>JAQPPZ010004601.1:0-170779 GCA_028583015.1 Wollemia nobilis | reverse complement strand
CGGTCCCAAAACCAAGGACAGATCGAAGTGTCGCGATATCACGACACTTCGGGATATCGTGACACTTCGATCGGGCCTTGGTTTTGGGCCCGAAGTGTCACGATATCGCGACACTTCAGTCCCAGAACAGAGCCTCGGTTGAAGTGTCGCGATATCACGATATCGCGATATCGTGACACTTCGGGCCCAAAGGGAAGCCTTGGTCGAAGTGTCGCGATATCGCAACATCGCGATATCGCGACAGACTCCCATCTTCACGCCAAGGTGGACTTAACCAATCAGAGGCAAAATTCAACCAATCAAAGGCAGACATTAAGGCATTCAGAGGCAACATTAAAATGACTTAAAGTAGACGTGAGACAAGTGGCAGCCGAGAATAGTCAGTTACTGCCGCCTTTGCTATGCATGCGCACGTAGGTGGGCAGATTGGCAGTTAGCGGACTGTTGCGAGGGCGGTCATGTAAGCCCTAGTCAAGGCGGAGTCTCCTCCCTGTTGAGAAGGCATGGCCGCCACATGGCATCCCTACGTGCCCTTTTCAAAGAGACCTCGTGGGTCTATAAAACGGTGGATTTTCCCACCCAAAAGGAGACAGGTGGACAAGCATTTTTAAAGCAACAAAGTGCTGCTAAACTAGAGGCCCGATGGCTTCCTTTCTGATTCATTTCTTCTACATTATTGATCTCTTTAGCACGAGAGGTTAGTGAGTGGTTTCTAGAAGCGTGGATCTAAACCTTAGAACCCAACAGTGGACAACAGTATTCCATCAATTTGACGACAACTCATTCTCTGAGATTTTGGGCCCATTCCTAGTGGATTGGCGTCGAAATCATATTCCCACGGTGGGCAGCCCGCTCGGGTGCCCCGCAAGCTCTAGTTTCATCTTAAATTATTCTGCTATCACGTATTTTTTTTATCACGCCGTATGCTATTTTAAAATAGTGTATGTTTTATGTTCGAATATATATTGCGGCCAACTGTGTTCGAATATATTTTCCACAAGACGGTTATCGAATATATATTCTGCGATTACGTTCTAACGTTCAGAGGCCGCTTGTCAAATAGTATCGTGTTTTGCTGATTTTTGGTTCTCCATTAACCTATAGGTAACAGCAACCGTTTTACTGGCAGTAGTCGATTTTTGGTTCTTCAGTGACCTGCAGGTAACAGTGACTGTTTTATTGGCAGCAGCCTTTTGGTAAAGTTTCTGGTTTTTGTCAAGGTTGCAGGTTGCTTAGAGTTATGTTGTTTATCGATTTAATCAGTCTTTTTGCACGCATTTCCCATTGATTTCGAGATTCAAACGTTCTATCCTTGTGTTGCAGGTGCTACTAACGTTTTCATTGTTTCTTTGATCGCAGAAGAAGCAGCAAGAAACAAGGATTCATCAGCATAAGCGACGGCAACACTGGCCCGCCCGTTTCAAATGTGGGCATGCGAAAAAGAAGATCACTATTCATGATTGTAACTGAAAATATGTAACTGAGGAGATGTATTGTAACCAAGTTGGAATAAAATTAATAAAAAGGGTTGTGCTCTTGCTTTTGATTTGATTATATCCATGTTATTTCATGCATTAAGCTATTTAGTTTACATTGCAATTAGTGTTTCTTTTATTTCCAAAATCTCATCCTTTCAATATACATACAATGCAATAACAACAAAAACCATAAATATATATATACATATACACAAATAAATTTAGACTACTTAGAATATAATACACTTGCATATGATAAAACAATGTCATGTGAAACACAATAAGTTATGCATACAACCAAATATACAAGCAAAATAATTATATAAAGAACACCAAAAAGAAAAATACAAGCAAAACAAATATCCAAATAGAATAATATTAGATTATAGAATACACAAAAGATCAAATATATACAAATGCACAAACAAATACATAAATATACAAACAATATCATCTCACATTCAAAATATTATAAATACATGCAAAAGTACAAGTCAACTTATAACAAATACCCAAACAAGAAGTAATAAATTACAAAACTAGACAATACTTATACATATACACAAACAAATTTAGACTATTTAGAATAGGATACACACATGTCAAACACATTAAATTGTGCATAAAAACAAAAATACAAGCAAAATAAGTATACAAAGAATACCAATTTTGAACAATTGAATTATACATAAATAATGAAAGATACAAGAGAAAAGAAAAATGTAAGAAAACCAAATAGCCAAATAGAATAAATATTTAAATTATAAAATACACAAATGGAGATATACAAACAATGTCATAAATAATCAAAGATACAATAGAAAAAAATACAAGCAAAACAAATATCCAAATAAAATAATATTTAAATTAGAATACACAAATGATCAAATATATACAAATACACAAACAATTAGGAAATACATAAATATACAAACAATATCTCACATTCAAAATATTGTACATACATGCAAAAGTATAAGTCAACCTATAACAACAAATACCCAAACAACAAGTAATAAAATACAAAACTAGACAATACTTAAATATATACATATACACAAATAAATTTAGACTACTTAGAATATGATACACTTACATATGATAAAACAATGTCATGTGAAACACAATAAGTTATGCATACAACCAAAGATCAAATATATACAAATACACAAACAAATACATAAATATACAAACAATATCATCTCACATTCAAAATATTATACATACATGCAAAAGTACAAGTCAACATATAACAACAAATACCCAAACAAGAAGTAAAAGTACAAACCTAGAAAATACTTAAATGTATACATATACACAAATAAATTTAGACTATTTAGAATTAGGATGCACATATGTCAAACACAATAAATTGTGCATACAAACAAAAATACAAGCAAAATAAGTATAAAAAAATACCAATTTTAAACAATTGAATTATACATAAATAATGAAAGATACAAGAGAAAAAAAAATGTAAGAAAACCAAATACACAAATAGAATAAATATTTAAATTATAAAATACACAAATATATAAATAGACAAAAACAATTTAATAGAGATATACAATAAAATGGAGATATACAAACAATGTCATAATAGATATACCTAATAGAAATATTTTAATCTTGAGTGAAAATTATTTTCATTCAATCAAAGTATATACATTGAATTATTTTGATTTTTATTTTTAAAATTTATTAAAAAAATTTATTTAAAACAAAATAGTAATAATCAATACAAATTATTAATTTTAATATTATAAATAGAATCTAAAAATTGACCGAATCATTTATCATAATTTATTATTATAATAAATAACAAAATAATAAATTTAAAATTTATTAATATTTGTGTAAACTTAAAAACACAACCACTTATTCAAATATGTATATTACAAACATGCATTAAAATAATAAAAATAAAAAATAATTAATAATTTAATTGTTTTCATTTTTTGTCAAAATATCAAAACACAATCAATATACATATGGAGTTGCTTCTTATAATTTATTTAAAAATTTAAATGATACACACTTCAAACCTATAATAATTATATATATATATATATATATATATATATAGTAAGTATATAAGCCACTAAGATTTGTAATTTGTACCAAAATATATGTTTAACTTACAAGGTTAAATTATTTTGATTATTTTCCAAAAAAACACATAAATGTTGTGCCTATATGATGTGGTATACAAGAACTTAGAAAATAAGTATTTAAATAAAATTAAACTAAAATTTTAGTGAAGAAAATATTAACCAATATATATGTTATAATTTTAATAATTATTACACTTCAAAATATTTTTAAAATGATCTAATTATCAAAGTAGAAAACAATTAGCAAACTTTAAAAAAATACACAAACCAAAAAAAGACACACCCCCAAGAAGGTCCATGGCCATCCATGGGGGTTTTAGAGGGGTTTCCCACCCCCCAAGATAAATATTGATTTTTTTATTAAAAATAATTGTTAATAGACATACATTGAAATAAAAAATAGAAATTGATTTAATGAAAATTTTAGAATTTGATAGAAAACCCCTAAATTTTCTCTAAGATCATTTTCTCTCTCAATTCTTGAGTTTTAAGTCAAAATATCCGTTTTATATGTTCCTGCAAAAGAAAAAAATAAAAATTAATAATATATATTTTTTTAATTAAAAAATACTTCATATTAATGAATAATCAGAGAATACATCATCATAACAACACTATAACAGTTTGCAATGAGCAGCAAACAATTAGACCTAAAATATTAAAAATCATTACTAAAAGTTGTAACATTATGGCTTTTTAAAGTTTTTTAATCACATGATTGAGAAAAAAACATATTTCCCTTTAAAAAATAGTATTTTTTAAAAAAAAATTTTGTTGGGATTTTACCAAGAAAAAGAAAGAAAAAAGAAAAGTGATTGTAACCATTGCTTCTATATACCCAAAAAAAAAAAAAAAAAGAAAATAAAAAAATGTAATATTTGCTATAAAACAAACCAACTAATATAAAATAAAAATAAAACCTCTAAGATGATGGTTACCCTAGTGGTTAAGATGATGGTTGTTGCGTTAGTGGTCTTATGTTCAAACTCGTTGAAAGTGGTTATTGATTTAATTTGTAAACGTTCTCCTAAAAAAATAAAAAATAAAAATAAAAAATAAAAATAAAACTCGATCCTGTGACAAATTATTCTCAGCAAATGCATCACTTAACTATCAGCTTATCTTTATTTGACTGGAATACAAGAAGTCCAACTGACACTAAGTTTAAAATGACTAAACTTATTGAAGAAGACGATAGGATTAATCAAAACCTATAGTTCACTGTCGCCCTTCAACCTTTCCATGTTATTATGAGAGCCCCTCTAAATAAAGGTGAATGTACAACTTCAGCAAGGCCTGAGGAACTTCAAGGACTACAGATAAAGGTGTACATGAGAGCCCCCTCTAAATAAAGGTGAATGTACAACTTCAGCAAGGCCCGAGGAACTTCAAAGACTACAGATAAAGGTGAATGGACAACTTTAGCAAGGCCAGATTAACCACTGAATACTCTCAATAATGAAATCCACATAGTAACCACAGATGCCTCATGCCAAGTCACACATCACACCCTGCAACTTGGACGCTAAGGCCTATACAATATTGTATGTAATAGACCACACCCCTGTTTATAATACATATAATTTTATTCGTTGAGAGGCAACTGTATAAGGGTCTAAACCGAAGCAGCCAAACCATTATGAAATAAAAATAAAACTAAGTCATAGCATAGCATATTATTGATGGGAACATGATTTATGCAAACGCATCACCTGGAATAGACGAATTTCAACTGACATTAAGTTCAAAGATGACCACTGAGGAAGATGATAAGATTAATCAAACCTATAGTTCACCTGTTGCCCCTTAATAATGTTATTATGAAAGCCTCTTTTAATGGGCCCACCTACTAAAAAAAATCTAAAATATCAAGGTGAATGTACCACTCTACCAAGGGTAAATCAACTGTAGATAATAGCCAAAAATGCCTGATGCCAAGTCAGGCATCATACTCAGCAACGTGTTCACAGGAGCGGACACTAAAGCCTGTATATAATATACCACATACATGTTTATGATACATATAATTCTATTCTTTGGGAACACGTCGGACGGAAGCAGTTTAATGAAGTATAAGGGTAAATTAAAGGTCTAAATCGAAGCAGTCAGATTTCACATGAATTCACAGGTATACACAACTCTAAATTGAAGCAGAAGCAGTCCGACTTTTCATGTATACACGCGACACACGGAACTTGAGGATATGCTAACTAATCTCTGTTATAAGGGAGGAGGCGAAAAAAAATACTTGCAATGTTTAGTTCGTGTTAAAATATTTTATAGCCTACAATCCCTTATGCCATCTCTCAAATATATTTGTAATATTAAATAAACAATTGTTGAAATTTCTTTGGTTCTTCAGTCAGGAGCTTTAGGGTATGGCTAATCTTATGTAAGGATTTTTTTCCCAGTCCATAAAAAAATAACAAATTCTTTCATCCGCCAGAACGCAGGGTTTAAAAACCTCCGTGCCTTCCTATCCAGGATTTAAAAAACCTCTATGCCTGCTAGATTTTACTTGAGTTACTTATATCGTGACCATTTAAAATACATTTTACAGGTCATAATTCTAATTCTCAGTAGCGTGAAATTCACCCGTATAGTCTAAGCAATCACTAGTGGAAAAGGCGAACAGACGATAAATTTAAAAGCATCGGCAATATTTAGTACTTAGCATTTGAAAGAAACTCATCAATCCAAACTAGACAAAAATACAATACATATTTCAAAATCTTTGTTGACATTTATCAATTTTTGTTAGAAAATTAATGCAGATTTAAAGTTATAGGCATACCTTTGACAGTATAGGGCCACTTCCAAGAGGCTGTAGCAGGTCTTTATTTTCAGCCATCTCACAAGATTTTGAAAATTAACAATAAAATAATTAAAACAGACAAATCTTAAAATAATTTTAAATATGAAAAATATAGCAGAAATATAAATGGAAGCAAAAATTAGAAACAGAAAACTTACCTCAAAATCTGAACTACTCTGATTTGCTTTGCCTATTGAATTTAACATCCATTGCTCTCTTATTCATCCTCTCCTCAAATCAAACAAAAGTTTTA
Organism: Wollemia nobilis; assembly: GCA_028583015.1. Classification (NCBI taxonomy): domain Eukaryota; kingdom Viridiplantae; phylum Streptophyta; class Pinopsida; order Araucariales; family Araucariaceae; genus Wollemia; species Wollemia nobilis. The sequence goes on along the minus strand of JAQPPZ010004601.1, from coordinate 164,119 downwards.
TTTAAAAAAAAAAAAACAACAACAACCAACGAAGACGCAGCCATGGCTTGAATAACATCTTAAAAATAAAAGAAACAAAGCCAAAGAAGATGAAAACAGAACCAAAACGGGATAAGGGAGGAAGATGAAAACAGAGCCAGAACAGAGCAGGGGAGAAAGATGAAAACAGAGCCAAAACAGGGCAGGAGAGGAAACCGAAAACATAAAGGTAACAAGACTGCTATACCTAAATATTCCTTTTCCAACGGCTATAGGAGGCCGACGACATTCCAACGGACGCGGGTAACAACTTTCTAACGGCATCTCAACGGCTACCTGAGTCCAACGGCATTGCAGACAATACATCGGGTAACAGCTTTCTAACGGCATCTTTTATAGTGGTGACACCTTGAGAAAATGGAATACTATTCTTTCGTGAACGGCCACATAATCACTTCTGGATTAGACACCGTAAATCGAAATCGACCAATGTGAATTGATATATTCCAGATAGCTGGGATCCTTCAGCCCCGCTCAAAGCCTATCTATTCTAAAAGGGCACCTTTCTTTTCCGTGGGGATGTTCTTTCTTGTAACATAAATAGGGAGGTTTGGATACGGAAAAGCGGTTCGAACCCAATCAATCCTCGGCCCGTCCGTCACACGCCCGAATTCCTTCTTTTCTGAGTGAAGAGAGATGTCGTACGGAAGACTTGACATTATTCTCAACAGCTTCTTGAGCCCAACGGCATTGCACACAAATACATTCTCTAACCTGGGTAACGTTTAAATTTAACGTGCAGGTCTAACTTTCCTTGGATTTAAAATTTAGTGTACCTGTTTTTTTTCTTACAGGTTGTAATAATAAGATTTTTTTTATTGTATTAATATATTGTATATATATATATATTTTAGTAATATTTTATATATATATTTATTATAGGGATTGAACCCAGATTACATCATCTTTTTTGAGTAATACTTTTTATACATATCCACTATGGGCATTGAACTCATGTCACATCCCCCATAATGCAAAAGTGAGTTAAAAGAAAAACACTGAAAAAAATTATCAAACATTTTTTTCAATATTTTAAGAAAGATTTCAACTTATTTTAAAAATGTCAAATAAAATAAAAATAAAAATAAAATTATTTAAACAAGTTTTGTTTAATGTGAATAAAATTATTATATATGTATATATAATGGAATAAAAATTTGAATTTTTTTTTTTTTTTATATATATATATATATAGAGATATTTAAAATTGGATTATCTAATTTATCAAGTTATCCTTCCAGCATGTAAATAACATAATTGAATCTTTTAACCTTAATTTCTGAATATTTTGTCTATTCTGGTGAAATTACGGGTTACAAATAAAAGGCACAATTCCATCCTTGGAATATTTTTACATAGCTTTTAAGTCATACCTACAATGGTCAAATTTGTGAAATTGCAATCAAAAGCCAATGCATGATATGACGATTTTGAAAATGATCTCTCATGAAATCCTTCTCTTAGCTTGCATAGATGATCTCTAAATATTTGAAACTTGTTTCGTCCCAAAGCTTTTGTAAATATATCTACCAACTGTTCTTCTGTAGGAATATGCTTTAAACTGATATGACGATTCTGAAAATGATCTCTGATGAAATGGTATTGTGCTTCAATATGCTTAGTTCATTCATGTACAATAGAATTTTTGATCAGGTTGAGTACGCCTTGATTGTCACAAAAGATAAGAGTTGGAGCTCATTTGATGCCCATGTCAGATAATATATTGTGACCACAAAGCTTCACAAGTTGTATCTCTTGCTACACGATAATATGCTTGGATAGGTGATTGAGCTACTGTATGTTGTTTCTTATTGTACCAAGATATTGGTCCTCATCCAATATATAAAAAATTATACCCTGAAGTAGACTTTCTATCATCAATAGAACCTGCATAATCAGAATCCGAGTATGTCTGTAGACAAAAATCTTTAACATTCTTCATATAAGTTAGTCCATAATTAGTAGTTTTCTTAATATATTACAGTATTCTTTTAGTAGCTTTCTAAAGACTCTATCGAGGCTCTTGCATGAATCATAAGAGATAGTTTATAGAAAAACTAGATCAAGTCGTCTATTTGTCAAGTATAGAAGACTTTCCATTAATTGATGATACCTTGTAGTTGAAACTAAAGGTGTTCCATCATTTTTGTATAATTGAAGCCCTTGTTCCATAGGTGTATCTTTTGTCTTACAATCCTTCATTTTATATTTTTCAAGTAAAACTTTTACATATTTTTATTTGTTAATTGTAATATTATATCCATTTTGATGAATTTCCATACCAAGATAATAATTCATCGGTCCTAAATATATCATTTCAAATGCCTTCTCAAGATCTTTTTTATCTCACCTATTAGTTTTCCAGAGCTTCTAGTAATCACTATATCATCAACATATACTATAAGAATTAATATATCATTTCCAATTTTCTTTGTATATAGGCTTGGATCGGATGTACTTCATTTGAAATTATGCTATAACAAGTGATTATTAATTTTTATATTCCATGCTCTAGGATCTTACTTTAAACCATATAATATTTTGTTTAATTTGCAAACCTTATGTTCTTATCCTTTAACAACAAATCCTTCTAGTTGTGACATATAGACCTCCTCTTCTAAGTCACCATTAAGAAAAGCACTTTTACATCCATCTGATGAAGTTTCCAACCCTAATGAGCTTCTAGAGCACATACTAATATGATAATGATCATTCTGGTTGTTGGTGTGAATGTCTCTTCATAGTCAATACCCTTTGTTTGAGTATATCCTTTGGCTACTAACCGACCTTTGTACTTGTCAAGTATCCCATCAACTTTATACTTAATCTTGTAAATCCATTTGTAGCCCACAACTTTCTTTCCTAGAGGTAATTCCACTAGATTCCATATTTTATTCTTTTGTAGTGATGAGTATTTAAATTCCATAGTTACCTTCCAATGTGAGTGATTTAAGACTTGAAGTGTGATGTTGGTTCTATTGAAGTGCTTAATAATTCTCTTTTCATTATACTTTGACTATGAGTTTGAGGTCTTGTAGTAGTAAGATCAGGCATTTATTCCAAGTTTGACTCCTTGAGTGTGTCCCTAAGCCATATTGGTTCTTTCTTTTGAGGAATTATAGATGTCTTAGTATATTCACTCTCTTCATCTTGAGATTCTGACTTTATCTCTTCATTTACCATATCTTCCTCTAAGAAATTTAGAGAAACTTATGCATCTTTACTTTATTTTTCAATGTCAATTTTGACTTTTTCATCAAAAACTACATCTCTGCTTATGTATACCTTCTTTGTACTTGGAATTTTTATTCTATATCATGCATATTCATCATCATAGCCAACAAATATACCAACCATAGTTTTGTCATCTAATTTTGTCCTTTTTTGTTTTGGAATATGCATATAAGCTTTGTATCCAAATATTCTTAGCTTTTCAATATTTGGTTTTTGTTTGACCATATGCTTCTTTTGGTGTAAAGTGCTTGAGTATTCTAGTTGGCAATCTATTTTGTAAGTATACTGCTATTTTGATTGCTTCTACCCAATATTGATGATCAAGATGAGCCTCTTTTAACATACATCTCACTATTTCTATTATAAACCTATTTATTCTTTTTGCAATTTCATTTTGATGTGACAAATATGATGTAGTGAGTGGTCTTTTAATTCTATTTTCCTTTAGAAATAAATTGAATTTTTTTAAACAAATTCACCTCCTTTGCTTGAATGAAGAATTTTGATAGTCTTTCCTAATTGTTTCTTTACTTGAAGTTTAAGCTATTTAAAATAACTAAATGATTTTAATTTGTACTTCATTAAGTACACCCACATCTTCCTAGTATGATCATCAAAAAATAGTTGAAAATACTTATGTCCTCCAATACTAGTAGTATTTATTAGACCACATAAATACATATATGTTAATTCTAATGGTTGTTAAATCCTATGTTGATGAAGTTTAAAAGGTATTCTATCTTGTTTTCTAGCTAAGCATTCTGGACAGACAGTAGATTCCAAAGATAAATTTGGTATTCCTTCAACCATATGATATTTGAGCATTTCATTTATAGAAGATATACTAGTATGTCCCAAATATTTGTGCCATAGATCTAAGTCCTTAACTGAAGAAGCTAAATGTGTAGCAGTATCCAAAACAAATAGACCACTTTTATAGGAACCTGAAGCTATCTTTTTTCCTTGTTTGAGAATATGATATTATTTTCTTCCATTAAAAACTTTAAATTCTACTACTATGTTTTGATCCACGAGTTGAGAAACTGAAAGAAGATTGATAGTCAATCTAGGAACATATAACACATTGTTGATTATCCCTTTCCATTTGTTAGATTGACTAGAACATTTCCTATTCCTTTTACTTCATAAGTTTTACTATCTACTATAGCAACTGGTTTCTCATTTTTTATGTAAATAATCAAAGCATTGTTTGTTTCCAGTCATATATTTACTTGCTCCTAAATCTATGTACCAATAATCCATAGCTAAAAAAACTTTCAATTTTTATTTGAATGAAGTTGACTACCTTATGAATCCCTAGTAAGTGATCAAACTTGATAAGATCTTTCCAATTTTCAAGTTTTGTAGAATACCTTGTATCTACCAATTGTTTTGAGTGCAATATATTTTGATAGTATACTTAGCTTTCTTAGTTTCCCTAGAGTTGAATCCCTTTTATCTCCCTAATTTTCAACTTCAATACTTCACCTTATCTCTCCTTATTAATGAATAAATAGAAATCTAAAAATAATTTATGATGCACCTTAAAGTTTTTATAAGGTTATTTATTTTCAAGACCTTTAAGTTGGATTCCTTATGTCTCATAAATTTGTATAGAAGACTAGTATCAACAATAATTTTCCAACTTTCAAGTAATTTTATGTTTTGCTTCCTATATCCTTTAGTTCTCAATTATATGGTTTCTAAATTTCAATATATCTAAATTTGGTGTTGAACTCCTTATATCTTCCTAATTGGAAATTTAGAAACTATGGATATTTGCAAATTTAATGTTTTCAATGTCTATGTAGAATTTTTTTTTTTTCAAAGTAAGGTATTTGCAAATATTCCTAGTGCTTGAATAAAGTAAATTCAAATGCTTTCAAATCTTTAATAAAGTATCTAAGGTTGTACTATATCAAAGCAAATCCTTATATCTCCAATTATCTAATTAATCTCAAGCATTAAATATTAATTAGTTTTAGCCTTAGTAATAAAGTTCCTTATTCCTCTTTTACTTTATAAAAATGCATTTTGATTTAAATAAAATCAATACCTTATTTAACTTTGGCGTGCATTGAGTTTGAAGTCTTCCTCCCTTTGACTTCTCTACAAGTTACGCATTTTTTGAGGTGCTATTCAATTCTCCTTCTTCAATGCTTATGACAACATTAATTGCACTTCCTTTTGGCACCTTCAAAATTATTGACTCTCTTCAACGTACTCTTCAATTGCACTTGTTGGTTACGTTCTCCTTCATTGTGCACTTGGTCTTACTCCACTTTTCTCTTGGACTTTACTTCACTATCATTCTCTACGTACTCCTAGAATGTCTTCTTATTGCATGGGTAAGTGTGAGACTTGTCACTCATGCAAGACAAGCATTTGATCTTCCTTTGGAGTTTTCTTTAACACTTTGACACTTGGAAGCAATGAATCTTCACCTTCTAAGTGCTTGCACTTACTTATAATGTTCTTTCTCTGCATTATTTTCCTTCCAAGTGGCATTAACTCCTTTGTGTTTGGTATAGCGCTAGCTTATCTCCAAGTGGCACTATTATTGCTATGTAATATTCTTAAAGGTGGCACTATTCTTTATGACACTTCTTCCAAGTGGTGCTAAGACTTGTAACTCCTTTTTCATGCGCTATATTTTATGTAGCGCTCTCATTTGCAATGTAACGCTCTCTATAGGCACTATGACTCTTCAATGTGGCTTCTTTAATGATGAGACCTTCTTTGCAACGTTATTTTTCTCCTTCAATACTCAATAACATATGATGTTGCACCTATCCTTCTTTTGCTGCATTCTCAAACCTTCAATGGTTGAATATACTTGGTTCTTGCATTTATTTTTCTCACTAATGGTGTTGTTCTACGTAGCTTAATGAAATTATTGCCTTCTTTACTACCAATATTCACCTTTGCTTTCTAATATGGTAGTTTCTCCTCTTGAATATGGTGGTGGTACGTCTCCTTTTTGCAAGCCATGGTAATGGTACTTTCTACATTACCTTCTTCTCCATGACAACTCTTCTACTCCATCTCCTTGTTGGATCAATGCTTGGTGATCTTTCTTATGGTGATTTCAAGCTTCTTAAACATGCCAATACTTTACCTTTTTGGATAGCTTAGTATAAATAAAAGTTTACTTTATAATAATATCTTCTTTGTTATACAATATCCACTTGTTAGCTTTCAATAGATAGTAAGAAGTATATCTAACTTCTCCTTATTTTATGCAGGTTTTAATTCCTTGTAAAAGCTATCTTTTGCACCCTTGAAGACATAAACTTGAAACCTTTCCCTTTTGCAACTTTAAACCTCGAATTTTGATGCTTTTAGAACTTAATAATAAGATGAATTTGAATGTTTAAATAATGAACCTTTTGCACCAATGTTGCATACCTTTTTGGTCTCCATTTGGTGATAGATTTCTTGGTGATTTGTATCACCTAATTGCTGCCCTGAGTTTGATAAATTTTCAACTCCAATTTGATATGCTTTTCTACCCTGAACTTGTCTATTTTGTAGCTCTCCTTGCTGTCCAAATCAGCTCCTAAAATATTTTAATTTTCATCTTTCTTTACCTCTTCTAATGCTTCCCAATAATCTCTCAAATCTACTTGAAAACTCCTCCAAGTTTTAGCTCAATCTTACCTTCTAGAAACCCTTCAATTTTTACTACAGAAATAAACAATCTCCTTGTAGAATTTTTACTTCAAATTTAGCCTCCTTCTCAAGAATTTGAATGCCTTGAGGTCTTCAATAATATCCTCCAAAATTTGACAAACTTCTTTCCAAATCCTTCTTCCTTTTGGGCTTGTTGTCAGATGGTGATAATTATCCCAAATTCTTCTCTATCAAAAACTTCTTTTTGCTAGAAATATTCTATCTTGAACTCTCCTAAAATCTCCTCCAATGGCTACCTTCTTCTTCAATCTTCTATAAAGTCCCCTTGTAGCTCTGATACCAATGATAGTTTTTGTAGTATTCTATCTAATCAAGAAACATAATTGCTAAAGAGAAAAGGAAAACAAGAGAAACTAAACATAACTTCATATTTCTTCAATGAACTTGTACAATGAAAATGAGACTTGAAGTCCATAATATAGGTTTACAAAATGACCTTTGGTCTACCTCAAATGACCCTTGGTCTTCCTCAAATGACACTTGGCATATATAAAAAATAATATATATTTTAACACTCTCAAGTGTTGAGCCATTAATGATGCCACTTTTTCCTAAACCCCCATGATGTGCTTCCATCCTTCTTAAGTGTTATTTTTGGATTTAATCCCATCTATGTCAAAGATTGGATTTTTAAATCTTACCACCTTTCTCATCCCTCCTGAATGTACACAAATATCCTTCCTAAGGTCATAAGGTTTGTAAATTAATACCATGGGATGACCTCTCCATAAACTATTCTCAAGCTACCAAAATTCTAGCAATTTCTCTTCTTAAGCTCTCTTAATACCCATTGTGCTCATCTTGGATGTTGAAGATTCTCTTAGGAAGGCAACAGAGGAATTTGACCATATTTTTTGGTTGTTACCTCTTGCTACTTGTCTTCCTTTGCATTCTTTTACTTTATTTTGTATGCTAACTCTTTTAATTGGCTTATAATCAATTCTTTCTTATTATCTAGTCTCCTTATCATCTTTATTTAAGCATATGGATCATGCTAACTTGAATTTTTGGTGGATCCTTATCACTTTGTAGTACTAGTAGGGATCCATACATAAATTTATTATCTATTGGATACCCCTTGATTGACTTACCAGTTTGATATTGAGTTTTGGGTTCGCTATTCTCCTATGTAGGCTGATAAAGAAAAAATGTGCCTTGATTGTTTCAAGGTATGATTTCTCATACCTGAGGCTTGGGGACATTTTTTTTCCCTCCTAATTACCCTCAATACTAACCCCCTTTGGAATCCCTTTATGCTCCCTTATACCTCCTTAATAACTTAAACCCATACACTTTTTATGTATTCCTTTTGGTTTACTTCTTAGGGTAGAAATATGCCTTGTCTAGCTTAAGGCATGATTTTGCTTGTTCAAATATTATGGGTAGAATATTATCATACCCATTCATCATCCTAGATATTTGGATTCTTTTTCTACCTCTTTTACACATCATCACTTCTTATCAACCATAGTTTACTCATTTTGTCATCTATCATTTTCTCGTCTTACTCACATGGTGGAAACACACCATTTCTTGTCAAGGCATAATTCTTCCTAACACACCGGCTCAAAACCCTACAAGTCTACAACCTACACTTTATTTTTTGCATCTTGCTCTTTGCATAGAATAGTGTTAACCTTGTACAAGGCATGATTTTTTGTCTATGCTTTTAAAACTATTTTCTACTTTAATTTTAGGGGTCTAACTATTCAACCAGATATACCTACTATCCTCCTGGCTATAATAGATCCCTAAAAAGGTGATCACTTTGCCAAGTTTTTTATTTTGTAGGAATTTTAGAATTACAATATGTTTTTGAATGGAACAATTGCACAAAATTGTGACAACACACATGAAGCATGTTTCCACTTTAGACATGGGTAAATGTAAATTTATTTGTAAATTTTATTATTTTATTTCTACTTTTTTGTTGTTTGCTATTTTTTTACTTCCTCCTTTTGTAAAGGACGCCTTAAAAGAAAGAAATCAAGGAATCCTTATTTTAAATCTTTTGTTTTCTCTTAGTTTTAAGACATTTAAAGAAAATGACGAAGTAAATTTTTTTTATTTTAGCTTCCATTATTTTGTTTATTTCCTCTAATTATTTAGGCATCCAAACTTGAATTGCATGTAATTGGAATTAGGATAGTCTTTGTTTGCACATTCCCTTAAACCCTTGCTTGAAGAGAAGAAATTTTAGTTTGTAACTCCTATTTTAGTAGAATAAAAAATCATATAGGATAGACATTTGTATTCATGCATTTTATTCGATACATTTAATTTAAAAATTATTTATAATTAGTATAGTCTTTATTTTCAAAATTAAAATTAGGTATTTTCATAAAGAACATACAAAAATTATACCTTTAACACTCTCAAACAAACCCAGCATTGAGAGTAGGCTCTGTATGAGGTCAGCTCATAGATCCTTAATTTTGCACACCTATATATTTGGTGAAATGAATGTGAACACCTCCTTTATATAATTCTTTCACTTAATTATAGATAAAAAATTATTTAAAACTAAATAAGATCACTTAATTTTATTTGTGTAGATTAGCTTACTTAATCAAGATTAACAATGAGTACCTTTTATCTCTCATATTATCCTTGGCTATGTATCTGGATGTAGTTTATCCTCATACCATTCCTTATCCATGTACATCAAGGTCTTCCCTTATGTATGGTCATGTATATTGAGGGCACTAAGCTTCGTCTACATATCGATAAGTATATCGGGAGATCCTCCTAAGGTATATCAACAAGATATATAAGGGATATTTTTCTTCAAATTACAAATCTAATTAATTAATCTCAATCCTTAAATATTATGGTTCATAGATAATATAATACCCATATTAGAAAATAAATTATAGATCCCAATCAACTTCTTATATGGGATGACAGTTAAAACAAATTTTCTAGGAAAAATCCTAATTTTGAAGAAGAAGATGATGATACTTCAACCATAGGTTCCATTAATCCTAAGAAATATACTCATGGTATTTAAACTTTAATTCTATGAATCATATTGTAGATTAATTAAGGCACAACAAAAATATCATGGTAAAATCCTTAGAAATAGGTTATTCTTCATGGAGGACCTTCAACCCCATCTAAAGTCCCTAATTCTAGTTCTATGTCTCTTCACCTATCAAATATAAATATTAATATATTATACAACCAACCCCCTACAAGCCTAAATCATAATCAATATGCCCCTACTAATACATCAAGTGCAAGTTATGTTAATCCCATAATTGTTACTATAACCATAGATGGTGGATGGCCCATCCTCTCTCTACCATAGGTAATCATGTCTTTATAATAGCTTTTGAGGAACCTTCCAGAACTAATATTAGGTGTTCAATGCCTAAATGAACAACTACATATTATCCTCATAATTTTGAACCATAATATAATCCTTATAATAATCCTCCTAACACTTTCAATCCAAACTAAAACTTTGCTCAAATCCCTACATTAAATATCTATAATCAACCTCCACTTTCTCTAAATAATCCTAGAATAAATGTGTCCATATCACAACCTTACCCTAATCAAAAACCTTTGGCCTTACATTCTACTAATCATGACCTTGATGCTTATAATTTGGCCATCATGGTAAAGCAACTTGTTCAACATATGGATACCATTCAAGCCCCTAGTTATACTTACTCTTATAGAAATATGTGTAATGAACCTTTAGATCCTGTGGTAGAAATCCACCCATACCATCCTAATTTTCAATCACCACAACTTCCCCTATATAAGGGTATAGAAGATGCTATTGATTATGTTAGGGTATTCCAAACTTCTTGTCATGAAATTTCTTATGATGATATGCTACTATTAAAAAAGTTCCTTAAAATCCTTAGTGGTTATTTACTAGGATGATATTATCAACTATCCCACCATTATCTTAAGAGATTTGAAGAAATAGCAAAAAAAATGCCACCTATGTTAAGAAAAAGGTTGGCCTTATATATTTATATCAATTGAAACAAGCTAAGGATGAAAGATTTTTTTATTTCTTGATAAAGTGACAAAAAATAGTAGGGAAACTTCAATTTACTCTCCCTCCTAAATACCTTTTGGATATCTTCATTAGAAACATACAAGACCAAATATCTTATGAACTAGAAAGTACCACTATATTATCTTATGAATAAGTTGTAGATTTAGCTAGATATGGATGTTGCTCTTATAAGGAGAGGATAATTATAACTTAAGAAGGAAGAGGAGAAATCCTCTCAGTTTCAATGTAAGAAAAAATATGTAGAGGGTGATGGTGTCAAATATAATTGCAAAAATAATAATGTGAACACCAAAGGACCCACCTAAAAGCTAGTTCTAAATAAACAACAAAAATCTAAGAGGAATTTTACTAAGTTAGATCAACCTCTTTTCTATGTCCTTAAGCAACCATTAGATGCCAAGATAATTGTCCTTATACCCATTAGATCTTCTAATACTACCATCAATTGGTATATTGTAATTGAACATTATGATTTTCATAGAGTGGATGGCCATACCACAAATATATATAAACACCTTAAACATCTCATCCAAAACTTCCTACATAATGGTTTCCTTTTCCTTGATGGCCCTAGACCTTAGACCTCATATAATGAAGATAGAGGTATTTTACAAAACCCACTACTTAATCATGATCAAAAGGAAACTAATAATATCTCCTACCATAATATCCCACCTCCTCATGAAAAATATGATAGGAATGATTTCTTCCTCCATTTGTGATACCACTAGAAAAAAACAAAAGGATCAATATTCTAATAAACCTTCCCAACCACCTCTAGTCCTTCATGCTAAAAGTATCCCTTCTTCTAAAGGACCACCTCTTGTTCTAAAACCTCAAAAATCCATATAAATATACCCTTGATCTTAATAAAAAATGATCTAATACTCCTACTAAAATATATCTCCTTGAACTTCTCAAACCTCATATACTCATAGGGAAACCTTACTTAAACACTTAAGTGAACAAATTGTACCATAAGACATGCAACCTAATAAAATTGCCAATGTAGTTTGGTCCCTTGGAATAAATCATGCTACTATAGCCTTTTATGAATATGACCTTCCCCCACCATCCATGCATGGGGAACTTCCTCTTTACATTATAGGCTACATAGGTAATTATTTATTAAAATAATTCTCATCAACCATGGTTTTGAATTGAATATTTGTAGACTATAATTCATCCAAATATTTGGTATAAGGGAACAAGACCTTAAAAAATATGACCTTGTCATAAGAGACTTTAATAATGAAACCCAAGAATCTAGTGGTACTATAACCTTACCCCTTAGAGTTGGGCCTTGCATCCTCAATAATCTCTTCTATGTCATACCTTGTGAATTCACTTATAATATTCTTCTAGGATTTCCTTAGATTTTTGCAATGAGGGATGGTCCTTCAACACTTCTTCAATGTCTCAAGTGCGAATATAATGGTAAACTTACCCATATTCCATCCAATCCTCAATATTTCATGTACAGTACAATGGTTGAGATGATATTTTCCAAAACTAACCTTTGTCCATCACTTGTCCCTATTCCATTAAATAATACTTCTACTTATTCGTATTATTCTTCTTAAATCATTGATGCATTTGAAACTATTAATGATCAATCTAAATATTAAATTGATAAATGAATAAACATAAGCAATCAACCTAAAATAAGTAACTTAATTAATTATAATAATAAATCACTCATAGACCTTGATAAATTTCAACATTTTTCCAAAATATTAGGTTTTACTTACAAGAAAGATAAAATAGTGTGCATAGGATTATGTACATTCACCTATGACAACACCTCTGATGAAGATCAAATCCATGGTTAACCCGTATTCTATTGAAAATTTGTTCATGACATGTTACTTGTCCAATTCATACCCTTTATCCAAGCAAATGCTCACCAAAACGGGATATCAAGGTAAAGGACTTGGGTCTCATGGGAAAGGAATTAAGAAACTTTTAGAAGTAGAAACCTAGCCTAGCCATTGTGGGATAGGATGTATCCTCAACAAAAATCAACCTTTGTCATTAGATGTTGATGATGATGTTGATATTACCTATGATTAACTCACTTTAAATAATGGATTAGAATGGGATGAGAATGATGATACAACTTCTCTCCTCCAATTTATACTTTTTTCTACCATACATCTTATAATATTAGCTCATCTTGAATTAATTAATACTCAAGAAGACTATTCAAAAAGGGATTTTTATGTGATATCCCTCATGAGGATATTTTTGAAGATGACTTAGTCTTTGATGGATCCTTTCCACATGTAGCAAATATAAAATCTTATGAACTAGAGGATTGTGATCAATCATCCCTTATTCCCAAAGATCTTGAATAATTAGTATTCTTGTCATCCCCTCCTTAATTCTAATATGAATCCCATATCCACATTAAATAAACAATCAATATCAACACTAAAACTCTTGATTCACCTAAAATACTTTAGTTAGGGAAGGTCTTAACCCTCGATGAGCAAGAAGAATTCAAGTTGTTAACTAAGCTTCAAGATATATTTACTTGGTCTTACACTGATATGCTTGGGTTGGATCCTTCCTTAGTTATCCATCACCTTGAAGTTCAACCCGATTCTAAACCTGTTAAGAAAAAAATCTGAAAAATGCATCCTAAATTTGTTAAATAAGAGCTTCAAAATCTCCTTGATGTTGGGTTCATCAAATCTATTAACTATTTTGATTGGATTTCCAACATCGTTCCTATGACCAAGAAAGAAGGAACCATCAGAATATGTATCTATTTTTGGGACATTACTAAGGCATGCCCTAAGGATGACTTTTCTCTACCAAATATCAATATTATTGTTGATTTTACTATCAGTTATGGCATGATATCATTAGTGGATGGTTTTTAATGGTATAGTAAAATTAAAATTTTCCTTGAGGATTGAACCAATATTGCATTCATAACTCCATGGGGCACCGTTTTCTATCAAGTCATGCCATTTGGCTTGAAGAATGTGGGTTATACCAATTAAAGGGCTATGATATATATTTTTCATGATATGATGCATGACATCATGGAAGATTATGTTGATGATATTCTTGGCCTCATGGAGATTATATCCAATAACTAAGGTGTATCTTTGAAATATTAAGAAAAAGTAAAGTTTACCTTAAACCATCTAACTATATTTTGGGGTAACATTTGGTAAACTATTGGGATTAATTATGTCTATATATAGTATTGAAGTAGTTTCTAATAAGATATTAGCTATTACTAATATTCCTTATCCATAAAAACTACATAGCATTCAAGTCAAATGGTAAGCCTTTAGAAGATTTATATCACAACTTGTAGATAAATGATAACCCTTTTGCAAGCTCCAGTACAAGGATGTAGAATTTTGATGGGATGATGAGTTCCAAGTAGATTTTAATTACTTAAAGGTATACCTCGCATCCCATTGTATCCTTATACCTTCTAATCCCTCCAACCCTTTATTACTATACATTTTTGTAATCATCCGTGCCCTAGGAGATATGTTATCCTAATATGATGATCAAAATAAAGAAAGGAAAATTTATTATATTAGTAGAACTCTTATTAGCTATGAAACCCATTATATACTTTTAGATAAACTTTACCTCTGTAACACCCTAAATTTGACCCATAATAATTTGCATTAAAGACAAAAATATTCAAAAATTAATTCAAACAACTTTTTAACTTGTTGCCTCGATTTTTGTGCTTTCCTGGCGAGATCGGGTTAAACTGACGAGATCGTACGTACGATCTCTGAGATCATACATACAATCATGCATACGATCTCTACGATCATACGTACGATCTTGCCCAAAATAGAAAAACTCAAATTGGCAAAATGACAAACCAGTTACAATGCTTTTTGTCTTTACCTGTGCAACTATGTAGCAGTTACGGGATCGGATCCATCGATCAGTCCCAACTTGGAAGGAGTTGCAACCTATTCTATTTTTAGCCTATTTTTCCCTACTGGTTCATCCTATTTAATCAGGCATCCCTCCCCTCGAATTTCTCCTAACTCCTCGACATAATTTTTGCATTCAAATCACTATAATTTTTGCATTAGTCCTAGTTATTTTTCTATTTCTTGTAGGATCGGAGGATACGATCAGGGATCGGATGATACGATCAGCGATCGGAGGATACGATCAGCCCTGTTCTGCGTACGATCTTGTTGTTTGGTTACGATCTCGCTTACAGATCACTTGGGGGCAACTCCAAGTGTTGGTTTGCATTTCTTAACCTCTCATTTGCATATTTATCATCTGATTTATCATTTTCCATTGCATATAATATTAGATTTAATCATTTTCATCCCTGGAGTTCACCAAATTGCATTCACTTGCATATTTCATATAGCTTAAGGTATATACATGTTAGATATTTGTATTAAGGTATTCAATAGATCATACATAATTTGATTTCTATCTAGTAAAGTCTGTAGCATATCCTAGTTTTCTGTTTTTGCACTCTATTCATGAAATTGCAGGTTTCTACTGTGATCAAATCTTTCAATCACTGATCGGATGGTACGATCACAGATCGTACGTACGATCTTGACCAGAAGCGTATGATCTTGACCTACTACATACGATCTTGCTTGCAAAAAAAATTAGAATCTTCATCAGACTTCGAGATCGAGTAAGAGTTTCAAATCACTTTATAATTAAGCATATGCATTAGATTTTTCTCTATTTGCTATTATTTTTTGTATTCATCGAATCAATTGAATTGCATTTAGGTTAGCATAGTTGCATATTGGCCAAAACTAGGTGATTGTGAGAATTTAAAAGGAACACATCAAACAAACTCCAAAACCTAGGCATGGAAACTGCCAAGAAATGTTTCCTGGTGAACCCTAAACAATTCGTCGAAAAATCACCAAAGAAGACACGAACTCAAGTGTCTCTCTTCGAGGTGTAGACCTATCATTCTCCCATTCCCCTTCGAGGCATGGATCCATTAGCCTGAAGGAAAGGAGTGCAAGAATTTTAGAGCTACATTCTTTGGTGAACCCGACGTGAAAAACATAGACATATTTCTGATTTATAAAAATTAAAAAAAAACATAAAAAATAATAAAACAAAAACAAAAATCAAACAAGGTCATTAGTCAAATTTGCACATTTTAAGTGAATTTCATAAATGTTAGACCACAACATTAGAAGAGTTGTACTCATAAATGTTAGGGCATTGTTATCCACACAAGAAATTTCTCAAATAGTTGAAAACTCAAGTCTCCCATCCGAAGAATAGTGGACTGAACTCTGGAGAAGATTAGACATCATAAAATCCTATGAACCAAGACTTAATCAAATTATAAGGTTTGACTTAGCTAGAATCTTGGATCCTGAAATTGCTTCTCACTACTTTGATATTCAAAGGGCATGTGAGAGGTGGTTGGCAGATAAAAGAGCAAGCATCTCTTCAACTATTTACACCTTTGATGATTACCTTGAAAATGCTATAATAGTACATAAGTTTTTAGCACACGTAGAAGATCAAGAAATAGTCTTGGACAATAGGACAAGATTTTACAGAACTCCTAGGGCAGTACATTATCATGAATATTGTCATGAAATCTACTTTTATGGTCAAGATCTTGAAGTTGATAATATCACCATAGCCCATTTTGTTAAATTTTTGAAAGCCAACTTTCAGTTTGAGGAAGAACACTATATGTCACCAGAGGAACTTGAACCCATTAATGATATCTATAGACTCTTTCAGGAAGACTAAGATATAATATTTAGGATATTATAATTTCTATTTTCTGCTTTGTTTCAAAAACATAAAAAACCAAAAATATAATATATATTTACATATTTGCATATTTAGTTATTTAGGTATATATATAACATATATACCCCAAAAATTTAAGCATATATATATATATAGCATATATATCTACAAGATAAAAATCCTAAAACCAAAATGCCTAAAGTTTTGAGAAACGATAAACAAATAGAGTCTGATGAACAAGACCAAGAAAACATTGATGATAGGGTACTCATTGAAGATTATGTACCTTCAGAAGATGAAGGTGATAATGGAGAAGATGAAATAGAAGATCCTGATAAACCTACATTAGATGAAAAAGGAAATGTTAAATTCGAGTCTCTTAGCCAATTTACCCAATTTATAAAAAACCACATAGAAGAGTTTAATCAAGCAGTACAAATTGATAATTCAGGAGAAGGTGATATGGAATCAGCCTTAGCAACTACTTTTCGGATACATACAAATCCATTATCATACATGAATTCAATAGACCAAGATAATGATCAAGCAGGACCATCTAATCAAAACATGATACCTTTAAATCAAAATGTTCAAAAACCAATGGCACAATCATCCAAAATTGCTGCTAGCAACACCAAAACAAATCCTAAACAACAAAAACAACCATTCACTTCCATCTTCTCTCAAGCTCTTAATCAACAAATATCAAACCAACAAAAAGCTAAACAAGTACAAAATACCAATCATCAATAGAAAGTTCAACAAAATCAGCTTCATAACACTTTGCACAATAGTATTTCAATTGGAAATCCTTACACAACAACACCAACTTATCAAAGATACAACAACATGGTGCAACAAAATCAATTTGGTGGACAACCACAAGGCCTTGAAGACATAGTTAAACAATTAGCTTCAAGACTAGATCAAATAGATCCCTACCATCCCTCATATAGTTATAGAGAGATGTGTAGCCAACCCTTGGATCCTATT
The DNA here is from genome assembly GCA_028583015.1 of Wollemia nobilis. Classification (NCBI taxonomy): domain Eukaryota; kingdom Viridiplantae; phylum Streptophyta; class Pinopsida; order Araucariales; family Araucariaceae; genus Wollemia; species Wollemia nobilis. Next base: position 146,361 of record JAQPPZ010004601.1, on the reverse strand, counting down.
GTGGTTGCCCAACCATACCCAAAATATTTCCCTATGCCTTTCCTCCCGATATATAAAGGAACCGAAGATCCTATTGAGCATCTTCGCATGTTTAGGATAACATGTCATGATATTTCTCATGATGACTTGTTGTTGCTAAAAATATTCCCTAAAAGTCTCGGAGGTATGGCTCTAGAATGGTATTATCAACTACCTACAAATTCTTTAAGGAACTTTGAAGAGACAGCAGAGATGTTTGTCCACCAATTTAGTGCCTATATAGAGAGGCATGTGACCATTAAGGATTTATACAATTTGAAACAAGGTAAAGATGAGAGTTTTTCTGAATTCTTGACTAAGTGGAGACAACTCTTAGGTAAACTACATTTTGCATTACCTCATCATGAAATGTTGGACATATTTATTGGTAATTTACAAGAACAACTATCTTATGAGCTTTCTACTACTACAATAACCTCCTTTGATCAAGCCATTGATCTAGCTAGGAGGGTAGAAGATGCCCTCATTAGGAGAGGACAATTTAAGAAGAAATATGAGGATAAAACTTCTAAGAATCAATATAAGAATAAGCAAGTAGTGGGTGATGGAGTTACTGATAGCAGAAACAACTCAAATGTTAACCTTGCTAAAACTGTAAAGAAATTTGTATTGAAAATCCCTGATAAGCCACCAAGAGAATTCACAAGATTAAATCAACCCTTAACTATGATTTTACCTCAATTATTGGAACAAGGCTTGATACGGTTACCTGAGGTAAGACAACCAGATACCACTATAGTTGGATATAGGGCTGATTTACATTGTAATTTTCACCAAGTAGATGGACATTCTACAAATTCTTGTAAAAGGTTAAAGCATATGATACAAGATTTGATTGATAAAGGTAATATGGAAGTACAACAATTTCCTACAAATAATAATACCCAAAAACAAACAAATCAAAATGTAAATCAAAACCTAGATATTTTTCAACATCCTTTACCTAAGCATGGTAAAGAAGCAATAAATCAAGTAGAACATCACAATGTTCCTCCTCCAACTCGGTATGTAGGAACCATTAGCAAATTTTTGCCACAACAAGATTTGCAAACCTCCTATGTACCTACTTTATCTATAGTCACAACTAGACCAATACAATATTTTCAATCTTCATCTTCAGAAGATACTAAAAGTGACACAAAAAGTGAACTAGATATTGCCTCAAATAGTTCTGAATATGAATCAGATCGAGTTACTCCCATTACAGATTCATTAGTTCCAGAAGAACCATTCCCTAGGAGAATGACTATTCGACCATCATCTCAACAAATGCTTACAAATGAACAAGCAAAAAATGCTAGACCTCATTTTGGTTATTTACGAAATAATAATGTTGTGGGTACTATTGGAGCCATTACTAGACAACAAATCCAAAATCAAAATTCTCAACCACAAACTCAAACTCAAAATGAGAAAACAACTCCATTTGTATTAAAGGCACCAACAAAAGGGAATAATATATCAAGTTCACAATAGAAACCTCCTTATGATATTAATGAACAATTAGCAAATATCACAACTAGAATCTCTCTTTTGGATCTTTTGAGAACTTCATCTATCCATAGAGAAGAACTAATGAGTACCTTAAGTAAAATGATGGTACCACAAAATATAGAACCTGATGTTGTGGTTAATGTTGTAATCTCTCATGGAACAAATTACATAGATTTTTTAGATAAGGATATTCCTCCTCAAAGCATGTATAGAGGATAATCCTCTATACATCACAACATTAATTGGGGATGTAGGTGTCAAAAGAGTTTTAATTGATAATGGATCATCATTAAATATATGCACATATGAATTTTTCCAAATATTTGGATTTAGAAATGAAGATCTAAAAAGGACTAAAATGATTATTAAAGCATTTAATGATGAAACTCAAGAAACATGTGGAGTGTTATCGATTCCATTGCAAGTTGGTCCAAGGATTTTGGATACGACCGTGTTTGTTGTACATTGTCCTGCATCGTATAACATACTTTTGGGTCGACCTTGGATCAACGCAATGCGAGCGGTACCCTCTACATTACATCAGTGTGTTAAGTTTGAATTTAAAAATCAACTAGTTACTATACATGGTGATCCTAGACCATTTGACATGTGTGCCATGGTAGAACCAATAGGAGTTCCATTTTGTCCTGCTATGTCATCAACACATCCTAATCCACCTTCATCATCAACACCTTCATCATCTAAAACTACACCATCTAAATCTACAACTAAAGAAGATAGTCCCTCTACTTCATATCCTACTTCGGATGAAGTATTGCCAGATTTATCTTCGATACTCACAACTTCAGAACAAAATAATAATTTTACCACTCAAGATTCCCTAGTGTTAGCTAAGTTACCACCATCTCCCCGAATGATGGGCTTGCCATGAAAGTTGGGAAGTATCTATCATGTTGGGAGTTGTGCCTTTGTCTATGTAGGGTATGATTATGGCAAAATTAATATTGTGAGTGTCACAATTGATCAAAATGGTTTTGCTAAATGTTACTTTTCTAATGGATATATAAAATCAAAACAAATGATGTGTGACATGGGTTACAGAGGTAAAGGTTTAGGACCTCTTGAAAATGGAATACAAGAGCCTTTAGAAGTTGAAGAATGGCCTGCCCGATGTGGTATTGGCTACATTCCTACAAAAACCCAACCATTCCCATTTGAGGATGATGATCACCTTATAACATATCAAGAATATTTAGCACAAAAATAAATTTTTAAACCAAGTAGAAGGATATATTCTTGTAATATGTTATCAATAGCATACCCAAACATGATTGTTGAACCAGATGAATATTTAGAGGGAGATATATTTCATGATATTTCTCTTGATGAAGTTTTGAAGAATAAATTCTTCTTCGATGGGTCTATACCATCTATAGCCCATGTAGAAGCAACTACCCCTCAAGAAGAGTTAGCAAAATTAACCTTAGAGGAATTACAAGAAATGGGGGTGTCACCAGCACCACCCAACTTTGAAAGAGAATCAAATATTATGGTAGAAAATGTTTTACAAGTTAACATTGGGATAGAGGAAAACCCTCGCATGGTCAAAATTGGAGCAGAATTAAGTGAAGAAAGATAGAAATAATATATAGCATTTCTCATAGAGTATGTTGATGTTTTTGCTTGGACATATGCAGATATGCTAGGCCTAGATCCTTCTGTGGTCATGCACCATCTAGTAGTGCACCCTGATGCAAAACCTATAAAGCAAAAACTTAGGAAAATGCATCCCAAAGTAGCACTACTAGTTAAAAATGAGTTAGAAAAACTTTTGAATGTAATTTTTATCCAAGCTATTGATTATGTTGAGTGGATATCAAATGTTGTTCCAGTAGCCAAAAAAGAAGCCACTAAAGTTAGGGTTTGTACTGATTTTAGAGACATTAATGATGCATGCCCTAAGGATGATTTCCCTCTCCCTAATATGGATCAAATCATAGATTTTATAGTTGGGAGTGGGATGTTATCCCTCATGGATGGTTTTTAAAATAAAATAAGACAAAATAGTTTTATTAGGATGACCAAACCAAAATAACTTTTATAGAAATACACAACTTTTAAACTTGGGGTATCTTTGTGGAAAGTAATACATTTTGGTTTAAATAATATATAAATAATATATACAATGAGCTATTTTTGTTTAAATTTATGTTATGATATGATGTATGATATTCTATATGATTGTAGATAATTTATAATATTATTATGGCATTGAGTTACTAAAAGAAGAAGAGCATATCAATGATTTAAGAAAAGTGTTTGATAGATTAAGAGAATATTTGATTCACTTAAATCCTTACAAATGTGTATTTGGAGTTAAATCAAGAAAATTGTTAGGGGTTATTGTTTCTATGCATGGTATAGAAATAGATCCTCTCAAAATTAAAGCTATCCTTGATATGCCACCACCTAAAAATATATCAGAATTAAGAAGTTTACAAGGTAAATTACAGTCTATCCATCGTTTCATTGACAAATTGGTGGATAAAACATGACCTTTTCTTAAATTACTTAAGAAAAACATCCCATTCCAATGGGATAAGGAATTTCAAGAAGCTTTTGAGAGTCTTAAATAGTATCTTCTTACTCCTCCAGTGCTTGTTCCTCCTAGACTAGATTGTCCATTTATTTTATATATTTCTACTTTGAAACTTGCACTTGGAGCTATGTTGGCTCAAATTGATGATGAAAAGAAAGAATGAGCCACATATTATATAAGCAGAACATTAATAAGTTATGAAACCCATTATACTCCATTAGAAAAACTTTGTTTGGCAGTTGTGTTTTCTACGCAAAAGTTGCATCATTATATGCTTAGTCAAAAAACATTTGTTATAGCTAAGTCTGATCCATTAAGGTACTTGATGAGTAGACCTTACTTGTCAGGGCACACAACTAAGTGGGTTCTTGCTCTGAGTGAGTTTGAACTTACATTTATCAGCCAAAAATCTATTAAAGGCCAAGTTATAGCTGATCAGTTAGTTGTTGCACCTTTAGAGTCTACTCACCCTATAACTATAGAATTTCTTGATGAGTGCCTTAACTTAGAAGAAGATTTGTCTGAGTCATGGTCTTTGTATTTTTATGGAGCTAGATGCATGAGTGGTGCAGGTGCCGGTATTATATTAATATCTCCACAAAAGCACCTTATTCCTTTGTCTTTCAAATTACAATTTGCTTGTACTAATAATACTATAGAGTATGAGGCTCTAATCCTTGGGTTACGAGCCACTTTAGCCTTAAAAATTAAAATATTATTAGTCTTTGGATATTCTCAGCTTGTGATAAATCAAATCAATGAAGTTTATCAGACATGAGATGAGAAGCTCCACCCTTATAAGGAGTATGTTCTTAAGCTTATTTCATTGTTTGAGAAAGTAACTTTAGAAGCCATCCCTCGCACTAGCAATCGTGCCATTGATGCCATGGTTGCAACTGCTTCTTTGTTACCTTTGGAGTTGGATGATGAGTATGCTACTATCATTATTCACCAACTCCAAGAGCCCGCTTCTTCTAAGTCATGTCTAGAACCATTAGATGTGTTTCTGATTAATGAAACAACCCCAGAACCTTGGTATATAGATGTCTTTAATTTTCTCCAAAATGGAACCTTCCCAGAAGGATTAGATAGAAACCAACATAGGTTATTATGTAAGCGAGTTGTTCACTTTGTAATTGTTGGTAATACCCTATACAAAATATCCTTTGAAGGTATCCTATTAATATGTCTTAATCTAGAAGAGTCTAAGAAAGCCTTAAGTGAAGCCCATGATGGATCCTATGGAGGACACTTTAGTGGAAGTGCCATTGCTAAGAAACTCCTTCGAATGGGGTATTTTTGGCCTTCCATGGAAAAGGATGCTAATGATTATGTGCATCATTGTGACAAGTGTCAAAGACATGCAAACCTTGTTCACGCTCCTACTCAGGAACTTCAAGCTATTTCATCTCCTTGGCCCTTCTCTAAATGGGGTTTAGATATTATTGGTAAAATTAATCCTATTTCATCTGATGGTCATAAATTTATAATAACAACAACATAATATTTCACAAAGTGGGTAGAAGCTATGCCATTAGCTTCTTGCACAAGAGTCCAAGTTTCTAAGTTTATCTTTAATCAAATCATATGTAGATTTGGAATTCCATCAACTCTCATCTCAGATAATGGAACATGCTTTAAGAACAAAGATGTTAAGAAATTATGTCAAAAATATAAAATTCAACATCGATGGTCTACTCCTTATTATCCACAAGGAAATGGCCAGGTTGAAGCTTCAAATAAAACCTTAATCAAAATCCTAAAAATATTGGTTAATAAATCAGGCCATGACTGGCACATGCAATTATATCCTGCCTTGTGGGCCTATCGAACTAGTGTTCGTACTCCTACAGGTGCCTCACCTTTTGTCTTGGTTTATGGTGTTGAAGCAGTTTTTCCATTTGAGTTAGAAGTTCCTTCTCTAGCTCTCTTACTTCAGGATGTTGAAGTAGGGGACGAATATCGTGCTAGCAGACTAAGTCAGTTAGAACTTCTAGATGAAAAGTGTATTCATGCCCTAGAGCATCTTCACTCTTACCAAGACAAACTCAAAAGGTCATATGCCAAGAAAGTCCATAGTCGATCTTTTGAAATTGGTGATTTAGTACTCAAAGAAAATAAAAAAAATACAAATGCTAGAAAATATTTAAAAGGTAAATTTCAACCTAATTGGCTTGGACCATTTGTCATCATTACTAAATTTGGATCAGGTGCATATCGCTTGGCCACCTTAGAAGGAAAATAACTTAAGGAGCCAATGAATATTATGCATCTCAAAAGATATTATGCATAAAACAAAAAATTCCATTTATGTACATACTTGTAAATAACTTCTTCATCATTTAGTTTGCAATTCTCATATTATCAAAACACCAAAAAAAATCAAGAAAACATAAAAATTTCCAAAAATATTTCAAATTGTTAAAATCTTATTCTTTGCATCAGTGTGTGTTGTTTTCCAAAATTCAAGTTATATTTTATTTTATTTTAGATAAAATTCAAAAGTTATCTTGAACCATGCACTTAATTTACATCTTTAATAATTTTGATTTTGTCACTTTGATTATAAATCTCTCTTGTATCGAAAAGCACTATTACTTCATTAAATAAATTTTGAGTTTTGGGAAATGATCTTGCTACTTCTTGAACCAAGAACACATTCTCACATCTTAAATATGATTTGTTGCAAAATTCGAAAAGGATACTACATAGTAGTTTTAGTTCCTTAAGAAAAAATTTTCCCTTGCTATCCTATTATGTGCATGGTCTAGAATATTGAGAATTGGCAAAAGGACAAGCTCCCCCCTACCCGAATAAAATCCCTTGCTCTACGTCTAATCTGGGCAAGTATCCCAAAAAAGAAAAAGAAAAAAAAAGCAATAAAATCCCCTTGTTCAAAAATGGACAAGAATCCCTATTCCAAAAATCAGAAGAAAATAAGGGGGTAGTGAGCTTGAATCCCTAGAATTCCTCAGTTATTCGAAAGCCATGAGGTAAGCCCCATAACAGGTGGTTTGTGCCCAACCCGCTTGACCTTGGGTAATCCCTTTCGTGTGGTGACATGTCTGTCACATTAGCGACCTTATTTTGTATAGACCAATGTCCGCTTGTGGATTAGCTAGCTTTTGGTAACTTGACTTACATAGTAGTTCGGTACAATGGCATGCACAAAATCATGGTTAATGAACATTTCACTTGCACACACATTGGTTCATAAAAGTTTGCTTGTATCACTACCTTACTCAAAATCGGTAAATTAATTTCACAAGCACACACATTTGATCCTTGAGAGATTTTGTATCATTGTGTCAAATCAAGATGGATAATGAACTCACTTATCACACACTGGTTCTTGATAAATTTGATTTTGTCTTAGAAATAAGTTAAAATATTCCTTTGAAATTTGTTAGACAACATTAGTTTATCATTTATATTTCAAAAATTTTCAAAATCTCCAAAAATAATTTATTCCAAAAATAACTTGTAGTACAAAATCATTTATCATGCATTGCATTTTTGACTTCGCGATGATGGTATAATTCCTAGGAATTATTCTTCTCAAATTTCACACTAGGAATTCTATGCCTAGCGCAAGTCATCTTTCTCAATTTTTAGGTCTAAAACATTTCATATTTATTAATCTTCTTAAATATGTGATACAATGATTTGCTTCATATCAATTTATATTTTAAAGAATAAACAATTTCATATTATCATGCATTGCATTTTTGACTTCGCGATGATGGTATAATTCTTAGTAACTATTGTCCTCAAAATTTTCACACTAAGAATTCTATGCCTAGCGCAAGTCATCCTTCCCAAATTTTCATGCTTAAATCACATTATTTTCACAAACAATAATCCTTATCAAAATATTTCTTAAAAATCAAATTTTCTCAAAAACAAAATCAAACATCTTCTTTTATCATTATAAGCCTCAAGATTATACTTGAGCACCACAAAAACATTTCTATTATTAGCAATACAAAATTCCTCACAACAGGATTCACTTCATGACCTAGCGAGCATTGATCTCCACCAACGGTCATATAACAACACAACATCCTCCGAGGAACATTGCTAATCCATTTATTTCATCATTATACAAAAACATCTTTTCAAAAACATATCTACAAAAATTTAAATCATTTTTCATTTTAAGCATGATCAAAATATTTAAATCAAAAGCATGATTATAAGAAATTTAAACATCATAAAAATTCAATCAAATGCAATCAAATCATACAAAGTCACATAAGACAAGAAGATCAATATATATATATATATATATATATATATATATATATATATATATATATATATATATCCAAAAGTCTATATACAAAAATAGAGTTAGACTGGTATGCCACAATCCTCAAAAATCGACATACTCAGTCACTAAGGATATATAGTACAAAAATGTGTCTAATTAAGCCCACCCTAGACTCCTCTCGAGCCTCTAGAGCTTGCAGCATCATCCTCTCTGCTAAGGGGGTGGTGGTGGCAGTCAAAACTATCCTCCCACTATCACCGTCCTAGAGGAAGTTATCCTAGTAGTAGAGCGATATGATGATCCTATGCGAATAGGACCCACAATCTCAGGAGGTATAGTCTATCTCTACTCTGCAAGAACTACTATAAAGTATAAGGTCTAGTAAAATATGGTCTGTTGTATAGACCTCACTAGCTCATCCCCTATGTTGCTCCTCCTAGAATGAGTAGTCTAAGAAGATGTAGGAGCTGGAGCCACATCTCCCTAAGTCGTCTGAGCTCATGCAGATCTACCTCTAGAGTCTGAATCCTACTCCTCAAACCCACATCCTGTACCTCTAGAGACTCAATATTAGTCTTCTGGGAGGCATTCTCCTCCCTTAGACTAGTCACCTCTACCTATAGAGCAGCCATCTCACTGCTCTCCCCCTCCTCCATAATCCTCTTGCCCTTATTGGGCAACTCAGGTACAACCTCCTACTGAGGAGATGCTACATGCTCCTCCTCCATCCTATCATCCATCATCTACTGAGAAGAGGCTCTCCTCTCCTCCTTGGACATCCCCCCTATCCTCAGCCAACTTTGATGTCCACCCCTAGTATGAGGACCCTATCTCCTCGAGGATACCTATGTCTCAGACTACTGCTGGTTGGCTACACATCATTACCTAAAAAATTGCTCAATTACCTGTTGCACTACACTCCTCCATAATGTCAATCGGGTAGGTCTGATGCCAATGTACCACTATCGATACCTATCTGTAACCTCAACATCATCTCCATCCATTATCTTTACTGGCTCATCATCAGGCTGTGGATCCAAAAATTATGCCATGTTAGGAGCCCCACTGATAGTAGTAGGGTCCTGAGTAGATCTAGCAAAAGTGATATTCCTATACTAAGGAATATCCTACCATAGCCCAAACTATCATTGCACCCAGTCCATGCGATGCAACTCCACCTCTCCCTAGTCCATCCATAACCAAATGGTTCACCTGATGCGAGCCAACTCAAAAGCATCCTCACCCCACCCTGGTAGCTCTCTCTAGGACCTCCATCTAATATCCTCTACCAGTAGCTCATCAATAAGTCACCTCGCTACATCGAGGCCAACCCATCCTCGATGTCCCCTCTGTAGAGGCCAGTAGAAGATCCTCGATTTATCCTCCTCTACTCCGGGCTCGCCATCTCTCACTCGAGCTAGAGGAAGTCTTGCAGGTCATCTGATAGCTAGGTGCTCCCAACACCACACCTATAGAAAAGATGTCAAAACCAATCCCTTCCCTCTCTTGTAGACCACTCTATGCAAAAATATGTACAACCTATAGAGAAGGAATGGACCCCAAGCAAATCGTATGCTCTAATCATGCATATCGTAGATCACCTCTACTAAGGTCCATGGTAGGTGGCATCCACTGAGGTGGCATAGTATAAGGCCTCCCATGATGCCACTCAATAAAACTATCAAATGAGAGACTCCCTCTATCTCCCCAAGCCTATCAATGCTAACCCCACCCTTCTTCAGTAAGAAGTTGGGGTCTCCTATCAATCTCCTCAATGCCTGGCCTTGGTTTCCAGATGCAACTATGTGAGCACCCCTCACTGGTATCCTCAAAATCCTCTAGATATCCTCTAGTGTGGGAGTCATCTCCCCTATCGGTAGTCTGAAGCATGATGACTCTGGGTACCATCTTTCTGCCAGAGCCATCAACAATCTCATATCCACTAGAATTTATGGCATCTCTACCACATGCCTTAGCCCCATCATATCTAAGCACGTTCTCTCATCAACTGAGAAAGTAGCCAAATATACATTAAGAATGTCATATCTCCACTCCCAATTATTGAGTTCTACCATCTATCAATAAAAAAAAAGTAACAAAATTTAATCGATGATTGGATCTAAAAGCAGCTAGTCAGATCAAAAGTGCAAAATCGTATCAAAGCGGATGATATCGTATCGATTTCCATGATATCATACTCTATGATATCATCAAAATTGATCTGATATTGACCTCGATCGGATTGATTTTATCGATATCATATCATATGATATCGCAAAATCACTACAATCTTACGAAATCATTACGATTTCATAGTTAGGGCTACATAACGGCAGTTAGTGCCCTAAAAATCCAAAATTAAATCAAATTAAAGAGAAAAACATGAAAAAAAAAAAAAAAAAAAAAAAAAAAAAAAAAAAAAAAAAAAAAAAAAAAAAAAAAAAAAAAAAAAAAAAAAAAAAAAAAAAAAAAAAAAAAAAAAAAAAAAAAAAAAAAAAAAAAAAAACCCCCTACCTTATCCAAGAAAACATGAAAAATCTAAGCTAAAATAAAGAAAAATATGGATCCGAGGTGTAGACCAATTGGTTCATCCAAACCCTATAAGGGGGCGAAGGTCCAAGGTTCAAATCTTGGGCCTCGCTAGACTGAACTCTTGTCCCTTTCCTGGTGTGGACTGCACGAAGATCTGTGTGGCAGCTTCTGGGGCGAACAACGCAGAATACTGTGGCAGCCATAAAAAGCTAGACAACCTTCTCAGATTTGTGGCAGCTACCGATTACACCATATAAACACAATAAAATAAAATAAAATAAAATAAAGAAAAATACTTACCCTGAGAGCTCCAAATCCTGCTCGAACCAAATCAACACGATGAAAAACGTCTGCCATGTTTTCCACAGAGCTCCAAAGCAACAAAAGACAAATGACAAATGAATTGAGTTTTAACCCCTTTTCTATTTATACTTATTTTACCCTTAATGTAAAAAATTTTGAGTTTTTCTTCAAACAAAATATTTGACATAAAAACTCGAAGGGGGTATCACACCTAATGCAGTTCACAATAAAACTTCAAATTTTAAACTTTTTTTGCGATAAATTTTTGCTTTCTTGTAAAACATGTCATTCTTTTCTTTAACGCATTTGTTTCAAAAATTTGCTAAAGATGGGGTAAAATGTAACACGGCCCATAATAATTTGCATTAAAGTAAAAAATATTCCAAAATTAATTCAAACAACTTTTTAACTTGTTGCCTCAATTTTTACGATTTCCTGGTGAGATTGGGTTAAACTGGAAAGATCGTACATACGATCTTTTAGATCGTATGTACGATCTTTGCGATCGTACGTATGATCTTGTCCAAAATAAAAAAATCTCAAATTTGCAAAATGACAAATAAGTTATAATGCTTTTTGTCTTTACCTGTGCAATCATGCAGTAGTTATGGGATCAGATCCATCGATCATTCCTAACTTGGAAGGAGTTGTAACCTATTCTATTTTTAGCCTATTTTTCCCTGCTAGTTCAGCCTATTTAATCAGGTATACCTCCCATCAGATTCCTCCTAACTCCTTGACATAATTTCTACATTCAAATCACTATAATTTATGCTTTAGTCCTAGTTGTTTTTCGGTTTCCTGTAGGGATCGAAGGATATGATAAGTGATTGAAGGATACAATCAACCCTGTTTTATGTGCAATCTTACTATTTGGTTACAATCTCACTTACAGGTCACTTGGGGATAGCTCCAACTGTTGGTTTGCATTTTTTAACCTCTCATTTGCATATTTATCATTTGTTTTATCATTTGCATATAATATTATATTTCATCATTTTCATCCTTGGAATTCACCAAATTGCATTCACTTGCATGTTTCATATAGCTTAAGGCATATACATACTAGATCTTTGTATTAAGGCATTCAATAGATCATACATAATTTTATTTCTATCTATTAAAGTCTATAGCATATCCTAGTTTTCTATTTTTTGCACTCTATTCATGAAACTATAGGTTTTTGTTGTGATTGGATCTTTTGATCATTGATTGTATGGTACAATCACAGATCGTACGTATGATCCTGACCAAAAGTGTATGATCTTGACATACTGCATACGATATTACCTGCAATAAAAATTAGAATCTTCATCAGAATTTCAAACCGAGTAAGAGTATTAAATTCTTTCATAATTAAGCATATGCATTACTGTCTATTGTATTCATAGAAAATTAAATTGCATCTGGCATAGTTTATTGCATTGGCTAAAACTAGATGATTGTGAGAATTTAAAAGGAACACATCAAACAAACTTTAAAACTTAGGCATTGAAACTTCCAAGAAATGTTTCCTGGTGAACCCTAAACAATTCGTCAAAAAATCACCAAAGAAGACATGAACTCAAGTATCTCTCTTTGAGGTGTGACCTATCATTCTCCCATCCCCCTTCGAGGTGCGGATCCATTAACTTGAAGGAAAGGAGTGTGAGAATTTTAGAGCTACAACCTCATGGTTTTTGCATCTCAAAAACTATGACATTACATGCTCAACCATAAGATCTTTGTTATTGCAAGGGTTGATCATCGATGCTATCCTATGTCAAAATATCATCTTTTAGGGTAAACCGCTAAATAATTTATCACCCTCAATGAATGTGATCTTTAATTTATTATTAAAAAGCAATTAAAGGCCAAGTTATTGTAGATCAATTGGTAAAAATTTCACTAGAAGCAACCCATACTATTATTGTGGGCTTTTCATATGAATGTATCTTTGTCATTGAAACCAGGTCTCAAGATTCCTAGACCCTATATTTTCATGACAGTCATTGTGTAAAAGTTGTAGGAGTAGGAATCATTTTAGTTACACCTCAAAAAAAATTAATCCCTCATTCTTTCAAAGAATTATTTCTACAAATTATACTAGAGAATATGAGACCCCTTATTTTTTGTCTTCATATTTATCTAGCTCTAAATGTTAAAACCTTATTTGTATTTTGGGATTATCAACTCATGGTTAACCAAGTTAATAGTATTTACCACACCAAGGATGAAAATTTAAAATCCCATAAAGACATTGTTGCAAAGCTTATGCCATATTTTGACCAAATAATCATGGAATACATCCTATAATCTAGTATTCATCATATGGATGCTATGAATACAACAACATCCCTTATCCCTTTGGAATTGGATGATGATCTAGCCATGATTCTCAACTCATTCATAAGCTCATAGAGCCAACAACCATTGATTCTAGAAAATTACTCCTAGATGTGTTCAATATAGAAGCCTTATATGTCCCCTCTAACCCTTGGTATAAGGATATTTTTACCTTCCTTATGGATGGTAAGTTAGTATAAATATTGGATGGTAATGGATGAAAACATTTATGAAGATAATTTTGTCGAGTTATGATCATCAAAGATATTTTGTATCGATGATTTTTTGATGGCATGATTTTGCAATGTATAATCATTGATAAAATAAAAATAGTCATTCAAGAAGCTCATGAAGGATCATGTGGTGGTCAATTTAGTGGTACTACCATCGCTATTAGATATTTATACCTCAAATTCTGAACCTAGTAGATATTTGCTTTGTTCTTCCCTAAGCACCATGATAGAATCTTTTAAAAATAACACTTAGATTTTAGAAGGGGATTTTAACACTCCACTGTATCAATCTAATAAGAAAGGAGGAAATACTTCATTCTCAAAAGGAGTAGAGAAATTCACTATTTTTTTTTATCAAAATAAGATTATGGATTTGGAGTTGAAGGGCTCTAAATATACATGGAGTAATACGAGAATTGGGAACCAACTCATCCAAATTATATTAGACAAGATCCTGATATTAAAAGTCTACTGCTCTTTCGATATGCCTCTCCAAATTCTCTTCCTAAAGTGGGCTTAGACCATAATCCTCTATGGTTAGAATCGCCCTAAAATCCCTATAGATTCCTTAGGATATTTATATTTGAAGCAATATGGTATCAACACCCAGACCTTAAGATGAGGATCAAGGAATGATGGTCTCATTAGTTCTTGGGTTCACTTATCTTTCAAGTGGCTTCAAAACTTTGATTCATTAATTCCAAGCTAAAAGGGTGGAACAACACATTCTTTAGAAAAAATAATAATTTGAAAATCCAACTAAAAATACCAAAGCTTCTGTTGAATTGGGTGATATGTCTTTAGAAGAAATAAATAAGGAGATATTGGTGCTTACAAAGCTTTATAAAACTTTGGATAATGAATAAATGATGTGGAGACTATATCACAGGTGGTAGTATTCCTCATGAGGAAGGTGAAATGGAAGGTTTTGGGATGAATTCCAGTAATTTGCACTCAAAATGGGCCAATACATATAGTTGTATGGTTACAACTATATGATTCTCAAAATATACAATAGGTAATTGTATGGTCACAAAATGTTCAATTGTATGGATATAATCATACAATGGCCTGAACTGTACAATATGCCAATTTGTTTTTTAAATTACATGATGGAATCAGTAGTTGCCACAAATTCGGGTAGGCTATCCAAATTTTATAGCTGCCATAGTATTTTGCACTATCCATCCTAGAATTCACCACACAGTTCTTCATGTAGTCTACTCCTATAACCACCATGCCACAATCATTTTAAACCTTTTACATCATTAAAAGCACTAGGAAAGGGATAAGCGTTCAGTCCAATGAGGCTCGATATTTGAACCTTGGACCTTCGCCCCACTTACAGGGTTTGGTCAAACTAATTGGTCTACACCTCGGACCTCAAAATTTATAATTACCATCCAAATACAAAGTTAATGACCAACTGTATGGTTAGGAAGGCTGAATATATGATTACAGTAAACCCTTAATGCAATTACTCAATCTTAGATCTGCAATACTTTAGGTAAGATTTTGGCATAATAGGAATTGGATATAACTCTAATGATAGAATTATTGACTTAGTAATCCATCATGCACACTTGGAATCACACTTTCTATTCCAAATTCTATCACAATATGTACTGCTCATTCCAAAAACCATACAATACCTTGCAAAGATGGCAATTACAATGTACAGGAAGAAATTAATGAATAATTTTTCATCCATAATTTTCATACATAGTTGTGTATCAATTAGTATTTTATTATCATTATAGAATCATTCCAATACAATAATATATTTGTAAAACTACATAAAATTCTACAATCCATACTCAACCGATAACATGCATGTGCACAACAATACTGAATTATGACCTACAATTTTTCTCATCAATCAACAACAATGGAAAACACTAAAAAACAACCCATAACATTTAACAACCTACAAAAATTAAATTGAGGGGATTATAATGTATGTCCAGGCTATTTCAAAGTAGTTTCTAAGGCATCACATCATTTACAACTACCACCCACAATTTCCTAGTCAAATTAATTTTATTAATGCTTTACTAAGGTTCTAATTTGATTTTCATCAAATTACATTTCATGCACATTAAAAATTATTTTATTTCATGCACTCAAATTTATTTCCCTACATTTCATAATTAAACAAACCCTACATTGTACAATTAGACCTACCCTACATTGTATAATTAGAAAAAAATTATGCTTTCACCAGAATTATGAAATCCATATATAATTATTTCTTCTTCTTATGGGAGGTGGATTTGATACCTATATCTATCCTCATTTAAATTAGTTGGCATCCCCACTTATGCATTTGTCTTGGTCTTAACCAACTGATCCTACTAGAGATCTTGCAGTTGAACTTGGAGAATAGTCCATTCACTCTACAAATTGTTAGCTTAGTTACTGAATTCTACAACTTTTAGGTCATATGTGTTGGTTTTCTCCTCTATGGTAGCCAAAAGTTGTATTAAATCTTTCTTCTTCTCAATTGTGCCCTTGCATAGCTTTTCTTTCAAAAAAACCTCTATCTGAATAGCTATAGCAAGCTCCACATTTTTCTCTGTAATCACTCGATCCCTTTACTACAATTCATATTGATTGGCATATTGAAGTTCTTCCTTGAATTGAAGTATAAACTTATGGTCCATAAGTATTTTGTTGTAGAGGTTGGTATATTTTTCCATTTCCTCAATTTTATTATCCTTTAGTTATAGTTTCCCATCATACATATTTAACTGATATTGGTTCTTTGTTAATTGCTCCATTTGGGTTGCCAACTATTATGATTGTTGCTTGAGTTTTTGGTTGTTCAAACTCGATTTCTCCTCCTGCTATTTAGTCTATGTAACATACTACTATAATAACTCATCTCGTTCATGTATTTGCTTCTATTCTTCCATTTGATAGATCATAAGTTGTTTTTCATTTTCTTGTGACTATAGCTTATCCTCATAGGCTTGTTGTATACTCATCATTTTTGTTTCCACCTACGTCAAATTTTCCTCGGCTTCTTTCTTGTTGTATTCCAATTCTTCTTCAATTGCAACCATTTTTTTCTTAGTCACTTATGATTTTCCTTGCTAAGCTTCCTTAACTTGATAGATTTATTCAAGTTACAAGCTAAGTCATTTCAATCCAATGTGTTAGTAAATTAAATTTTTAGAAAATGAAGGTCAATTCTAGTGAGGCCCTTGGGTATTCTATGTCAGGTGTATTTAGTGGATACCTTTAATTTTGTCCAAATATAGATATACTCATAGGTGTGCTTTGTATTTTGTCTTCATATCTTCCAAAAAATCATCGAGTCCTAACATATTTATTACCTCTCCTATTGATAACTGCCATGGATTTTGTGCATGTATCTATGCTATGCTCCTTGTTCGATATTCAATACATACCCACTCCATGATATTCTCCATTTTCCTCCACTACTTCATATATCTTATATAACCTATGCAAAACTATAATTAGGTACTAAAAAACATTTCACAAATCTGCTCCAAGAAATGGTCCACTTGTTCATCAGTATCTTCTCCTTCTCCATCAAAAATTTTGAATTGTGGTACTTTGAGCAAAAATATTGTCCAAAGTGTGTGATCCATATCTTGCATGTGAGTCTTTTCCTACTCTTCCTTATTTGAAAGTGATATTTCCCCAATTTCCTTAATGGGACCTATCGTAGTCTCTTCCTATAATTAAATGTGAGCTATAGTTCATGCTTTGTGGTCCTCTTCCTCTGACCTGATCTCATCAACATCAATAATTTTGTTATCCAACTATTGTTCTTGTTCAGGCACTTGGACTTCCTCCTATGGATATAGTTGCTCTTCTCACTGTGTCTTTAGCTATTCTTCAATCATTATTGTAGTTACCATATTAGATCACTTCTATGTTTGCATCATATTTCCTTCCATCGGTTGATTGTTTCCACCCCTCATGAATATCCATTATTGCATCTTCATATTCTCCTTCTTATATTTTTGTGGGGCCACCATCACTTCTTTTGCTTTTTTTTTATGGTGGTGTTACGATTCTATCTAGGTAGTGCTTGAATGCCTCAAATATTTCAAACGTGTTGGAATTTATCAATACAAGATATCCCATTGCTTCCTAACTAGTTTGCTTCCATGGGCACATTGATATTTTCCAACTCCAATGCCTCCAGTCCCAATTTTATTTCCTTTGTTGGATTTGTGAGCATTATTTGAAAAATTTCACTCCATACAGGATATTTTTCCTACATTCAACTCTCCCATTGCCTTCGTGTTTGCACTAGACTTGGTGATGGTGCTAATGCTTCCTCCTCCTTGTGAGTCAGTAGCTACTATTACAACCTTTATCCAAGTGCTTGTTATTTTGAATCAAATTCCAATTGTAGTTTGTGACATATCTTCTATCGATGGTGGATTTCTTTTTTTGAAGTCTTTGTCTCTTTAGCCTATGTAGTTTTGGTCTTATTATGCACTTCTTCTAATTCTATTGGACATTTTGAGTCCCTAAGCTAAAAGTTGTCATTGATGTCAAAAGGACCTATGTAAGTAAGCACTATGATTTTGCTCCACAAAGAGCTTCATGACAAGCAAAGGTTTTGATCAAATATTTTAGAAGGGATGCATGGCATTTGGTTCCAAAAGGAGCTTCAAGGGAATATTAGCAAAAGGTTTTTATGAAAAACAAGGAAGGCAAGGAAATGTTTTATTTAAACCAATGGATGGTATATTTGAAATGGGTTTTTCTTAAAACCCAAGTTGGCTTTTCGTTTCATTGAAAAAGGTGCCCTAGTGATGGAGAAATATAATTTTAAAGGTTTAGTTTAAATTTTAATTTATTTAAAATTTAAATTTAAATTTTAAAATTAAATAAAAGGTTTTTCCCTCCTTTATTATTGGCACTGCCAACGTCATGAGGGCAATGTTAAAAGGGTCGATGTATTTGCATTGAAGGATGGCTTATATAAATAAGCCAAAGGTTTTCCATTTAAAAAACCTAAGTCGTGTTGCATGATTTTCGAAAACCTAAAGTGCTTGGCATCCGAATATTGCACAGCAAATTTTATGGAGTGTGACATGGGTATTCAAGTCGTGGATGGTCAAATTTTTTGTGCCTTGTAAATAAAGCACACACGGCTTAAGGAAGAGAGTGCCCAAGGCACTCACGTGGGCAGTTTTAGCTCATGCGGCTTAGCTGCCACTTGGCAACATGGTGGGCAGAGGTTCGAAATGCTAAATTCCTTTGAGGGCTCCTTTGAGGTATGTGCTCTGACTCCAATATTTATGGGGGTCATTATTTTTATTTAAATATTTGCTTGCTAAGGTTTAATTATGATTTTTGTGGGAGATATAAGGTTGAGCAAGCTTTAATATTTTGCTAAGGTTTTATTATGATTTTTATGGGAGCTATAAAGTTGAGCAAGCTTTAATATTTTAATAAGGTTTGATATTTTATTAATGTGAGATATTTCCTAAGAAAGCTTTGTGATTATTTTTTAGTGCAAAAGTATTGAAAGGAAGGATATAAAATATTTGATTTATTTTATGGTATAAGTGGTTTTTGGAGTGACAAGGTTATGCAATGTTTTGATTTATTTTATTTTATGGTACAAGTGGTTTTAGGAGTGATAAGGAAGTTGTGCATTAATTCTTAAGAAGGTTTCCTAATTAAAAGCCTTCATAAATATTATTGTGAATTGGAGTAATGTTGATTATTTTGTGATCTTCTAACCCTTGTGAAGATTGGCAAAAGAATATTGTGACTGTGGTAGATTTCCAAAGAGGCTTCTTCATATTCATAAAAGGTATAGGTACATTCTCCTATTGATTTATTATGGTGGTTGATTTTTGAAAATATATTTTGAGTGAAAATGATTGATTGTGGTTTCCTTTTCAAAAGTGATTGGTTTAGTGCTTAAAGGTTTTCTAGATTGAGAGTTGTGATTAAACCTTATTTTATAAGCATTTTTGTTGGAGCCCATTGGTTGTGCAAAGAAATTGAACTTGAGTTAGAAGAGAACATGAGTATCATTGTTATGTGAGATTTGTTTTTGAGCATTGTTGGAAATATTTTGAGTTGATTGATACATGCTTGGACTAGGGTTTGTGAGAAAGGGTCATTCATTGAGGTGATTGGTTGTGTTGATTTTATTGAGCCTAGTCAAGTGGATGCATGTGGTTGTTCAAGTTCCATAAAACAAACTATTCTATATTCTTGATTTGAATTGAGATTGAGATTTGAGAATAGAACATATAGAGTCTCTAACAATTATCTTTATGCTTCTATGATATTGAGTTGAGATATTGATTGAGCATTAAGTATAGAACATATTGAGTCTCTAACAATTCTCTTTATGATTCTATGAGATTGGACATGTTCTATGTGAGATTTTTAAGCATATTTGAGACAAGTCTTTGAGAAGGCTTGTGGACTGATTTTGAGTAAGCTTTTATGGAAGCTTGCTATGAATATTTGAGCAAGTTCTAGAGAGGACTTATTGAGCAGATTTGAGCAAGTCCTATAGAGGACTTATTGAGCAGATTTGGACAAGTCCTAGAGAGGACTTATTGAGTAGATTTGAGTAGGTTCTATGTGGACCTATTGAGAAAATTTGGACAGGTTCTATGTGGACCTGTTGAGAAAATTTGGATAGGTTATGTGTGGACCTATTGAGCAGATTTGAGCAGGTTTTGTGTGGACCTATTGAGAAGATTTGAACAAGTTCTAAGTGAGCTTGTTGAGCATATTTGGACAAGTTATGAGTGAGCTTGTTGAGTAGATTTGGGCAAGTTCTAAGTGAGCTTGTTGAGCATAATTGAGAAGGTTCTGAGTGAACCTATTGAGATAGAGCTTTGGAGGTGACAGAGTATAGAGGACAGAGTCTTAATGGATAGATATCTAGAAGCCAGGACAATTGAAGATAGATCAAAGTGAGGAGTCTTTAAGTGAATACAGATCCGCCAATCAATGCAGTAGAGAGACATAGTCTTATTGAAGATCACTAGCCAAAGCATAAGGGGAAAGAGTTATCCTATGGAAGATATCCATGAACTTGAGATTAGGATATCAGCATCTTCTTTGGACATAGGTACTTAAACATTGTAATTGAGAAGTAGTCCCATCAGACTATTTGAGAAATATTTAGAAGAAATATTTTATCTATGGAGGTAGCCCACATTGGGTGAACCACATTAAATTTGGTGTCTCTATTGTGTGTGATGATTTGTGCACTTTGGTTATTACTATTGATATTGCCATTGATTATATTGATTAATACTATTTGGAAAAGAAAAGTAAAAAGTGGTCTTATTATGGTCACCCCCCTCTCAGTATAGTCTTGTTTTCTTCAATTTTTATTAGAGAAGGTTCCTTCAGAAGAATTTTAACAGCTTAAAGGAAGATCCTACAAGAACACAAATGGCAAAGAAAGGCAAGAGTAGAAGCATGAGACACAAGAAGAAAAGAACACATATGGTCATGAAAGAAAAGGAATATGAGTTTAATATTGTTGTGTTGGGAGGACACATGGAAATAGATTCAATAGATGAATCAAGTAATAGAGAAATATCCAGACTGGTAAAGTTTTGTACCAAATGTGGGAACATAGGTCACCATGCAGCTTATTTTCCACAAGAATGTTTTATTTGTGGTCAACTTGGCCATGATGCAAGATATTTTAATGGGTTTAGTAGCAGTGAAGATGAAGATGATATTCTCATAAATGAAATCCTAGAGATTGGTTCAAGAAAGGATAACAAGGACAATCAAAATAGGTATGAAGAAGAAACTCTACTTTCAGTAATAGAAGAAAAAGAAGATGCTTTAGAAAAAAGAAAAAGAGGAATCCACTCTTAAGGAGCTTATTGAATTAAAAAGAGAGAATTTAGAATTGAAGGCTCAAATACAAGAAGATGAGAAATGCAAGACAAAGATTCTATAGAATATCTTTGACTTGAGATATAAGGTTGAAAAGGCAAGAAGGGTTGAAGAAGGTATGATTAAACAGTGAAAAGTAAAAGAGATAGAATGTGAAAGTCATATGATTACTCTTGAAGAACTAAAAAAGGAGAACTCAGTATTAAGGGATCAAGATCAAGAAGACGAGAAAGAAAAAGAAAGGTTTCTACAAGAACTCACTAACTTCAAAATCAAAGTTGAATAGACAAGAAAAATTGAAGGTATGGCCAAAGAATTAAAAACAAAAGATGTAGAGTGTGAAAGATTAGAGCATGAGATAGTTTCGCTAAGGTTGGAAGTAAAATTTTCTAAGGAAAATCTACACAAGGTTGAAGAAAATTCAAAGACCTTGGAAAGGACTATCAATGCACAAAAGTCATCAGTCACCATAACATGACTTCGTTCTAAAGAAGAACAAGGGTACAAGGAATCAGAAAGACATGAGTACTCGAATAAGAGCAAGGATGAACAAAATATATTAGGGAAGAAGTTCTTACAAATGTAAAAGAGAAGCTACTATGTGGATAATGCAAGTAAGTACTCAATTGATAGTGATACTTGAAAGCACAAGATTTCGGGCAAAGGAAACACTAATTGCTTATTCAAAATCATCGCTAAGTCCTAGAAACAAAGTTGAAATGGAAAAGAAAAATTGGAAGAGACAAAGCAAATGGAGAAAACAAGCTCATTAATATCCCTTGATCTCTTAAATCGTTCCTCTTGGGCTAGGGTTAAGTACAACACTCAATGTTTTGGTGCCGTTGCAATGGGCGGGCCAGATGATGGCATGTGATGGTTTAACCTTCTTTCTCCTGAACAAAGAAACAACAAGATGTGTGCTGTGAAAGGTTGTTTTTAAATACTATGCATGCATATCTAAATAAACAAAGATTCTAAACTCCTGCGAGAAAATGTTACCGGCCTGCCCGGCGCCAATCACGAAAGTCCGGGTGGGACGTTTGTTAATGTCCCGGTGGGACGTCTTGTGTTGGGAGCGAGACGCTCCAATGTGACTCGGGTCTCCAAAACACCTGTAGACGGGGGTTTGTATTGGGGCCTTTTGGGAGACCCGATGGTGGATTCTCCCAATTTGGCCTCTACCCTTTTGATATGCCTCTCGTTAGTGAACTACAAACGACACAAACATACTGAATCGATCAAGGTTGAAATTGCCTTATTCACCAAACGAAACACAATATGCTGAGAAAATAAAGAATGTTAATAAAACTTAAGAAAGTGGGGTGCCGTGGGCCTCCCCGTTGGCATTGATTTGGCCAATCCACTAGGGATGGGCCCAAACCTTTAGGTTGGGGGTGGCGTTGGTTGTTGGTGTCCATGTGTTGGATTGGTCGTTCAAGCTTCCAAAGCCACCCAACAACCTCCTTGAAAGAGTTGGTGGTGGGAAGGTGAACCAAGGGATGCAGTGGTTTCTGCCTTGTTGTTGAAACTTTCTTTTTTTGGGTGAGAAGTCCCACCTTTTATAGACCCATGGGGTCTCTTTGGGAGGGAAGCTGCCATGTTTCATGGCGCCTGTGGGCTTGTCTTCCCATGAGGGAGGGAGTCCTCCTTGATTGGCTTTTACCTTTTGTCTCATGCCTTTTGCCCTCACACTGGTATCGTTGTCCTTGCCTCATTTGTCTTTTTCCCGTTAAACTTAATTCTCACCCTTTGTTGTGGGTTTCGTTATTCCCTGGTGGGTTTTCGTCCCGGGTGGGTTTATTCGTCCCTGGGTGGGTTCTGGCAGTGTCTAGTGTGCCATTGCATCTTGACCTCACAATTGCTTGAGTGGTTAGACCATTTTTGACCTTGAGGGCTGCCCGGGGCTTTTTGTCAGGATGTGTTTGCTCACTTCGGTTGGTGTTTTTTTTCTTCCCTTTTGGGAGTTCTTGCATGATAACGCTTTTAGGTTTTTGTAACCTAACCATTTTGATGCCCCAGTATGGAAGGGCATGCATTCTTGTCCTTTTGGTAGTTTTTCGTATTAACCTTTTTGGTGGGTTGATTGAACTTACATTGATCCATGAGCTTTTTATCTCGGGGAACCTTTTTCATGATTCACAAATCGTGTTTGATTGATTTTTTTGTTGTTCCCCGGGCGTGTTGTCTTTGTCAATATTCTTTGAATCATTTTTCTAATTGGGTGTATTGTTGGTTTGATATTATACCCCTCGGCGTGATGAGGGATGACCTTGTGGGGGGTGCTTGACCGTGACTTGTGAAGGGTCCTTTAGAGGGTTTTTGCGTTCATTTTTCCATATTTGGACCTATTTTGGTGTTTACCTTTTGGTGATCCGTTGGGTGAAATCATCGAATCTAACTTCCGTGCGGTCCCTTGCCTGGGAAGTGGGGGATGGAGACAGCTTTGCGGGATGGAGCTGTGGGAATGTTATTGCTTTTGTTGTGTTGTTGTTTTTTGGCACTTGGGAATTTTGTGGGGGTGTTGGAGCCTGGGGAGTATAGGAAATGTACCTTGTTGTGAGAGCATTGTGTTGTTATTTTTTGTGGTGGGTGTTGGGGTGAAGTGTGTTTTTATCAGAGGTTAGTGCAAGAGCACTTGTGTATGTTTCTTGGGTGCTTTTTTTTCGGGTTGGATAGGAGCATGATTGATGGTGATGCTTGGATGCTTTGGAATGGGATGGGGGGTGGCTTGGCACCAAGTTAGATTATTTTTGTGTGATTTTTGTTATGTTTTGGATTGGTTGGTGTATGGTTTGAGAGCGTTTACTCACTAGTGTTGTTACTACAAGACTTTGACAAGGTATGAATCGGACTTTTTTGACCCGTATTCACATCTGTGTGCATTGGTTCTTTGTGGTTTGATACGCTGATGGCTTTCAAGACTTTGGGACACCATACTCACTAATTCTTTGTTGATTTGTTAATCTGTGTACTGGTGCCAGTATCATCCACTGCAAACATTATTTCGCAGTAATGTGTGATTATGCTGTGAGGTTTTTTATCGATAGGCTACAACCTATTGGTACTATTGCCTATGACCTTAGAATTTGAGTTCGGTTCAAGTTCACTCTTCTCTTCAATTGTATTGGGATACTTGCTCTTGTAGTGATGATCATTTTATTTTGATTTTTTCTTGAGCAAGGGATTGGGGTTGGGTGAAAAATATTTGTTGTGCCTTTTGATGTGTGCATGTAGTTTGTCTTTGGAGTTTTGACTTGCAAATTTTTTTTTTTTGTTTGAGAACTTTAGGGATTCTTAGGGAATTGGGTAGGGAGGATGCTTGTCCTTTGCAACTCTGCATCTTTGGGTCTTCCATGGGGGATGAGCAAGATAAGTTTGCTTGGGTGACTGATTATTTGGGTTTCATTCGTACACAATTTGGGATTTTAGTGTTTTGTTTTGTGTTGGGATGTTATGTAACAAGGTGTATTCAGTATGACCACCTTCGTAAATTTGATTGATCATACATGGCTAAGAGGAAAATGATGTGATTTGAAATTTGGTACATTTACCATGTGTAGTGGGTAAAGTTATGCTTGGTTTTGTTGTTTTTGTAAATGGAAATGTGGAACAAGATGGTCTATCGAGCATTTTGCTATGGTGTTTGACCTAGACACAAATATGCATGTGTCTGTAATGCTATTTTTGTAATTTTGATGGATTGTTTTTGGTGAAGTTGAAGATGAGGTGGAGAATTGAATTTTTGATGAATTTGAGTGCTAGAATTGAGATGCAAACTTTGTTGTTTTTGATGATTTTGTGTTTTTTTTTTTTTTTTTTTGACCAAGTGATTGGGAATCCTTGGGGCTTTTTTGTGACCAAGTGATTACGATAATCCTTGGAGATTTTTGTTTTGACCAAGTGATTGCTATAATCCTTGGAGCTTTTGGTGTGACCAAGAGATTATGGATAATCCTTGGAGCTTTTTGGTTGGTGGTATCCTGAGTTGGAAGGTTTTGAGTGTGACCAAGGATTGTGATAATCCTTGGAGCTTTTTGGGTGACCAGGGATTGGATAATCCTTGGAGCTTTTGGGTGACCAAGAGATTGGATAATCCTTGGAGCTTTTTTGTTTTGACCGTGATTGCGTGATAATCCTTGGAGTTTTGGGTGACCAAGAGATTGCGATAATCCTTGGAGCTTTTTTGGTGACCAGGATTGGATAATCCTTGGGTGACTAAGAGATTGCGATAATCCTTGGAGTTTTTGGCTTTTTGGCCTTGGCGTCTTGCTTTGGGAGGATAATCCTTGGAGCTTTTGGTTTGGATTATGGTTCTTCAGGGGATAGAGGTACTGACTTGATGGTCTTTGCACTTGGATCCGGCTCTAGAGGTATGGGCATGAATGGATCATCCTTGCAGGGTGAGGGGGTCGCGTGGGATGTTGCTTGATGTCTCTTGGTGGGTTGTTGTGTGCAGTGGGGGTATGTTGGTCCCAGTGGTGGGTTGACTATGCTGTTTGTTCTTGCATGTTCGTTTTATGGGTGGTGTTGTCTATGATGGTGTGCTTGTTGTCATTACCTGGATATGTGTTGTGTGTGTGAGAATGGAGGACTGGGAGCCCTAGGAAGGTTGATCTCGAAGGAGCTTGTGTTGGGCCTTGGGAGCATCTTGGTTACCAACTAGTGTTAGTGTTGTGTAGGGGTGAGTTCTGGTGGTTCGTGAGGAACTTGGGGTTGGAGGGGTGGGAGTCCATGCCTTGGTGGGGTTATTTCTGCTAATTTTAGAGGTTTGTGTCTGGGTGGCTCATGCGGGTGGATGGGGAAGGACTTTGGATAGGGGGCTGTGCTAGGAGGCGGGGGGTGTGAATCGGGGTAGCTCCGCGCTAGGAGGTGTTGGGGGTGGTTGTGGGTGGATGATGTGACGGGGTTGTGTCTCAATGGTTGTGGGAGGGGTTGGAGTCTGGGTGTATAGGACTTCTGCTGTAAGCTCTAACGCGACTTGCCTGGAACTGGTTCTGGTCTTCGGGTGGATACTATTCGGATGTGGGTGTTGGGCTGAGGGTGGGTGGGACTATGGGGTGGCTTTGGAGGCTGTTATGTGTGGCGACTGGTCACTGGGTGCTCCTGGGTGGGGTGTGAGGGAGGCGATCGGTGACTCGTTGGTTGTGTGTGGAAACTCACTGGGGGGTCGATAAGTTCTAATGTAGGGTGCCGTTGGTGGTGGCGGTTGGCAGATGGGGTTGGCTGTCAGAGGCAGATGCTCGTTGGAGGATCAGACTAGGGACTCCGTTGGGGGTGGGTCGGTGGCTGGGTGGTGAGAGGGGGGGAATTGCTCTTGTTGTCGGGAGGTGGTACCTCTGCTCAGGAAAGGGTTGGGGTAGTTACCCCGAGGGTGTGCTTGGTTTTGAGTCGACCTAGAGGGGGTGAAGGAGGGTAGAACATGTGGTTTCGGACCTTGGACTAGTCATGGGATGGCAGGAGTTCTAGGGAGCTAGGAGACCTGGGAGGGTGGGATGTTGGGGGTGCGAAGGGTGTCTGAGTCCGGGGGGGGGTTGTGGTAGGTGCCGGTGGTGACAAATTGGGGGGGGTGAGTGCCCGGGATTCGTCGCGGTTGGGTGGGGGTGAGACCTGGATTCTCTAAAACTAAATGAAGGGTGGGGCAAAATGGTGGGATCCAAGTGAGAAAATGAAGTTCAAGTTAGCTCAATATAGGAGAGAATCGAGTAGGTAATTGGGAAAAACGGGAAGATGATGGTGGCGTGTTTGGATAATTTGTAAATAATAGTATGGGTTGGTTTGTGTTTTTTTGGGTTGGGGGTTTGGTGGGTGGTGGGTTGGGGGGGTTGGGTTTTGGGGGTGTTTTTTTTTGTTTGTGGTTTTTTGGTTTTGGGTGGTGTGGTGTTGTTGGTTGGGTTAATATACCAACTTCAATACGCCTTGGAGGGAGACTAGGCGTGAGAGAAAGGACGGGTACTGGGGTGGGGTTGCAGGACCTACGAAATATCTGCCTGGAATCACTGAACTGTCTTTCGGTCGCCTAACGTGACAATCGGAATGGATGCAATAGCCAAGGTGGTGATGAACCCACTTGGTCTGCAGTGTGGGTTGCTCTTGGTTAATTGTGTGGGGTGTGTAGGAAAGAAAGAAGACAGTGGGAAAAAAGAAAGAAAGAAAAAAGAGATATGAAAATATTCGTGCTCGTTTCTAAAAGAAAAATCGTCGGTGAGGTTAATCGTCGGAGAGAAAATGTCTCGGGTGGGCGTCGAGAATGAAGTGAGATAAAAAAAGCGTAAAACACAAAACACAAAAACCCGATTAGTTTTCTGCGATCTTAAAAATAGGGAACAGGGCCCACCGTGATCGCCATTGAAAGCACAATATTTCGGGCAAAGGAATCACTAATTGCGATTGCATTCAAAATCAAGTACGCTTAAGTCCTAGAAACGTAAAGTGCATGAAATGGAAAAGAAACACATTGGAAGAGACACAAGCAAATGGAGAAAACACATCCCTTTCATTAATATCCCTTGATCTCTGTTACAATGATGTCTCCTCCCTTTTTTGGGGGTAGGAGCGTTAAAAGAATTCGATTACAATCACTCAATGTTCCTCTTTCCCGTGCCCACGATTGCAATGGGCGGCCAAGACGATGCCGATGTCGATGAGTTCTTCACCTCTCGCTGCTTCTCCTGCGAACAAAGAAACAACCAAGATGTCAGTAGCACCTGCTGCAAATGAAAGGTGTTTGTTCTTTAAAATTAACGAAATATGCATGCAAACATTTATCTAAAACAGTAAACAAAATGATTCTAAACAGCCTAAAAACTTTCCAGAAGACATAAAATGTTACCAACAGGCCATTGCCACTGAGACAATCGGCAAATCTACTTTCAATCGGAAATCATCCCTGGGTAGGACGATTTATCGTAAATCGTCCCTGGGTGGGACGATTTCTTCTATGTTGGGGAAGCCGAACTGACATGCTCCAATGTCGACTCCCAAGGTCTCCAAAACACCTGCAGACAGGGGGGTTATGTAATTGGGGCCATTTTAGGACGACCCAGATGGTCGGATTCTCCCAATTTGGCCTCTACCCTCGAGAATTTGATATCGCCTCCTGCAAGTTAGTGAAACTACAAAACGACACAAAACATACTAGAATCTGATCAAAGGTTACGAAATTGCAGCTATGAATTCACCAAACAAGAAACACAATATGCAGCATGAGAAAATAAACTAGAATGCTTCTAAAATAAAACTTAAGAAAAGTGCGGGGATGCCCAAGTGGGCCTCCCACCGTTGGCACTTGATTTCGGTGCCAATCCACTAGGGATGGGCCCAAAACCTCTTAGGATTGGGGGTCGACGAATTGGTTGGTTCAGGTGTCCATGTGTTGGATTTGGGTCATGTTCAAGCTTCCAAAATCCACCCAACAACCTCCCTTGCAAAAGAGATTGGTGAATGCGAGAAGGTGAACCAAAAGGGATGCAAGTGGGTCTTCAACTCGGCAGCACTTCGTTGCTTGAAAACTCCTTTAACCTGTATATCTTGGGTGAGAAAAGTCCCACCTTTTATAGACCCATGGGGTCTCTTTTGGGAGGGAAGCACAAATGCCATGTGTTGGTCATAGGCGCCATGTGGCAGTCTTGTCTTCCCATGAGGGAGGGAGTCCTCCATTGACTTGGGCTTTCATAACTGCCCTTGTGACAGTCCTCAAACAACCTATTTGCCCACTCACACACGCGTGCGAGGCAGGAGTCATCAACTGACTATTCTGGGCTGCCACTTGGCCTCATTTGTCTTTTTTCCCATTAAACTTGGAAATCGTCTCACCCAGGGACGATTTCAAAAATCATCCCTGGGTGAGACGATTTCAAGTTAGCAATCATCCCTGGGTGAGACGATTTCAAAAATCGTCCCTGGGTGAGACGATTACTAGGCAAAGTTTCTAAGTGTGCCAAATTGCATCTTGACCTCACAAAATTGCTATGAAAGTGGTTAAGACCACTGTTTGACCTCTGAGGGCTGCCCTGGGGCTATGTTTGTCAAAGCGATCAGTGTTTGCAGTCACATAATCGGATTGGTGCTGTTTTGATGTCTACAATACTAGGCTTTTCAGACAATGATAGAGATGAAGTCTTATTTATGGTTGAATAAAAATATCCAATGAAGAAAAGGACTCCAGTTATTATCAAGTGTTTTAGATGTGGTAGATTTGGAAATCTTGAAGATGATTGCACAAGGAATGGTTATAGTTTTAGTGATGATGATTTTGAAGATGCACTTGATAGACCATATGAAAATCTTCTAATGGCATTAGAAGAAGAAGTGAGTGATCCTATAGAAGATAATCCAAAAGGAAGTAATGATGTGGGAAAAGGAAAAAAAATAGAGGATTATTCAATAGATAATGGATATGATCTCAAGGAGGAACTTATCTATGACCTTGACACAGTAAATAAGGTAAGAAATCAACACTCTAATCTTGAAAGTCAGTTTCAAGAATATGATGAAGAAATATTATTGCTCATAGAGGATTTAGAAAAGTCAAAGGCCAAGGCAAGAAAGTTCAAGGATAAGTTAGAAGCAAATATTTTAGAATGTGAGAAGTTAGAACAAGAAGTGGCTACTCTAAAAGAAGATTTAAAAGACTCCAAGATCAAGATGAAGAGTTTCAAAAATAGCTCTAAGAACTTGGATAATTTCATCTGTGGACAACGATGAACATCATGTTCAATAGGTCTTGGATTTGGAATTTTTCAAAAGAAACAAGAAAAATAATCTACTTCAAGTCTTGATGAAGAAGAAACTTTAGAATAGGATACATCAAAAGAATATAGTTTAAGTGTAAGTGGGACATCAGAGGATGATTTGGACAACAAAGAGTTCAAAAAAGAAAGGAACAATGGACAAAGAAGATACAAATGGAACAACAATCATAACAGGAGACCAATGAGGTCAAGACAATGAGGCTTCAATGGAAGATGTTTTTCATGGCATAGGTTTGGACACATGGCTTCACAGTGCACAACTCATGAAAGATAGGTATATGGAAAAGGACATCTTTTTCAAGGATATTGCTACTCATGCATTGATTTTGGTCATAAGGCAATGAATTGCGGGGTTCATGATAGAAGAGGATATGGCTTCACTAGGAGAAATCCTAAGACAGTTGCACATCTAAGGAATAATAACAATAAG
The DNA here is from genome assembly GCA_028583015.1 of Wollemia nobilis. Lineage (NCBI taxonomy): Eukaryota > Viridiplantae > Streptophyta > Pinopsida > Araucariales > Araucariaceae > Wollemia > Wollemia nobilis. Next base: position 115,541 of record JAQPPZ010004601.1, on the reverse strand, counting down.
TGTTATAAGTGCAATAATTATGGTCACATAGCAAGATGGTGTAGAGCAAATATTCCAAAAATAGGCATCAATAGGAACAGGGATATGAGCAAGAACAAGAACATGAACAAAAAAAAAGAAAAATAATAGACTTATAAAAGAATAAGAACAGGAACAAGGATGAGAACAGGAACAAAAAAAAGAACAGTAACATGTATAAGAACAATAACATGAACAGGAACAAAATTGATGATAGAAACAGGGATGATGACTTGGAAAGAAACAGTGAGAGGATTCAACAAACTCATAAAAGAAGAGAGAAAGATAAAGGTATAGAACAATGCTTTCGAGGAGTAGAAATACTCCCACCCTAGAATTAACCACCTCATGTTGAGGTCGGGGAGGGGCTAAGCTAAGAGGCTCATTCTTAGCCCCGAGCCCCAAAGGTGACACTTTGCCATTATGTCAAAGGGGGAGATATTTGTGTGTTGGGGAGATATTTGATATGAGGAGAGATTTGATATTTGAGAGACAATTGAGCCAGGGGAAGTAAATAAGATGGTCAGGTTTTAGTAAAATGAATATGGGTTGACATCAATGACAAAGGAGGAGATTGTTGGACATTTTGAGTCCCTAAGCTAAAAGTTGTCATTAATGTCAAAAGGACCTATGTAAGTAAGCACTATGATTTTTCTCCACAAAGAGCTTCATGAGAAGCAAAGGTTTTGATCAAAGGTTCTAGAAGGGATGCATGGCATTTGGTTCCAAAAGGAGCTTCAAGGGAAGCTTAGCAAAATATTTTTATGAAAATCAAAGAAGGCAAGGAAAGGTTTTATTTAAAACCAATGGATGTCATATTTGAAAAGGGTTTTTCTTAAAACTGAAGTTGGCTTTTCTTTTCATCAAACAAGGTGCCACAGTGATGGAGAAATTTAATTTTAAAGGTTTAGTTTAAATTTTAATTTATTTAAAATTTTATTTTTATTTTTATTTTTTTAAGCAAAAAATCCCTTGCGGAGCCGCCTTGGTCTGAGAGACCACGAACAGGGGGTTTTACATTGTCAAATTCACCCGGGGTTCGCACTTGACCCTGCCCGTACCAACATTATCAATTGGATTTTGGATACCCAATTCAGCTTTTTGGTAGGGTGGAGATTTGAACCTAGGACCTCCCTTGGAGGATTGCCCTCTCCTCTCCAACTCACCTACAACACCTGGGTAAATTTTAACTTTAATTTTAATATTAAATAAAAGGTTTTTCCCTCCTTTCTTATTGGCACCATTGACGTTGTGAAGGCAATGTTAAAAGAGATGACATATTCGCATTGAAGGATGGCTTATATAAATAAGCCAAAGCTTTTCCATTTAAAAAACCTAAGTCGTGTCACATGATTTTCGAAAACATAAAGTGCTTGGCATCCGAATATTGCATAGAGAATTTCATGGAGTGTGACATGAGCATTCAAGTCATGGATGGTCAAAGTTTTGGGGTCTTGTGAATAAATTGTACACGGCTTAAGGAAGAGAGTGCCCAAGTAACTCACGTGGGCAGTGTTAGCTCACGCGACTTAGTTTCTACTTGGCAGCATGGTGGGCAAAGGTTCGAAACACCAAAGTCCTTCAAGGGCTCCTTTGAGCTATCTTCTACGACTCTGATATTTGTAGGGGTCATTATTTTAAATAAAATATTTAACTTGATAAGGTTTGATTATGATTTTGTGGAAGATATAAGGTTGAGCAAGCTTTAATATTTTGCTAAGGTTTAATTATGATTTTTATGGGAGATATAAGGTTGAGCAATCTTTGATATTTTAATAAGGTTTGATATTTGATTAATGTGAGATACTGCTTAAGAAAGCTTTGTGATTATTTTTTAGTTCAAAAGTATTGAAAGGAAGGATATAAAATATTTGATTTATTTTATGGTATAAGTGTTTTTTGGAGTGACAAGGTCATGCAATATTTTGATTTATTTTATTTTATTTTATGGTACAAGTGGTTTTAGGAGTGATAAGGAAGTTATGCATTAATTCTTATGAAGGTTTTCTAATTAAAAGCCTTGGTAAATATTATTGTGAAGTGGAGTAATGTTGATTATTTTGTGATCTTCTAACCCTTGTGAAGATTGGCAAAATAATATTGTGATTATGGCATATTTCCAAAAAGGTTTCTTCATATTCATAAAATATATGGGAACATTATCCTATTGATTGATTATGGTGGTTGATTTCTTAAAATATCTTTGGAGTGAAAAGGATTGATTGTGGTTTCCTTTTAGAAAGTGATTGGTTTAGTGCTTCAAGGTTTTCTAGATTGAGAGTTGTGATTAAACCTTGTTTTATAAGCATTGTTGTTGAAGCCCATTGGTTGTGCAAAGAACTTGAAATTGAGTTAGAAGAGAACATGAGTATCATTGTTATGTGAGATTTGTTGTTGAGCATTTTTGAAAATATTTTGAGTTGATTGATATATGCTTGGACTAGGGTTTGTGAGAAAGGGTTGTTCATTGAGGTGATTGGTTGTGTTGATTTTATTGAGCCTAGTCAAGTGGATGCATGTGGTTTTTCAAGTTCCATAAAACAAACTATTCTATATTCTTGATTTGAGTTGAGATTGAGATTTGAGAATAGAACATATAGAGTTTCTAACAATTCTCTTTATGCTTCTATGAGATTGAGTTGAGATATTGATTGAGCATTAAGTATAGAACATATTGAGTCTCTAACAATTATCTTTATGATTCTATGAGATTGGACAAGTTCTATGTGAGCTTGTTAAGAATATTTGAGACAAGTCTTTGAGAAGGCTTGTGGACTGATTTTGAGTAAGCTTTTATGGAAGCTTGCTATGTAGATTTGAGCAAGTCCTAGAGAGGACTTATTGAGAATATTTGAGCAAGTCCTAGAGAGGACTTATTGAGAATATTTAGACAAGTCCTAGAGAGGACTTATTGAGCATATTTGAGCAGGTTCTATGTGGACCTATTGAGCATATTTAGACAGGTTCTGTGTGGACCTGTTGAGCAGATTTGTATAGGTTCTGTGTGGACCTATTGAGCATATTTGATCAGGTTCTGTGTGGATCTATTGAGAAAATTTGGACAAGTTATGAGTGAGCTTGTTGAGCATATTTGGACAAGTTCTGAGTGAGCTTGTTGAGAATATTTGGACAAGTTCTTAGTGAGCTTGTTGAGCAGATTTGATAAGGTTATGAGTGAACCTATTGATACAGAGCTTTGGAGGTGACAGAGTATAGAGGATAGAGTCTTAGTGGATAGATATCCAGTAGCCAGGACAATTAAAGACAGATATGAGTGAGGATTCTTCAAGTGGAGAGAGATCCACCAGTTAGTGCAGCAAAGAGATAGATTCTTCTAGAAGATCACTAGCTAGAGTAGAAGGGGAAAGAGTTCTCCTATGAAAGAGATCCACAAACTTGAGATTAGGGGATAAACATATCCTTTGGATAGATGTCCATAAACATTGTAATTAGGAAGGATTGCCATGAGATTATTTGAGAAATATTTAGAAGAAATATTTTCTCTATGGAGGTAGCCCACATTGGGTGAACCACGTTAAAATTGGTGTCTCTATTGTGTGTGATTATTTGTGGATTACTTTGGTTATTGTTATTGATATTGTCATTGATTATATTGATTAATACTATTTGGGAAAGAAAAGTAAAAAGTGGTCTTATATCGTTCACCCCCCTCTCAGTATAAGCTTGTGTTCTTCAAATTCAATATTTTATGTAGTGGATTTATGGATTGAGATTGTCTTTATCCATTTTAGTATAGAATTTTGATCCTTAAATAGGTCTCATGGAGTTTTTAACCCATAAAATAGGATGCCTAACTAAGAAACTACATCCAACATGACAATGATTGCATGGAATATCATTGAAATTTGTTTTCTTATCCTCTGCAACAACCATTAAATCCATTGAGTGAAGTATGTACTCCAGCCATAATGCACTCCCTAGATGATGCCCTCCACTTATTATGCCATTCATATTGGAATTTTTGAATACCATACCTCTCTTGATAGTCAAGCCATGACTACATTCATAACACACATAATTTCCTTGGTATTCAACATACTCTACTTAATCCCTTACCCTCCAAGACTAAAATACTTAGTGGATGATGGAGTCTTAAGTGATGTAAACTATATAATTAACCCATGGTCCTCAATGGGATCCACATGACCTTTATTAGTTGGGAGACCTTCCTTTGGCAAACCAAATGTTTTTCAAAAATTGGCAATTGAGAACTCCACCTTCACATGTCGATTCTCTATCCTAACAAAGGTTGTCAAAACCCCAAAAAAACACACACTAAAAATTTTGTTTAACTCAACCATACATTGCTTGATTTCCCATGTGAAGGTTAGATATGGCATACATATACAATGCACTTCAAGATTATTCACTCCTACAACTAGTGTCTTAAGTGCTCGAAATTGGCTAGATTCCATGGGTCACATTACTAGATTCGGCTCTTAGGAATCCAGTTGAGGATTATCCATTCAGGGCCCATATCACCTAAATGGGGTACGCTATGCCCCTTGTCCAAGGTTGTAAGGTTTGCAACCTTTTAAGATATCTCAGCTCGATGCCTTGGAACCAGTGTTTGTATGCCGGTGCTAGCCATTGACCATCTACTAAGGTTTGGCTAGAGTCCACCTTCGCAAGGCTGAGGGACTAGATATCCATATCCTTCCTCGGGCTGATGGTAATGCTGCCCATAACCATCTACCACTGGATCTTCCAACAACATGAGTAGCTCTCTAGTCATGCTTTATGTTGGCTCCTCCCCAGCCCGAGTGGAATGATGGATATCACCACGCTAACTGACTGACCACCTAGAGTGACATCCCATTCCATCACTCGTTACACTCCTCAGCTCGGTCCCTCCTGTCCCATAGAGTTGGAGTACGATGGTGCAGTCCCCGCTAAGTCACCGCGTGACTGAGCGGCATGGGTAGAGAAAGTCTCCTTGACCTTCTCTTGTCAAGCAAAGTTGATTCCCACTTAAGACACCGCATGACTTAGTGGTATAAATGGAGACAACCTCCCTCAATAGGTAAGATTCGAATTTTAAGTTTAAGTTGTGGGTACTTAATATCTTGCGACTTTTCAGTATATCATTAAAAGCTTAGTTAGGTTAATAGAACTATAATAAATATACCATGACACATAGACATAAGAAGGTTTCAGACTTCTATTATCTTGTAGGATTTCAAACACTTATATTTTGAATATTGATTACTCCCCTTCCTAAGGTCTACAACCTAAGTCTTATTTTATCTTCCCTTTCAAGTTCCTTCATATAAAACATGGACTATTAATCATGAATTTATCTTTATAACTCTCTACACATTCATAGTTTAAAAGGCGTCGTTCATCACCATATGCAAATAAATCATTATAAATATAATCAAATCCTAACACAAATCTCATATCAAAGAAAGCAAGATATTTCTTCTTCATATAAAAATTACAACAAAATTACTATTTCATTAACCCCACATGCTTAAACATACCTCATTATTTTATCTAATAATGGCACACGTGACAAGTAAAACATCTTATACAACTTAAAATGTTTTCTATGAGCTTTATTTAATTATATAAATATTTTTGTGCACATGCTATATTTTTACCAATTACATAAATTCAAAAGTATGACTTTTTTCTAGATTGGGCTAAGCTTTTTCAAATAAATTCCAATATCTTATCATACGAAATTCGGGAGACGCGTCTTCAAAGGCATATACACCCCACCAATTTTTAAAAACCTATACATATCAATCCTAAGGCTTGAAAAATACTTTCCAAATTCCTTCTATAAAACATCAAACAAGAAGGAAATGACTTTCAATGATTATTCTCTACACCATAAAATATTTAAAAATAAATTCATTATATAGCTATAATAAAGCACAAAACCCATATCACCAAACAAGGATATCTCTTCCTTTTATAAAATAAAAATTATAATATACTAAATAAAAATTATAATATGCCTTCAATCTTAACTTATAAAATATAGTTTTTCAAGGGTTTAGTAGGGCTTCTTACTCAATATCATTTAAATAAAACTTAACCATTACACATTCAGCAAATTATGTTTCCACATTAATACAACCAACGATACAATACGAGTAACCTCATATGCTTTTATGAAATATTTAAGTATAGATAAAATATATCAATTGTCTATAAACACCTTATTCCAACATTCACGTCAAGCAAAATAGGTGTTTCCAAAGAGAAAACAATCTCCAACCATGCAAAACAAAACCAATCATGGTCAGTTTTTGGTCAAGGCGTACTTGAAAGAGAAGTAACAGTTAGAGCTGGAAACATTTCAATTATAAATAGCTTATACCTTATATATTTTGATAAATCTGGCTATGCCGCATATACAATATCCTTAGGATGTAAAATGTTTGATATCAATTATAAATTCTTTTACAAACAACTTTAACCAAAATAAGTTAAAATTTAAACCATAGACATCAATTGCTTTCCGAATAGTAAGATTAAAGGCTTTCTCAAGTTTGGTTCACATGGCGTAGGTCAAAAATCACCTCCTAGAAATACCATGCACTCAAGTGTTCATCAATGTAGATGTTACCGCACCCAGCGCTCACCCACAATTACCGGGAGAGTACAGAGACTAAGGGTTGGCTCAGACTTGGCCCTTATGCAGCTATATGACACACCCAAGTATTTCAACCATGCATCAATGCATCAATTTCATGCAATCATAAATGAAGTAAATTAGAAAATAATTTCATTATGCCTTAGCCAGGCCTACACACCAGCCACAACAACGTTCCACAAACAATATTGGAAAGGTTTTCAATATGCAATTTCGCACATCACATGCAACAACATTTGCAATCAAAGTTAGCTAAAAGGATTCCAACATGAAAATAATCATAGAACCAACAATTCTTAACCAGGCAATAATAAGGGTAATAACAGCGTTGTTCTACAACATCATAAACAATCCCGAATTTTAGTTTATATTTTTATTTGAAGTTTTCTAGTTCATATAAACAAAATTGTTCTTGCTTAATACACGTATATAAGTTTTAATATCAACTATAGACATCCTCGGTTCAGAGTTTTTTATCTCTATATATATTCGAAAAAATTAATTAGATTGTCTTTAAATTAAAAGATTGAACTATTAGACTAAACTAGTTACCAATCACAGCCTCTTCGAAAAACAGTTTTAAATTTTTTATAGCTTGAGCAATCAAATAAATAGGTATATTAAGATAATATATGCGTTCTTAAACTTTAACAAATTTTACTCAATAAGAAAACAGATATCTGCCTAGTATTTGAATCCAGAAATCTGACCTCTATCTCGTAGCTTTCCTTTCGCAAATGTGAGAAACTTCTCCCATCCCCACTTTCGGACATCTCATCATATTTTATAAGGAAAGGCGATAGACTAAATGGGGACACCTCATGCATATTGCTAGATAAAACATGTGAGCGACTTCCATGTATTGGTGAATGGCCACTCCATATTTATTAATTATTATATATTTTAATTAAACTCTTAGCTTACAATTCATAGTCTATTCTTACCTTCGCATCCATTGTGCGAAGGATACGTATTTCTATATATTACTTATATTTATTTACCTTTGTTTATTTTATTTTATTTCTTTTTATTATTATTTCTTTATTATTATATTTTTTAAAACTTTGTTCTCTGTTTTTAAGATTTATGTAATTTCCTACAAGAAATATACATAGATTTTAATACTTCATAAATATTCATTTACTACTCACAGACTCATAAATAATACATATTTAACAACACATTAGGATCACAAAAAAAAGATAGCTCCTTGGTTATGTAACAGGAAAAGAAATAGCATTCCAATAACACATATATAATTCAATCAACCAGCGAAAAATATTTCTCAGAATTATTTTAGAACAACACAACACTTAATATTTAAGAAGGCTCTGACCTATTACTTTACGTAACTCCTCCTCAACCGACGTACTCTGCCTTTCAGCTTGGCTCCGTGAGGCTCCACACACCTCCCTCAAACTAGCTCGTCTTAATTTATAGGAGAAGTTAATTAACAAAAAGAGGACACATCATGAACTTTTGCCAGGTAAAACATGTAGTCATCCTCCATGTATGAGGATTAGGCCTAATTTAATTTTATTATTTCATTTAAGCTTGGGTCATACTTGGTTAAATTGACTTAAAGTTTTCGTTAGTGGTCTTTTAATAGTTTTATCCCTTTTATACGAATAACACTTAGGAGCAATCTCCATAATGTAAAAGTAAAAAGGCTTAATAACACTTAGGTGTATTCTCCATAATAATGTAGAAATAAAATGTTGTTAATATCTTATTTGATTTATATATTCGTATGTATTTTATTTTATTAGTATTCATACGTATTATTATTTTTATTTTTATTTTTATTTTTTTAATCTTTACAAATATTATTATTTTAATAGATAAAGCCATGGTTATGGATTTTTAAATAATTCTAATAAATTTTTTTTTTAATTTACTTCTAAACAAGTATATCCATATACATTATTATTTTTAGTGTATATATATTTTTAAAAATTATCATTTGAAAAGATATCAATTAAATAGCAGCAAACTAGTGGACACAAACACTCAATCAATATGACAGGCAAAATGCAATGCAATGCAACTCACGGTGGGCTTCCAGGTACCCACGGACCAAGGTGCACGAAGTACAACATAATAACCACTTACCTAGTGTTTCCGTTCTGCTACCTCAGTCAATGGGGTGGGTGCTTTCTGCCTCGAATCCTGCACCTGCACCACAAACACTAACCACATAATCACATTCTTCCAAGGAACTTAATCACTAGCAGTGGGGATGTGAAAAAGGTACAATTCGTACTAACATCATAATATTGCACCATATACAACAAGCAATCATTAAAGAAAACCTTTTCTAGTGGAGTTAATCGTACCAAAACACTGACTCATGCTTGAGTTAATCTTACCTTCAATGACTGATCTTCATCATATTCATTCCATCATTTTTTACACAATTCACCTGTCGATTGTGTGAAGTTGATATCATTCAAGTCTACCTGTCCTCCTTCATCCTTGCTAGGAAGGTCTTGTTGGAAATATTGAGTTGTGATTGATGTCAAAGGGTGCATGATATTCAAGGTAGAAATATTCTTCAAGGATGAGAAGTTTACAAGGTTAGACAAAACAAATAATGGACAATTATTCAATGTAAGGTATATCTCAAAGTAAAGGATTATAATATTTAAATATCATATTTAAATATTATAAAAAGTAGGTTTAAAAGTTGCTTGGATTAAAAAATGATTTAAAAGTGGGACCAAGGATGGACATATTTAAATATAAGAGTTTAAAAGTTTAAATATTTAAATTTTAGATATAAATATTATAACCATAAAATATTTGAAAAGAAAAGGCGCCAAACATTGTCCAAAGAAGTGATTAATTTCGAAAGCAAAATTAAGCCGACTACCTTGCATAATTTGAAGCACTTTAGGAGGTATACAAATATGTGATAATATTTCAACTTTATATGATGCACAAAATTGAATTATTCCTGTGTGAGTACAAATGGTAGAAGAGAGGAGTAAGATAGCAAAAACCTGAGGTAGATATTGACAAACACAAATTTCACTTTGGGCATTGTTAGTTTCATCTGCTGGGATAGCCTAGTTGGCAATGTGGCTTTGCGTAGAATGTTACTAGATAGAAGGTCATCGGGCCAAAACCCCTCGATATCATTTTTTTGTGTGATTTGATGGTTGTTTGAGGCAAAGACAGGTTTATATACTTCGGGTACCCCTTTTGTTTCACCAATAATGGTAGTGCACCTGGTTACAAGTGCTTGGGAAAGCGTTGTTGTTCTTGAGGCCAGTGGTTTGATTTGTGGTGGTGCAAAGGAATATAAATTTTGTTTTATTAAGTTTGATTAATGAGAAATAAGGGCTAAGGTGTAAATTTAATATTATAATTTTTGCATACTAGTGAAAAGGAGAAATAAGGTTTTGTGGTGTTAGTGCAAGGTGTCATTCTGAAAATATATATGAGTGTTGTGATTTCTAAAATTAAATAATAGGATAAATAAGGATTGAAGTGCTAAGATAAAGGTTTAATTTTTGAAACTTATTAAAAGGAGATATAAGGGTTTTTTGATATGCACATTTTTTACAAGGGTTTTTAAATGTGAATGATTTGACATCTATTCAAGAAAAATATATTTGCTAACCGGTTTTGAAGTGGCAAAAGTAAATAAATTTATTTTTATAAATACGGGTTTGGAAAGCTCATCATAGTCATTGAGGTAAATTTAGAGGTATGGTGGTTTAATTCCTTTCTCAAAGTGTTTTGGTTGAAGAAAATATTTTGTTGTCATATGGTTGGATGTATAAGGAATGATTAGATGTGCATTGGTTTTGATTGAAATAATAGAGTGAATGTGCAAGAGTTATAAATCAAATTTGTAAGCAAGATTTGGGAAAGATATGAGCATTGTTTATATGTGAGATCTGCGAAATATATGAGCATTATTTGTATGTGATATTTGGAAAGATATGAGCATTTTTTGTATGTAATATTTTGGAAATATATGAGTATTTTTATATGCGATATTTGGAAATATGTGAACATTGTTTGTATGCAATATTTGAGCAATATTGAGCATACTTTGTGAGCAGGGTTGAGTAGGTTGTGAGCAGGTTGCGTGAGCATATTTGAGAAGGTTTTGGAGCAGATTTGAGTAGGCCTTTTGAGTAGGCTTTGTGAGAAGATTTGAGTAGGTTTTGTGAGCTGATTTGAGCAGGCTTTGTGAGAATATTTGAGTAGGATTTGTGAGTAAATTTGAGGAGAGTGGATTGTGGACTATGAACCAGAGCATAGTGGTTAAGGTCCATGAACTAGAGGAAAGGGTATTGGTGTCTCCTATGTATTGGGGTCCATGAACTTGTGAGAGGGGACAAGTGTCTCCTATGGATAGAGTTCCACAAACATTGTAATAGGGAATTGGTTCCCACAAAATTTTTTGAGAAAATTTATAAGAAATATTTCTTTGTGGATGTAGCCCACATTGGGTGAACCATGTTAAATCTGTGTCTCTTATGTGTGTGGTGATTTGTGCATTGTTTAATTATTGCAATTGATAATAATTGAAGTTAATACTTTGAAAAGAAAAGTAAAAGTTTTATCTTATAGTGTTCAACCTCCCTCTCAGTATAATCTTATGTTCTTCAATTGTTATCAGAGTGGGTTCCATCATGAAATCCTAATAGCTTGAAGGAAGATCTTAAAATAACACAAATGAAAAATAATAAAGAACCAAAATCAAGCAGTGGAGAAGAGACTAACTTTTAGAGAAGAAATAAGAAGGATCCAAGAAAACACAAATGTTTTAGTTGTGGTAACATTGGTCACTATGCAGCTAATTGTCCACAAGTTAAAAATAGTAATAGTGAAGAAGAGGCTAACTTTGTGAGAAGAAATAAGAAGGATCCAAGAAAATATAAATATTTTAGTTGTGGTAACATTGGTCACTATGCAGCTAATTATCCAGAAGCTGGAAATAGTAGCAGTGAAGAAGAAAAGAATAAATAAAAAAGAAAGAAAGAAAATTGTATCATGAAAATAAAAACAGGCATGGTCAAGGTAAGCATGAGCAGAAGATATTTCAAAGGCACAAGAAAAGTTTTTAAGTTGAATAAGCAATAAGTGCTTCCAGTGACAATGATAAAAGTCTCTCTGATAGTGAAAAAGAATAAATTCTATTTTTATCCATAGAAGAGAAAGAAGATGCTCATGTTGTAAAAAACCAAGTAGAATAGAAAGAAGACGCACCTTTTGTCAAAGACCAAGAAAAATAAAAAGAAGATGTCCTTGTTATTGATCTTCCTTGTTATTGAATATCAAGAAGAAGAGAAAGTTTTAGAATATGAAGAGAAAGCCACAATTGATATGGAAGAGGAACTTGTTATTGATCTTGAAGAATTGAAAAGGGAGAACTTAATATTTAAGGCTCAAGTACAAGAGGATGAGAAAACAAAGGTAAGGCTTCTACAAGATCTCATTGACTTAACTGATAAGGTTGAAGAGGTAAGAAAAGTTGAAGAAGGTATGGCTGAACAGTTAAAGGTAAAAGAGCTAGAATATGAAAGACTAGAATATGAAGCTAACATTCTAAGGAAGAGACTTAAAATTTTTAATAATAAGATATATCAATTTAGGAAAAACTCAAAATATTTGGATGATATTATAAAAACATAGATATCTCCATTTATGAAGATCGGACTTGACTTTGAGGAAGGTCAAGAAGTACAAAAAGAGGATTCAATCTCAAAATAAATAGAAGCATAAAATAAGGTATTTGAAGAAGAATATAAGACCTGTACTGATGAATTGAGAAGTGGAAACATCAATGATAAAGAAAACAATGCACCATCAAGGAACAGGAACAACACAGAAAAAGCAAAGAAAGAATCATGCGACCATATCTTCCAAGGCAAGATGGATACTTCTTCTAGGGTTATTACTTCTCATGTAATCATTTTGGTCACAAAGTTATACATTATAGGATTCATGGTAAGAATTATTATGACTTTACCAAGAGAAACTTAATTTTATTTACACCTTTCAAGGAATACAACATCATGTGTTACAATTGCAATAATTTTGGGCATAGAGCAAAGTGGGTGTAAAATAGTTTTCCCTTAATTTCCAAAGACAAGCAAGAAGAAGGATAGTCAAGTTGTTCAAAGAGGCATGACTTCAAAAGTTTGGAAAAATAAAATTGAAAAATAAGAAGAGCATTGTAAGTTGGGATTAGTTTTACTCCCATCTCAAAATTGATCACCTCAAGTAAAGGAGGTGGTGAGGAGGTTGTTCTAAGTGTCTTATTTTTAGTCCCAATGAGCCATTTGCCATTGATTTCAAAGGGGGAGAATTCAGTGAGGGGGAGTAGCTTGTCACGAGGGTAGATTTAGAATCCAGTTGTAGTAGAAGAAATTTTTTGAAGGTTTACCATGAATAACAAAGGGGGAGATTGTTGGAAATATTGATCTGTCATTGATGTCAAAGGGTGCATGGTATATAAGGTAGAAATATTCTTCAAGGATGAGAAGTTTACAAGGTTGGACAAAGAAAACAATGGATAATTATTCAAGGTAAGGTATATCTCAAATTAAAGGATTATAATATTTAAATATCATATTTAAATATTATAAAGAGTAGCTTTAAAAGTTGCTTGGTATAAAAGATTTAAATATTACAAAAAGTGGACAAAGGTTTAAAAAGTTGCTTGGGTAAAAAAAGGGATTTAAAAGTGGGACCAAGGATGGACATATTTAAATATAATATTTTAAAAGGTTAAATATTTAAATCTTAGATTTAAATATTATAACCATAAAATATTTGAAAAGAAAAGGTGCAAAACATTATTGAAGAAGTGATAAATTTTGAAAGCAAAAATTGAGCCGACTACCTTGGACAATTCAAAGCACTTTAGGAGGCATATAAATATGTGATAATATTTCACCTTTATATGATGCATGAAATCGAATTATTCCTCCATGAGTGCAAACAGTAGAAGAGAGGAGTAAGACAATGAAAACTTGAGGCAGAGATTGACAAACACAAATATCACTCCAAGTGTTGTTAGTTTCATCTGTTGGGATAGCCCAGCTGGCAGTGTGGCTTTACATGGAATGTTTCTAGATAGGAGATCACGAGGTCAAAACCCATTGTCGTCATTTTGCTATGTGATTTAATGGTTTTTTGAGTCAAAGATAGGTTTATATACTTTGATAACCCCCTTTTTTTCACCAACCATGGTATCGCAACTGGTTACAAGCGCTTGGGAAAGCACTGTTGTTCTTGAGGTTAGTGGTTTGATTCATGACGATGCAAAGGTATGTAAATTTTGTTTTATTAAGTTTGATTAAGGATAAATAAGGGCTAAGGTGCAAATTTAATGTTATAATTTTTGCATACTAGTGAAAAGGAGAAATAAGGTTTTGTGGTGTTAGTGCAAGGTGTCATTCTGAAAATTAATATAAGTGTTGTGATTTCTGAAATTAAATAATAGGAGAAATAAGGATTGAGGTGTTAACATAAAGGTTTTATTTCTAAAAATTATTAAAAGGAGATATAAGGGTTTTGTTGATTAATAAAGCTTTATTTTTGTGAGTTTAAAAAGGGATATAAGGTATTTTTCATTTTAAACTTCATTATGCACATTTTTGACAAGGGTTTTTAAATGTGAATGATTTGACATCTATTCAAGACAAAGAGATTTGCTAACCAATTTTGAAGTGTCAAAAGAAAAGAAACTTATTTTTTTAAATACGGGTTTGGAAATTTCATCGTAATCATTAAGGCAAATTTAGAGGTATGGTGATTTAATACCTTTCTCAAAATGTTTTGGTTGAAGAAAATATTTTGTTATCATATGGTTGGAGGTATAAGGAATGATTATATGTGCATTTGTTTTTATTGAAATGAGTGAATGTGCAAGGGTTATAGATCAAATTTGTAAGCAAGTTTGTGTATTGTTCATGATTTATTTTGAAGAGAATTTGGAAGTAAGAAAAATAGAATAGTCTCACATAAATAGGAGTGTTGTAAAGCAAACCAAAGTGTCAAAAAGTACAAAGATAGTATGAAAGGATTCACTGAATAAAAGGACATTACAAGGTCAGTTGTCAAGTGCTAAGTTTAAAAGATATCCTTCAATGTAATGAATGTGATACATGAGAAAGTGGTAAACTTAATGAATGTGAAATAACATATTGGGTATTTGTAATGCATATCATTTTCTATACATTCATGAAGAAAAATAATTATGGGTATAATATGTCTAAATTGTTATAGTAGAGGAAAGCATATTTGAAATGTTATGAGCATTGTTTGTATGTGAGATTTGGGAAATATATGAGCATTTTTTGTATGCGATATTTGGGAAAGATATGAGCATTATTTGTATGCAATATTTGGAAATATATGAGCATTGTTTATATGTGAGATTTAGAAAATATATGAGCATTTTTTGTATGCGATATTTGGAAAGATATGAGCATTTTTTATATGCAATATTTGAGCAGAATTTCTGAGTAGGATTGAGCAGGTTGTGAGTAGGTTGTGTGAGTATATTTGAGCAGGTTTTGGAGTAGATTATAGAAGGCATTTTGAGTAGGCTTTGTGAGCATATGTAGACACCAAAACAACACCAATCCGATTATGTGACTGCAAACACTGATCGCTTTGACACACACAGCCCCCAGGGCAGCCCTCAGAGGTTAAACAGTGGTCCTAACCACTTTTGTAGCAATTTTGGAAGGTCAAAAGGCAATTTGGCACATTCAGGCACTTTGCTCAGTATTCGTCCCACCCAAGGACGAATTCTAACTGGGATCCGTCTCACCCAGGGACGAATTCTGAATTCGTCTTTGGTCAGGACGAATTCCAGGTTTAACGGGCAAAAAGAAGAATGGCGCCAAGTGGCAGCCGAAGACTGTCAATTTATGACTCCTGCCTTGCATGCGCGTGTAGGTGGGTAGATTGGCCGTTGGAGGACTGTCACAAGGGCAGTCATGGAAGCCCAAGTCAGGGAGGAGTCTCCTCCCTCTTGGGAAGGCATGGCCGCCACATGGCACCCCTGCATGCCCCTCCAAAGAGACCCCTTGGGTCTATAAAATGGTGGACTTTCCCACCCAAAAAAGAGACAAGTTGGAGGCATTTTCAAGCAACGAAGTGCTGCCAAATTGAACACCCCATTGCACCCCTTTTTCGATTCATCTCTTCCACATCCTTGATCTCTTTCGCAAGAGAGGTTATTGGGTGGCTATTGGAAGTGTGAATCCGGACCCAAAACCCGACATTTGACCACATTAATCCACCAATTTGTCGACAACCCATTCCAAGAGATTTTGGGCCCATCCCAAGTGGATTGGTGCCAAAATCAAGTTCCAACGGTGGGCGGCCCGCTCGGGCGCCCCGCACTTTTTTAGTTTCATTTTAATCTATTCTTTTATCACTTGTTTATCTTCCATTACATTTTATGCTGTTTAGATAGTTTATAATTTCGATTTCATAATATTTTGATCAAATATTATCATGTTTTGTCGATTTTGTGGTCCTCACTAACTTGCAGGTAGCGACCTCAAATTCCCGTTGATGGAGGTCAAATTGGGAGAATCCGACCATCTGGGTCGTCCCAAAATGCCCCCAATTAGCTAACCCCCATGTTTGCAGGTATTTTGGAGATCCCGAGGTATGACATTTGGACGGCATCACTTCGGCATTTTATCACAGTCGAATTCGTCCTACCCGAGGACGAATTACAGTAGAATTCGTCCTGACCAGGGACGAATTTTAGTTGAATGCAAATTGGCCGACTGTTTCGATGGCAGTGGCCCTCTGGTAATGTTTCCTGGTCTCTGTCAAATGTGCAGGTCATTTGGATTCATCTTATTCACCGGTTTAGCTAATCTTTTGCATGCATCTTTCATTAATTTTAGAGAACAAATGTTTCATATTTGCAGCAGGTGCTACTAACGCCTTTGTTGTTTCTTTGAACGTAGGAGGAGCAGCAAGAATCAAGGATTCATCAACGCAAGCGGTGGCAACACTTTGGCCCACCCATTTCAAATGTGGGCATGCGGAAGGAGGAATACTAAGTCACGATTGTAACCAAAATCCATTTAACGCTCCTAGCCCCTGAAAAGGGAGGAGGCGTCTTTGTAACCGAGATTAAGAGAGTTAAATAAAAGGGCTGTGATTTCTCTAATTTCTTGTATCTCATTTCAATTCGTCTCTTTCATTTCATGTATTTCACATTTTAGGACTTAAGCGTTAATTTTGATTTTGAATGCATCGTAATAGTTTTCCTTTCAAAACTTCTAGAATCTCGTGCTTTCAGTGGCGATCACGGTGGGACTCTGTCCCCTGGTTTTAAGATCAAGAAACTGATCAGATTTTTGTGTTTTGTGCTTGACAGGTACCATTCTTCAAAAGCAGACTATAATTCGTCTTTGCCTGTGGTGAATACTTTACTGTAATTCGTCTGACCCTGAGACGAATTCTAATTCATCTCAGATAGGGACGAATTCTGTTCTGTAATTCATCTCACAGAGGGACGAATTTTTGTCTGTGAATTTTTAGAGTCGAGGATCAGAAACAACAGGTCTAGGCAGAGAAAGGTAAAGGTTTTAAAACTGTTCCTGTTACTTTCTATTTTTCTATTTCTGTTTTCCTTCAAATTTTGCCTTCTTAAAGAAAGTAGTTGCTTCTGCCTGTTTCAATTTTTAATAAAAGGAACCACACACACATCACGTGGCACTTTTTTTAACCAAGGAGCTGGTCGTAAGACCCCAGCCCTTGAGCAAGACCAACGGTGGGTTCATCACCACCTTGGCTTGACTTTTGCATCCATTTCCCCTGATTGTCACTGTTGTTAGGCGTAAATCCTGATGAAAGTTGACCGAGTGTCGCTGGGGTGATTCCCAACGCGCGAGGATAAGTCTTCTATGGTAGGTGTCATTAATAGGACAATCCCCCTTCCGTACCACCTACGTACCATGTACCATCTGCTCTCACGTACCTATAGTTTCCCTCTCGTAAGGGCGGGTATATAGAGAGGTTGGTATATCGGCCGAGCAATGGTATATTGAAGGGGCGACCATTTATGGGAGTTATATGAGCCTTCATTATGCATTTAAATATTCTTCAAAACTTTCAAAAAACAAAACAAAATCATCAAAATGCACTAAAACCAGTCTAGGACACACCATTAATCTTTAAAAGAGATAATCACCGTTTGTGTATGTGTGTGTTCATTTCTGCTTAGTGTAACAAAAAAAAATCATAAACAAGATAAAATCTTCTTAGCTGGTAGAAGAGCACCACAATGGTGTACACCCTTAGCCAAGCCCAATCAAGGGCAGAAGCTGTAGAAAGTGTACAAGGAGCGGGCACAAATCACCTTCGCTTTAGCCCTGAGGACTTGGCCATACCGCCTTGGCGGTCTGGACCACAAGAGAGTCCACATCATTCCACGTCAAGGTGGAATTATAGGGATACCCCCTTGGGGGACACGCCCATTCAACACAGCCCCTTTCGGGAAGAAGCTTTACATGTGGCACTCAACGTAAATAAAAGACCGCCTTTAGAGGCTAGATATGAGTGGCCACCGCACAACGAAGCGCTAGAGAGGCACAGTGCCCATGAGGAGAGACAACGTGACTATGGCATCTCTCCTTTGCCTCCCATCATTGTTAGAACTGAAAGACAAAACCCAGAGCGCAGGGCTCTCCACACAGGGCGAGCTAACTCCGCCCGCCCCCTTCACACCTATGAAAGGGAGTACGAGGAACACCATCAAATTCCTCGAGAGCAATATACAGCACGGGAGCCTTGCGCTTCCACACCTGCTAGATACCATGGTCACACATCGAGGCCAGAGCCTCAGGTAAATGCCACCAACCTCGACAGAGGGAAGCGACCCATTGAAATCTTGGATCATCAAGACCGAGGCAAATACATAGGAGAAACATTCAAGCCTCCTAAGCCCAAGATGGCAGACCAAATTGACTTGGTAGTCGCTAAACATGCCACCCGCCAAGCCCGAATCACGCGGCTTGAGCAAGGTCATCAGGAGTTAGAGCACTTATACCACCTTAACAAAGAGCGCATGCAGCACGAAGCGGATGAGCTGCTCTATAAACTACCTGAGAGGGTGCCAACCCCTCGCACCCAAAAAGTAGAACAATATGAGAGGTATAATCCCTTGGTGCAGGATAGGTCTCCGCGACCTCGTCAAGCTTTGCCTCCGAGACCCCATAGACCTGAGAGGGAGGCCACTCCCCGAAACAATGATGGGTACCCTCAGCGGGGACTCACTCAGGGTCATAGGTCTCACCCAGAGACTCCTCAAGAAGTTTATGAGGAGTATGAACTAGAAATAGAATGGGCCAAAATGCCCTATCAAGGTGGGAGGGCTGCCATTCGGCCACCCCCCCATAGGCCTCCAGTCTCCCACAACTCACAATGAGAGCAAACAAAAGAGGAAGAAATTAAATCTTCCGATGCATACAAAGCGCTATTAGAGCGTTTGGAGTCTATGGAGACTAAAGCTTCTGGGCACCAAAAGCCCACGTTACATCAACTCCGTAGTCATCCGGTGCATCCGTCAGTGCCCACACCTCTTTACCCCGAACATTTCAAGTTGCCTCAGTTGGCAGTCTTTAAAGGTGAAGAGGATGCTCAAGAGCATGTGACAAGATTCCTGAGCCAATGCTTTGGCATTCAGGATAATGATGCATTGTTGCTAAGGACATTCATAACCACATTCGTAGGTCCTGCCTCGGATTGGTTCACACAGTTGTCGAAGCACAACATAAATAACTTGGATCAATTAGTAGATGCGTTCCTTGAACGCTTTGCCTTCAACACCAAGAAGAAGGCATCACTGAGTGATCTGGCCAGCCTCAAGCAATATGAGGAAGAGACAATGGCGGCTTACGGGAATCGATGGAGGGCTCTGCTTTCTAAGCTACCTTACCTTCCCCCTATGTCCGACCTCACACAAATGTTTTCACGGAGTTGTCTGAGATCGATCTCTGGGCTATTGCAGCTGCAGCAATATGCCAGCTTAGAAGAAGCTTTGGCGCAAGCCAGAGTTATTGAAGAGATCAAAATACAGGAAGGCAAAATTGCCAAGCCTAAAAAGAAAGAGTGGAACAAAAACACTAAGACCGGGACTACGCAACCAAAACCCACTGCGGTTAATCAAGTTGCGATAAATGTTCCCAAGCCTGTGCAAGAAATACAGCCTCAAAAGGCTAATTATCAGGTAGTGCCTCCTAGTAATTATGAAAGAGAAAATAAAAAATAGGAGCAAAATCAGCAGCGTCACCCTAGGCGACAATTCACCCCTTATACGGAGTCTAGGGACTCCCTATTTGACCACTTGTCAGTGGCAAATTTAATCACCCTTCCAGAAATCCAAACCATAGATCCTAATGCTCCCAAGCCTAAGGGATACAGAGAGGATTTATATTGTAGGTTCCACAGGCGAAGGGGACATGACCTGAATGGATGTTGGAAATTCAAGGGATTAATACAAGATTTGATTGATAATAAAACATTGGCAGTGGACAACCCCATAGCGCCAAATAATCAATAGATGGGGGTTTTCAAGGACCCTTTGCCTGCCCACGAGGCACAGGCAAAACCTCTTCAGGTCAATGAGGTGCGACAGAATCTCCCCATGCAAGGATTTGTGGGAATGATCAGCATAGTGACCAGGAACAAGAAATACCCAGGAGTTGCCCCCGAGGCAGCTACAAGAGAAGTTCCAACAACGTCGCAACCTCAACAACACACTGTGCAGTTGCCTCCGCCTAGACCCGAGGTCACGATACGGACCAAACTCACGCAGAGTTTGCGGACCACATCGGCTAGGCTTTCCATTTATGAGCTTATACAATAGTCGACACCCCATAGGGAAGCTCTCATGGAAATTTTGAAAGCCATCGAGTTACAGCCTCACGAAGCGAATTCTTTCAATAACTTCGTGGGACATGTAAAATGATGTACGGAGCCAGTCATTACCTTCAGAGAGGATGAAGTTAAAATAGTATCGAATGACATGGCAGATCCACCCCTGCACGTTATCGCGCGGGTCAACGGGATCCCGTACAAGAGAGTGTTGGTAGATACTGGCTCGTCCAGTAACATCATTACCACTACAGCATTAAAACATCTGAAGCTGCCAGCCTCTCATATCATGGCTTCCACATACACACTACGAGCATTCAACGATGCGATATGCTCGACAGTCGGCACAATTGTTCTACCCGTTCAGGTAGGACAAAAGACGATACCAACATTGTGCCATATTTTGGAAGGCGAGATGGCATACAACATATTGCTAGGGCGGCCATGGATCAGGGACATGAAGTGTGTCCCTTCGATAGCTCACCAGTGTCTAAAGTATGCATTTGAAGGAGAAGTACATGTAGTCCCGATGGACTTAGAACCCTTCAAATATTGCAATGCGGTGCAATTGATGCCTCAATCGACCCTCCCATCGACGCACTTGGATTTTCAGTTAAATCCATCTAGACAGGGTCCGATGCCACGAGCACCATTGGTGACTAATCCATCAAAACCCCAGCCAGGTGAATCTTCATCATCTGCTCCTTCACTACCAATGCCACCTGTCATGGCTAAACAAAAGGACAAAGGGAAACAAATCTTGGAAGAGGCTCAGCCCCTAGAAGAGGTGTTGCCAACGATATCAACTATCTCAATAGAAGAGATACCTAGCACAATGGAAGCTGAGACTCCTAATCCACCCAACATGGAATGGACTCAGGAAGGCCTTCCATTCCCTCCCTCTCAATCATCAACAATTACTATTGAAATGGCCAATACGGGCCTGGGGGAGTATCTAGTGCAGAATGTGGTAGCAACGCCCGTGCTAGAATCAGTGCAGGACATGGGGAGACCTCGCCTTCCCATTGGGACAGTTGTTCCCTTAGGTTACCCACCAAACCAGACCAATTTTGTGTATGGGGGCCTTGACCATGGTGCTGAACCATGCAAGCAAAAGGACGAGGACGAAGAGCCTTTTGTCGAAAATGTCAATTATCTATCTAACCCGGACTTCGCTCTGAGATATCTTGGCCAATGCAATTGGCATGGATACGGGCTAGGTAGGTATGAGCAAGGGGTGCGTGTCCTTTGCCAGCCAAGATACCAAATGTCGTATGATAAGTCGGGAGTAGGGTTCAACCACCCCCTGCCCTTAGACATCTTGGTGGAAAACATGCAAGGCCTAGGAATAGGCAACAAGGGTGGATTGGCATCAGATCCTTATGCCAACCCAAACACAGAATATACATTGGGAGATTACCTCCCATGGTCAACAACCACCCTTGGTAACATCAATAATCCCTCCCCTTTGCTAGAGAGAGGTGAAATTTCGGACACTAACTCCCAAGGAGAGCATAAACAGTGTCCAGAGATCTTTTTGAAACTATTCCCTTTAGAGGTTCCAGTTGAGCCAGTGCTGTGTCAAGAGAATCAGGTCCCTCCACCAAGAGTGGAACAACCGCAATGGGACCAGATCAATTTGCTAGAACAAGGTGAACCCTTAGTGTCGCAAGCAGTTGTTGAAGAAAATGAACATTTTTGGATCTCCGACAGTGATTCGGAAGATGAGACTGAGATGGCCTATCTCAACCACATGCGACAAATGCAACAAAGGCAACAAGTGCAACAACGGCGTCCCTTGGGGATTAATGAATTATTTGCACAGATGGGCATAGTGCCAGGGCATGAGTGGTACGTAGACCCAGCAGGGTGGGACCAAGTGTTGGATCCGTGGCTCCAAGTTTACGACGAGCACCGTCCACCCCGAGACCCTATAATGACATCAGTGCCGAGGGAAGACCCTGTCCTCCTATCAGCACATAGGGCCGATCCGTTCGTGCCCGTCCCTCTAGAGCCAGATCCAGAGCATAGGGAGCATCCAAAATGTTTGAGTTATCACACCCATGGTAATGGAGACCAAATTCATTTCATCCACATGATCTCCATTGATTTGACCGCACCCATCCGCAATCCGGCCGATCCAGCATGGTCATTGCATCTAGACATAGATGCCATCGATTGGGATCATGCCAATTCACCTCCATCCCCATCAAAGTACTGGCCTTTCGATAAAATGCCTCATTTTGCCCCAGGGACAACTCAGGATATCTTTCAGGCTGAAGAGGAACCCGAGGTTCCCAACGTAGATTTAAACTCGGCTAATGATATCCATTTGATCCCGACTCCACATCAGTTGGAGGACGGATCCCACATGTCAGTCGAGGAGATGACTGACGTAGACATCGGCATAGATCCAATGAATCCATGGATTCTCAAGTTGGGGGTAAGTATTTCCCCCGAAGAGCAAGCCGACTACATTGCCCTTCTCAAAGAGAAGAAGGAGGTTTTTGCATGGTCATACAGAGACATGCCGGGGCTAGATCCGTAGCTAGTCACGCATAATCTAACGCTTGATCCGACAATCAAGCCAGTTAAGCAAAAACTACGTAAGATGCACCCACAAGTGGCCTTGATGGTCAAAGATGAATTGCAAAAGCTGTTGGATGCACAGTTTGTCATCTGCATGGATTATCCGCCATGGCTGTCCAACATGGTGCCCGTCAAAAATCCCGATGGGAGGATTCGCATATGCACTAATTTTTGAGATCTAAACAAAGCGAGTCCTAAGGATGATTTCCCCTTGCCAAGCATCGACGCGTTGGTAGATGCTACAGCAGGTCACGAAATGCTCTCCCTCATGGATGGTTTCTCAGGATACAATCAGATTCGTATCAATCCTGAGGACCAACTAAAAATGGCGTTCACAATGCCTTGGGGGACATTTTGTTATAAGGTCATGCCTTTTGGCCTTAAAAATGCTGGCGCCACCTACCAACGTGCCATGACGTACATCTTCCATGACTACATGCATAAAACTTTGGAAGATTACATGGATGATTTGTTGGCCAAGTCTCTTTTGCGCCCAAATCATCTCGATGACTTAAGCAAGATCCTCGATCGCCTCATGGAGCATAAAGTCAGACTGAATCCCAAGAAGTGCGTATTTGGCATCACATCTGGAAAACTCTTGGGTTTCATAGTCTCAAAGCGAGGTATCGAGGTGGACCCAAAGAAAGTCAAGGCAATCCTTGAAATGGTTCCCCCAACTACCATTAAGCAGCTCAAAAGTCTGCAGGGAAAGGTCACATCGATCAAGCGCTTCATAGCGCAGCTATCTGACAAGTGCCGACCCATGAACAAATTATTGCACAAGGGGGTTACATTTCACTAGGATGACGAGTGCCAGTCAGCCTTTGATGACATCAAACAATACTTGGCTTCATCGCCAGTATTGGCACCACCTAGACCAGGAGTGCCATTCTACTTATACATCTCAGCTACTGAGGTGGCACTGGGCACCATGCTAGCCCAGAAGAATGAACTTCACAAAGAACAGGCTACTTACTATCTTAGCCGCACCCTGGTCAGTTATGAACTTAACTATGCATACGTCGAGAAACTCTGCTTGGCAGTGGTGTTTGCTACCAAAAAGCTATGCCACTACATGCTGAGCAACACTACGTATGTTGTGTCTAAGGAGAATCCATTGCGATACATGATGAGTCGTACTTATCATAGTAGTCGCACGACGAAATGGATCATGTTGTTGACGGAATTTGACATAGAGTTTATTGGACAGAAATCTATCAAAGGACAGGTCATAGCCGATCAACTAGCAGAGGCTCCTCTTGAAGACGATCAGCCTCTAGTCATAGAACTACCCGATGATGGGGTCTTCCATGTCTCAGAATCGCCATATCCTGATGAGCCTGAGTCACAGGCTGACATAACCCTATTCTTCGATGGTTCTAAATGTGAGCAAGGTGGTGGCATGGGAATAGTATTCTTCACACCGTAGGGTGCTCCAATGCCCCTGTCATTTAAATTAAATTTCCCATGCACCAACAATAATGCAGAGTATGAAGCCTTGCTCATAGGTCTTCACACAGCAATCGCCATGAACATCAAATGACTGAACATCTTTGGTGATTCACTGTTAATAGTCAATCAAGTCAAAGGGGTATTCCAATGCAAATGCCCAGTTCTGCAGGCTTATAAAGCCCTTGTGG
The DNA here is from genome assembly GCA_028583015.1 of Wollemia nobilis. Lineage (NCBI taxonomy): Eukaryota > Viridiplantae > Streptophyta > Pinopsida > Araucariales > Araucariaceae > Wollemia > Wollemia nobilis. The sequence continues at coordinate 90,788 of JAQPPZ010004601.1, read as the reverse complement.
ACAAATTCTTGGCAAAACTTGAGTGGTATGACATCGAGGCACTCCCTCGGTCATCGAATCATTTTGCGGACACAATGGCCTCCTTGGGGTCACTAATCCCGCAAGACCTTTTCGGTGATATGACAACCATTCAAGTCAAAACCCTATCGCAATCCGTGATGGAGCGTGCAAGCTCTGACTTGACGCCAGGAATCCACATGATCCAGATTGAACCATCCTTGGATAAGTTCTCTCGAATCCACGATCATCTGAAACATGCCAACTAGGGGTCCTTGTTCTCCCCTACTCCCATTAATAGCAATACAACGCTATTCTTACAAGTTCTTTCCCGCTCAACATTTGCTAGGGATGAACTTCAAGAGGGATTGGTTGTTCATACCGTCGAGGTTTTCGATCAACAGGACTGGTATTTACCCATTAGAGACTACCTCAAGTTAGGTAATCTCCCGCTTGGATTGACGCATGCCGCAAAATGAGCATTCAAGCAGAAAGCGGCTAAGTATGTCTTGATAGGAGACATTTTGTATCGTCGCAGCTATGAAGGAATCCTCCTTCGTTGCTTGGACCAACAAGAGTCCACTTGGGCAGTCACCCAAGCGCATGATGGTACATGTGGTGGCCACTTCAGTGGTATGGCCATCGCAAAGTGCATTCTTCGCATGGGCTATTATTGGCCATCTTTAGAGCGAGATTGTTGCGCGTATGTCAAGAAGTGCGTGAAGTGTCAACATCATGCCAATTTGATGCACGTACCTTCCCAGGCCTTGCAGATAGTCCAGTCCGCTTGGCCATTTTTGTAGTGGGGCTTCGATCTAATTGGAAAGATCTCCCCTGCATCGTCAGGCCATCACACGTTTATCATAACGGCCACAGAGTATTTTACCAAGTGGGTGGAAGCAGTTCCCCTTACCTCTACGACAGGACCCCGCATTGTGGAGTTCATTTTGCATAACATCATATGTCATTTTGGTATTCCATCCAAAATAGTCTCGGATAATGGGACGCCATTCAAGAACAAAGACGTGCGTGCTTTGACCACAAAGTACAAAATTTAGCATAGTTTTTCGACACCCTATTATCCACAGGCAAATGGGCAAGCAAAAGCGTCAAACAAAATGCTAGTTGCCATCCTTAAAAATACAGTCGTAGATAGTCATAAGGATTGGCACATCCAAATCCCACTTGCCCTATGGGCCTATCGCACTAGCATTCGGACGCCCACTGGGGCCACTCCATTTTCGCTCGTGTATGGCTCCGAGGCAGTCATGCCTCTAGAGTTGGAAATTCCTTCCCTGCACATATCAATGCAAGAGTTCATCGATGATGATGCTGCACGGTAGGCCCGGTTAGACCAGCTTACGTTGCTTGATGAATGACGCGTTAATGCTCTCGAGCATTTACGTATCTATCAAGAGCGACTTAAGAAAGCTTACAACATGAAAGTTCACCTGAGGGACTTTCGGGTTGGTGATTTGGTTTTGAAGGAAAACCAACAGAATTCTAGTTTGTCATCCCACCTAAGGGACAAGTTCATGGCAAATTGGTTAGGTCCATATGTCATTGATAGCAAAATAGGACCCGGGACATACCGGCTAGCCTCTCTTGATGGAATCAAGGAAACAGAACCCTTGAACATCAGTCATTTGCGCCCATTCCATATCTAAGAGAGCCATATCCCAAAAATGCTCCAAGGATTCCTATAATCGCTTGGTCAATCCCAAAAATGCTCCAAGGATTCCTATAATCGCTTGGTCAATCCCAAAAATGCTCCAAGGATTCCTATAATCGCTTGGTCAATCCCAAAAATGCTCCAAGGATTCCTATAATCGCTTGGTCAATCCCAAAAATGCTCCAAGGATTCATATAATCGCTTGGTCAATCCCAAAAATGCTCCAAGGATTCCCACAATCGCTTGGTCAAAAATAAAGAAATTCAAAATCCAAAAATCATCAAAAACAACAAAAATTTGCATCTCATTTCTAGGCATGCTCAAATTCATCAATAGAGAGCTCTTCTCACATCTCATCTTCATATTCACAAAAATCATTCCATCAAAAATACAAAAATATATAGCTGCATTAAGCATCGCATCCATACATTGCATATTTGTGGTCGTACAGGTCAAAGGCACCATAGGTTGTAATTGCTCTGCTAGTCCATCTGGTTCCACATTTTTTCATTTTATAAGCAGTCCAAAAGAACAACAAAAATACACCATTTACTGCTTTTTACCACACTAGAGTCAGTGGTCTTATAATGTATCAAGAGTTTTCGTCTTTCAGTCGTAATTTTGCTTTCTAGCCATGTACTGTACCAAGTCAGGCAGATTTTACGAAGGTAGAGTTCTACTTGAATCACACCTTGTTACGTAACATCCCAACACAAATTAAAACACATAAAAATTCCCAAGTTGTGTGAACGAAAGATGACACCTGCAAAGCAATCCAGGTCACCATAAGCGAAACGGTTATCTTGCTCATCCCCCTGTGCGAATGACCCCAAGAATGCTGAGAGTTGGCAAAAGGACAAGCATCTTCCCTACCCAATTCCCTAAGAATCCCAAAGTTCTCAATAGTTGCAAAACATCAAAAATTTGCAAAAGTCAAAACACCAAAATTTGACATCCCACAGTGCATACATCAAAAAGCACATACAATAGTGATTCTCGTCACTCCATATCCAAATCCCTTGCTCAAAAAAAAAATAAATAAAACAAAAATAAACAGTGATTTTATCACTACAAAGGAGCAAGTATCCCAATACAATTGAAGAAAAGAAGGGAGTCGAACTTGAATCCCTGGAACTCTCAGCATTTCGACAGGTCATGAGGCAAGCCTCAGTACCGGTTTGGTTGATAGCCTATCGGTCACTGGCGGTAAACTTCCCACATGACGATATATCTGTCACATTAACTTGTGTACAGATCAATGTTTGCATGTGGATGAGCTAGCTTATGGTATCCTAGATAGCACCATAGATTAATCTGACTAAATACAATAAAGGAGTTAGTGGAGCTAATTAGGTGATCCTCAGTACAGGTTCGGTTGAAAGCCCATCTGGCACTGGCGGTATCCTGACAAATACCACATAAATGAACTCAATTGCACACACAGGGATGTGAAATAACTTGGTCAAAAACAAGTCCGATTCATACCTTGTTCAAAAGTCTTGTAAGATAAAGTACAATCATGGCTAGTGAGTTAAAACCGTCTGAGTCTCAAGAAAACCTTAGCTACATTTCTAAACCAAACTGTGCTACTTTTCATCCTTACAATATCATCAAAAATCACATGTATACATATAAAGTCATTTACCACAGCAATCACCTAAAAAATAAACAGAGTCCTAAACAGTCTATGGTGCCCTAACCAAACATCACAAATTCCATTCATCCACTTCATTTTTTGCATATCACATATAAATCAAAAACATTTGCATTCATCATAACATATGCATCCATCAAAATAAATCAACATGCATACATCCATATTCATCAACCATCATGCATAAGATCAAATCATCACATGTGCATAAACAAAATAAAGTATGTATATATATATATATATATATATATATATCATCAAAAAAAATGCTCGTAGGCTACAAAACTGGTCCTCTGACCCCGCAATCATCTAACAAAACCACCCAGCCTAAGGCGTCGGCCACCATGATCACGCAGGATCGGTGCGACGGGAACTACCCCCCATGGTGTGGGTCCTATGGGACCCCTCATGGCGGCTACTGCTAGCCCCCACATCATGCCTGCTGCCCCCTCCCTCATCCAATCGCCTACGATGAGATGATGTTGACTGCTCAGTACCACTGTCCCTCGTCCGACGTGAAGATCCACCTCCCGACGGCTCAGGTAGCTGCCCACCGAGGCGGATAATCTCCCCTCCATCTCTAGCTAATGCCATCACCAATCTGATTCTCGTCAATCCCACTCTGCCTCCCGTCGATGGTAGTAAGCTACTACATCATCACATTGTGCCAAAACCCTATCCCTCTCTGCTAGCTGAGCCCGTAGGAGATCCCTCTCCCGTAGCGCATCCCCCAGCTCTTGGTCTCACCTCCGCAGCAGCTCCGCCAAATGCGCATTCTCAGCGCATACCCTAGACTCCATCTCCTTCGCATCCGCCTGAGGCATGGGACTCTTCGGAACAGCAACCTGCCCTGGCTCCCACTACTCCGCCATGTCCTGCATCTCCGGCTGATCCGGAGCTCCCAAATCCACATCCTCACCCTCCACCTCTACCATCTTCGCATCCTCCAAAGGAACTCCCCAATCATCCCCTGGTGCCTCAACACCCTCCCCGCCCATCGCTACCGCCTTTGCGCCTCCCAGTGGCCCCTCTCCCCGCCATCACCGTAGTACCCACCATGAGTCATACTCAGTGGTAGTCCCGACATCATCCACGTCTGGGACATCGATCACCACATCCGAATCCTCACCCAGTGGCATGATGACCGGTCGGTCTAGAGTCCTCTCATCTCCCCAATGTCGATAGACCATGGGCTCACTAGGCAACCCCTGGCACACCCCAAACTGTCGTGTAACCCGACTAAATGAGAAGAACTCATGCTCGGTCCCATGTCACCCAATCAACCACCACTCTCTATGTACCCATCGGAGCCACTCTCCAGCCTCCGGCCAGGCTGGACAGTCTCGATAAGGGCACCAAATCACCTCCCCTGGAGTGAGCCAAGAGAAGGCATCGACATAGTGCCCTACGACACCTGCCCACTATCGACTCTGTCCCTGCTCTCCGGACCACCACCACAGAACTGCATACCCTATCTCCTTATCCTCCATCATCGCCCGAGTCATCCATGGTAACCCGGTTGGCCTCTCAACTGCTATGTGCTGCCAACCCCAGCACTACAATAGATAGCTGCAGCTGATCCCCTTTCGCTGTCGATAGCGGACCTCATACAGCTCCCCATAGAGCTGTGCCAACAGTGTCTGTCCCCATCTCAGGATAAGCGGTGCCTCTATCGGGCACTCTACCAACTGCCACACCAAATCCAATAGGTTCCATGGGAACCTCGCGCCTGACGAATCAGGTAATAGCATGTTGGACATGAGGCCCATAAGGAATGCGTGCCTCACTCCCAACACCCCCCTCTCCTACCACCATCGGACCAAAATCCCACCAATCTGACAGTCCACCTCGACCGTCTCCACTGGGCTCTCTACACCCAACCGCTCCCCATGCCCGAAGCATCTCGTCAGTACAGTTGTTCGTTGATCATGCGATGATGTCCTGATGGGCAGTCCATCTATCGGAATCCATAGAAGCCGATAGATATCCTCCAAGGTAACAATCATCTCCCCTGTTGGGAGATGGAAGGTGTTGGTCCATGGATCCCAAAGATTGATCAGGGCCGTCAAATAGGCCTGATCCACGACCACAGGCTCCAGTCGAGCCACCTTCTTGAGCCCAAGGGCATCAAGCCACTCCCAGTCAGCCTCAGTCAGTGCCCCCCGTGCCTCAGTAAAAGCAGTGGGTACACGGTACCGGCTCCTAACAACCTGCAAAAGAAAATAACTCAAAAACATTAAAATCATGAAAAAAGAATGGTACAGCAAAAAAAAAAAAACAAACACAAAAATTCAAAAAAATTAAATTTTTCAGTTCTAGGGTTTCTAATCCTAACTGATAAATTCCAAAAAAATAAAACGAAACAAAATTTAAAAAATTAATTTTTTAGTCTTAGGGTTTCTAATCCTAACTGATTAATTTAAAAACAATACAAAAATTCAAAAAAAAAACAAACATTAAGTCTTAGGGTTTATGTTCCGTTTATCCTAGGGTTTAGTTAAAACATAAAAAAATTTAGGTTTTTCGCTACGTTTAGTTGTACACTAAGTTTTAGTTGACTTCAGTTCGGGTTTAAGTTTTAAAATTTTGAAAAACATCATCACAAAAATAATTAAACAAAACACTTGCAGTTTTAAAACAAAAATAAACTCTAGGGAGCACTTACTGGTCTCGCTTCGGCTCTGCCGCTCGAACCGGTTTGTGTACTCATGATGGCAAGGAAAATCTCGATAGCGCTTCGCTTCGCAGAATTAACCTCCTCCTCCCCAGAGCTCCAAATCGCAAGAAAAATCAGGCACAAATGAGGCCAAACCCTAGTTTTGGCCTTTAAATAGGCCTTTTGAGCTTGAATTCGTCTTTCCCTGGGACGAGCGCTCTGGTTAGTGCTCGTCCCTCCCAGGGACGAATTCTAAGCTGGAATTCGTCCTACCCTGGGACGAATTCAGGCCAAAAATTCAAAAAACATCAAAAATTGAACAAAAATGCACTAAAACAGATAATAAACTTGCCCGATGAGAGTGTTGTTGCACTTGACATCCCGGCATACAAAACAGACGTTGGGGTCACAAATTGTCACTATCCTACTCCCTAAGAAGGCTATCTTAGCCGGACCGCTCCACGGGAAGATGGATTTTCGCCAATTTCAGCTCCAAAAAGCGTCGCAAAAAGGGTTACCACCCACCAAAAATAGGTCTAAATGTCGAAAAAATTGCACATGCTTAATGCTAAATCTTCGAAGGCACCCTTGCACAAGTCATCTTGGGTCAAGCGACTCATCGCTTTTCTCATGAAGGTCATTCCCTCATCGATTCGTCGCTTGAGGGGGTAGTCACACTTAGTCACCAATCAACAAGCACACACCCAATTAAGGAAAACGACATGCATTCAAAGAATCATTGACAAAGACAATTACGCTCCTGCTTGGGGCAGTAAACAAGCAATTATCACAAATTGATCAAACACTTGGCATTCCCGAAGCATGAACACAAGGTTCCCCTGTGGACAAAAGGTTGCGCCCTTTGCCTAATCATGACCGATCAATGTCCAAGCTCAAGTCACACCTCACCAAAATAGGTTAATACTTGAAATCAAATTCCTTAGCTCGTCAGAAGCAAGGATTCAAGAATGCATGCCCTTTCCATACTTGGGGCATCAAAAGTTGGTTAGGTTACCAAGAAACCCTAATCATTAGTGCTTTGGTTATCTATTTTTGCTCGGCGTTGCGCCATGCACAGCGCATCCCAAAAAGGGGCATCTGTAGACACCAAAACAGCACCAATCCGATTATGTGACTGCAAACACTGATCGCTTTGACACACATAGCCCCCAAGGCAGCCCTCAGAGGTTAAAAAGTGGTCCTAACCACTTTTGTAGCAATTTTGGAAGGTCAAAAGGCAATTTGGCACATTCAGGCACTTTGCTCAGTATTCGTCCCACCCAAGGACGAATTCTAACTGGGATCCGTCTCACCCAGGGATGAATTCTGAATTCGTCTTTGGTCGAGACGAATTCCAGGTTTAATGAGCAAAAAGAAGAATGGCGCCAAGTGGCAGCCGAAGACAGTCAATTAATGACTCCTGCCTTGCATGCGCATGTAGGTGGGTAGATTGGGCGTTGGAAGACTGTCACAAGGGCGATCATGGAAGCCCAAGTCAGGGAGGAGTCTCCTCCCTCTTGGGAAGGCATGGCCGCCACATGGCCCCCCTGCATGCCCCTCCAAAGAGACCCCTTGGGTCTATAAAATGGTGGACTTTCCCACCCAAAAAAGAGACAAGTTGGAGGCATTTTCAAGCAATGAAGTGCTGCCAAATTGAACACCCCATTGCACCCCTTTTTCGATTCATCTCTTCCACATCCTTGATCTCTTTCGCAAGAGAGGTTATTGGGTGGCTATTGGAAGTGTGAATCCGGACCCTAAAACCCGACATTTGACCACATTAATCCACCAATTTGCCGACAACCCATTCTAAGAGATTTTGGGCCCATCCCAAGTGGATTGGTGCCAAAATCAAGTTCCAACGGTGGGCGGCCCGCTCGGGCGCCCCGCACTTTTTTTAGTTTCATTTTAATCTATTCTGTTATCACTTTTTTATCTTCCATTACATTTTATGCTGTTTAGATAGTTTATAATTTCGATTTCATAAGATTTTGATCAAATATTATCATGTTTTGTCGATTTTGTGGTCCTCACTAACTTGCAGGTAGCGACGTCAAATTCTCGTTGATGGAGGTCAAATTGGGAGAATCCGACCATCTGGGTCATCCCAAAATGCCCCCAATTAGCTAACCCCCATGTTTGTAGGTATTTTGGAGATCCCGAGGCGTGACATTTGGACGGCATCACTTCGGCATTTTATCACAGTCGAATTCGTCCTACCCGGGGACGAATTACAGTAGAATTCGTCCTGACCAGGGACGAATTTTAGTTGAATGCAAATTGGCTGACTGTTTCGATGGCAGTGGCCCTCTGGTAATGTTTCCTGGTCTCTGTCAAATGTGCAGGTCATTTGGATTCATTTTATTCACCGGTTTAGCTAATCTTTTGCATGCATCTTTCATTAATTTTAGAGAACAAATGTTTCATATTTGCAGCAGGTGCTACTAATGCCTTTGTTGTTTCTTTGAATGCAGGAGGAGCAGCAAGAATCAAGGATTCATCAACGCAAGCGGTGGCAACACTTTGGCCCGCCCATTTCAAATGTGGGCATGCGGAAGGAGGAATACTAAGTCACGATTGTAACCAAAATCCATTTAACGCTCCTAGCCCCTAAAAAGGGAGGAGGCGTCTTTGTAACCGAGATTAAGAGAGTTAAATAAAAGGGCTGTGATTTCTCCACTTTCTTTTATCTCATTTCAATTTGTCTCTTTCATTTCATGCATTTCACATTTTAGGACTTAAGCGTTTATTTTGATTTTGAATGCATCGCAATAGTTTTCCTTTCAAAACTTTCGGAATCTCGTGCTTTCAACATATTTGAGCAATTTTTGTGAGCTGATTTGAGCAGGCTTTGTGAGCATATTTAAGCAGGTTTGTGAGAATATTTGAGCAGGTTTTTGTGAGCATATTTGATTAGGTTTTGTGAGAAAATTTGAGTAGGTTTTTATGAGTAAATTTGAGCAGAGTTGTGAGCAAGTTTGGAGAATATTTGAGAAGAGATGTGAGCAGGATTTGTAGAAGACCATAACATAGGGTATTGGTGTCTCCTATGGATTTGGGTCCATGAACCAGAGCAGAGTGGATTGAGGTGCACAATCCAAAGCAGAGGGAAATATCAGACATTTTGGGGTCATAATGCAAGGTTGAGAGGACAAAACATCCAAGAATTGGATAGTACAATATGAAAGTTGGATGAACAAAGAACAACTATGCTAAAGGATATAGAAGGGGAACCTGAGGATGATGAGGGGATAACTCCAATAAGTAGTGTAAGAAATTGTGGTGCAAGTACAAGTTCACAAGTACCACCAAGTGATCCGCAAATGATGAATTAAGATGCAGAGATGTTATGGTGAGACATTAAGGTAGCAACCACATCACCTAAATCACAAGGTAATGCACGACTGGAATTGAGTGACTCCAATGAAAAAGGAATGCCTTGGCTAGTTAGAGAACCTAACACAAAAAGTAGTGATGATGATGATTGCCTAGGGTATCCCCAATATCCTTAAGATAATCATGATCCATCAGCATGTACAACAACACATCGGCAATTAGGGATATCACAGGAGCATCAAACCAACCTTGATCCACAAGAATATAAATATCCCATCGATAGTTAAGAAGACAAAAGAGAGAAGTAAGGATATTATAGAGGCTAATGAAATTACCAACAGATTGGGTGGATCAGAGATAAGATAATTGGGATGACTCAAGTTTGAGATAAATTTTTCTGATGCATATAGAGAGGTCTTGGAAAAATCATCTCCACAAAGAGGCTTTGAGAAAATAATATGGAGATGTCTCTTAGCATGTACAGATCGTAGAATCAAAGCACTGTGATATTTATCACCAAGTACAATATGTAGTAGAAGTCCACTAGCCAACATTGAGCTGGTAGAGATAACTCGTGATAACTGAATAATAGGAGGCAAGAATAGACAAGGACTCCTAAGTCTTCAACCAGGAAGAGGAGGAGGTATTCAATCATGAAATGAGTAAAGACAAGGTGATGTTACAACTAGAGGAGGAAGAGGACGAGGAAGGTTCTGACCCTCAACTCCTATATGGCCAAGAGATGCACCCTTAGCATGTATGAACTAGACAAGAAATTTGCAAGGTATACCAAGGATGAGAGGGATCTTACCTAATACTATAGGGCAGTATCCATTGGGACAACCACCACTAATCTAACAAGGACCTTGAAGAGTGGTAGGTGGTAGAGGATTAATCCAAGAAATGGATGAATCACCACTAGCGTAGATAAGCTCGATGTCAAGAGGAATAGGATGGGGAAGACACTCACATGGTAGAGGCCTTATTGGTAGAGGAAGAGTACATTTTGTAGATGAAAGAAACCAAGGACAACAAAGGATTTGATCACAAATTTTGGAGTGAGAATTGATCCGAGGAGATAGGCAAATAAGTCATTCGAATGATAGTAGAGTAGTAAGGACACTTCTACCAAGGTATCAATTACCTACACAACAAGAGGAAGGGACACCAGGTGAAGATACTCCAACTTGCAATTGTATAATCCCAATTTGTACACATGGTATGGGAATACCATGGAACTTGGTAACATCACAAGTGGAGATGAATCACCCCAGAGAGCAAGTGGCACCAAGTAACACAACCACTCAGAATGTCATAGTCGAGCCTCTAAGAGAAGAATCAGATGGGATCATACAAGTGAATATCATTGTGTAATTTCCACTATGGTAAGTGTAAATAGGCTAGGAAATGAAAATAAGAAAGAAAAATAAAAATAAAAATAAAAAGAATAAAATAAAATACCTTAGTTGTAAAAATTCCTTTGGACACAATTAAGAAGGAAGTGGGTTGAAAACTAGAAATGGTGACCTCTTCAAAGAGAGAAAAATAGAAAAATTCTCTAAGTGATAGATCATACAAGTCAAATTTAAAGCTAAAAAAGCATAAGTGGGAGATCGTACAAGAAAATTTGGAAAAAGTACATGCACAATCATACAAGGAGGCATGTTGTATGATTTAGATCATACAATGTATGGTTCTGGGTGTAGTTGTACAATTTTCAACCGTCGCATTTAATGTTCGCATGTGTGGAATAATGTGTTGTCGAAAAGGTGTGGGAAAAAGTTAAAAATCACATGAAAAGTGATGATTTTTTTATTATCCATGCAAGGAAGATGAGAAGACATGCAAAGTGGCACAATTTTAAAATTGGAGTGGTTAGGGTTTGAGGATAAGTTAAATACAAGGCTCACCCTAGCAATTTTTTTAAATCGTACAAGGAGGAATTCAAAATTTTTAGGATGAAAAAGGTCAAAAGTGTGTAACTAAACATAATAAATTGCATGGGTATTAAAATACATCAGTAAGTTGCAATATTGCATGACCTTTTTTTTAATTTGCACCACAAAGACTTTTTGTATTCGAGGAAATCGAACTGGAGGAGAAAAAGCAAGTGTTTGACTCCATTAAAAGTAGATTATGAGCTTAGCCAAAGGGAAATGAGGGTTTATAGTAGAAGGCATCCAATTACAAACTAGGTTGTGGAAAAACGTACACCAAGATTTAGGAAAGTTGTGGATTGGAGCCAAAGTAGAATAATTGTAGGAAAAAGAATATTACAAACCCTTATCTGATAAAAATGTCTAAAAAGAACTGGAGGAGATAGAGATAAGAATAATATCATACAACCATATTAAACAGCTAATTTTTTTTGTTTTTGGGGATAAATTATGCCAAGTATGGAAAAATTGAAAAATTACTCTTGAAATTCATTGAAAAGATAGAGCGGGGCTTTTCGGCAACTAAATCAGTAAGAAATCACCAAGTAAAAGTGAAAAATGTAATTTTTAGGTGAAAAAAGGTTTCAAGAGATGTACTGTATAATTTGGAGGTAGATTGTACGGTCTCAAAAAAATACTGTATGATTTCAGGTATTTTTGGGCTGTTTTAATCTATTTTGAGCAAATCATACGAAATGATAAGGAAGTGTATGGATTAAACAAGGGGAAGTAGCTAGACAGGGATATTGTATGAAGTGGTACAACCCTATATATTTTTATGCTACAATTGTATGATTTTCAAAAGATTGAATAGTTGGAAGAGTGAATAGTTTGAATATTAAATAGTTGTACGATCTAGAGGTGGCTATGGATTGAGAAATCATACAGGAGCAAGTGAAAAAGCATATTATATGATTTACAGTAGATTGTATGATTTTTGGAACACTTCTAGTTGCAAAATTGGTGATGTTTGAGTACCAAGCTAACCGAAGAAATGGTGAGAAAATGATTTCAGTCGAAGAGTTCGGATTCTAGTTAAGAAGAATTACAGCTAAGAGGGTGGAACGGTCACTAGGACATCTACACAAGAGAGATTCACATCCACAGAATTAACAAGAGCAATAGTTTTAGTATTACAGTTGGCATGGTACTCATATTTGGAGGAGAGGAGTATATAGGTTGTGTAGAGGGTAGAGGTATTGGAGGACTAATCAGAGAAGGACACCACCAAGATATCGAGAGGAGGAAATGGCACAAGAGAGGATCTCAAAGATGAAATTGAGGAGTGAAATACATTTTTTGAATTCGTATGAGGATATAATTAGTGAACATGAGGAAGTTCAGGATAAAATTTCAAATATATCATTCATACAACATGGAAGAGAGACATGCAGGAAATGATGGAGTAACAATGAAAAAAAGAACCACCCCTAGAGAAAATAGTTTGAGGAGGCTAGTGTAGCTGTAATAGCACAAGTACCACCACACAAGAAGATCTTCTTCTATAATTATCTATTGCATATGGTTTAATCATATAATCCTGCAACCAGAACCGCCTACGTCAATGTGGGTAAGCGATCAGTGAAAGTAGAAGTTACGGTAGATGCATTCTCAAAAACATTCAGACTTCTAGAATATAGCATGGAGATGGTTAAGAAGTTGGTTTATCCGATTGAGACACATTGAATCATCACTTTGCTTACCAATGTAAAATCACCAATTGATGCAAATATCTCAAGTGCAAAGACTCGAGGAATTAAACAAAGCTAGATGAAAGGGAAATATTGGCCTTGTGCTATGAATGCTATGATGGCTCGATTGTTAGGAGATACATGGGCTACAAATATGCCAATCTAGATGGCTCAGTATGTAGAAGGTATCACCAAAGGAATCAAGTATGATTGGGGTACCTATTTAGATAAAAAGATGCACGAAGTACTAATAAGGAGACAAAAGAATTTTGGAATGAATTTCCATGCCATTGGATTGTTATTAAATCCTATTACAGATATGGTAATCCACTTGCCAGGTTTGATAGAACCTATAAATATTAAGGTAGGACAACCAACCATTTTTAGGTGGGCAAAGACAATACCAGTTCAAATGGAGACTCCAGATAATTCAAACAAAGAAACAACATCAAGCTACATAGTACAGGAGGATAATTCCTCATATGAGTATGTACACCATCAGATAAAAAGGCCTAGAAAGTTAGAACCTGAACTAGAACAACAAGCACTTCAGCAATGGTAGCAGGAGTAGCCATCAATTTAGGAAAGGGAGGAAATTATGGGGAGGCAATCTAGCCTAGTACAAATAAGAACAAGGAGGCAACAAGAAATAATGGCGAATAATCCCACTCCAGAAAAATAAGCTGAGACTATACAAAATGATCAACAAGAAGAAGAACAGTCAAACTCAAAAAAAATGAAATTACACGACTGAAATTGGATAGGAGCATAAGAGATGTTGTAGTCCCCACAGATTTTCTAGCATGATGAATTTGAAATTTTGGACTCTTCCAAAATTTTGAATGACATATAAGTGATGAAGATAGCACAGGAATTAGCAACCACTGCTCAGGAGGAAAAAGAGAAAATTGAGATGAGAGTAGAAGCCTGAGAGGAAGAGTCTACAAAAAATAAGAAGCCTTGTTTCAAATTCATGATGGAAGGAAGCTCGAATCAAAACAATCAGAGTGATTCACAGGAAGAGACAAAGGCATCACAAGAATGATAATAACCTATTGTTGAAGAATTCATGGTAATGGAAACTCAACATAATCAGGAATAAGAGCAAGTGACAGAAGAGCAATAGTGGGCTTGACTGAACATAAATAAGTCTAGGAATCAACAGAACAACAGTTTTCTCAATAGGATATTATGAATATGGAAGAAGAGGTGGTGGTGGAGAGGACTGTGGAATAGACTCCATCAAGAGAAAACATAAATATGAAGAGAGCACTACTAGAGCTTGGAAGAAGCTCTAGCCACAACATGGAAGAGGAAGAAGAACGAACTCCTTTAGAGGAGGAACTGTAGATAATGCAAACAAGATATCTCCTAGAGGTACGATAGTTCATAAATATTGAAACTGAGGAGGATGTGCAAGGAGTAGAATATAAGGTGGAACATTTCTTCTCTCAGATAGGCAATGCCATAGCTAGTGTCAAATTATACTTTTGTATTGAAAGCATGGGAGAGTTGAAGTTGTGGGAGGAACAAGTGTTTTTTGAATTAGATAATATAATAGAATAGGTGAGCAATAAGGAGCGTACAAGGAGAATTGCAGACATTCATGAACAATACCAATGGAAGTTACATATGGAAGAGGTAACAATGATGTTGGGAAGAGACGACTTGCCAGAGGAAGTGAGAACCAATTACAAGCAGCATTTAAGGTTATACCTGGATAGAGCTAATTATCTGACTTACCCCATGAATATAGCAGATTTGTAATAGGAGAGGGTCACTATGGGATTGGCTCTCATGCTAAGGAAGTTGAAATTCCTAACACATTGGATAGAGTGGTTGAGCATAGGATTGGAGCAGATATATCAGCTTAAGGAAGCTCAGAAGGAGGAGATAGAGGCCACTTGGAAATAAATGATTACAATGGAGGAAGAATTACAGAATAGTAAGGCTATGACAGAAGAGAAAGTAAAGAAATTGGAAGAAGAACTGCTAAGTACCAAGGCTGGTTTTGAGACTAGATTTAGTTTGCTTGAAGAGAAGTGAGAGGTCTCACAAATGGTAGAGGACAAGATCAAGGAGTTGGAGGCTCAACTTAGAGCAAAGGATGATTAGATAAAAATATAGTTGGTCAAGAAATATGAACAAATGGTGATGTAGGATAAGAATATAGAAGAGCTCACATAGGACAACAAAAGATATAATGATATGGTCCTAGAGAAGTAAGTATAATTGAGTGCTAAATTAGATATTTTTCATGCTTTGGAGGCATATATTCATCACCATATGCAAACCATTATAGATAAGAATGAAGAATTAAAAGTAGCAGCTCGAAAAAAAGCACATTTTTAGGAGAAGTTGAAGAAGAGTGCCACTAACTATGAAAAGCAATTGAGGGAATTCCTAAAGACTACTGAAGAGAAAGCTAATTACCATGCGGTGAAAGCAGTAGAAATGGGTAATTACACAGCCAGGTTGAAGAATCAACGTGGAATTATTCAAACCCAAGTGGATGAGTTGAAAGCTATAGTCATAGATTACGAGGTGCAATAGAATTATAAATATGAGTTGGTGAGGACATCGACCAAAGTAAAGGGGAGGGTAGATGTACATAGTAAATCCACCTCCCATAAGAAGTGATAAAAGGATTTGCTCAAATTTGTTAGTTTTGACAAGTTTTATAAATCGTATAGGTAGGATTAAAACCATAAAACTAGAAGGGTAAAACATACAAGGTGAAGTCAAACCGTACAATGTGCAACGAAATGAAATTAAATGCATGGGAAATGTAATTTTAAGTTGTAATTGCGCATGGTTTTTGTAATTAAGATGTTAGACGCAGTAAGAGTCTTAATTAATGTATTTCGTTATACATGGGTAGTTGTGAATAATTAATTACCTCAATAACCACTTTGGAACAACTTGGGCAATGTTATATAGGGCCCCATTTTCAATTTTTATAGTCTGGTTACATTCTGGTTATGATATGCTAATATATTCTGGTTAGTGTGAGGATGCTATGAGTTTTGGTTGTGAAATGTTATTGTATATCTCTGATTGTGATTGAAATTGTTGAATAATAATATAGTTGAGCATAGGTTATGGTTTATCTCACATATTTTATGATCCTAGAATGGTTGAATAGCAATTTCCAGTTTATCTCTAATGCATGTACTTCTTTTTTGTTTCTATGACTATTTTATGCATTGTTATGGGAGAATGGAATTAAACCAGCATTGTGTAGCTTTATGGAATGAACTGTGATGATTATAATATCAAGGGATATGTGTTTAACACTTTTTTATGATTTTTGGACGTCGCCATTGGATATAGAACTCTTCAACCCTGATAGAGTACTTTGCATGTTGGTAGAATTAGGATTTATTGCCATATTAAATCCTTATAAAACTTATTTGAGAGATATTTTTCTAGTATATTATCCAATTTGGCACTTGGTTTTACCCTCATTTTCCACAAATCATACACCAGGGCACTTAAAAATTGTATAGAAGACAATTACCCGATTTGGTAGTTTATGCGATGGAAGGGAATTTACCCAATTTGGCAGTTTGAGAAAATTGACTTGTTTAGTTATAAACTATGTACGACAGCTTGCAAAAAAAAATCTGAAGGATTTGCCAAGTATGAAATTGTACAAGTTCTATCATTGTATGATTTGGGATCATACAATGGTACGATTTGGTGTTCGTACAAGCTGCTTAGTTGTCACATATTGCTAGTTGTAAATATGGTATAGTTGTACGATTTGGTGCATCAATTGTGAATATAAAGTTGGTCATTCTAATATTCAAAAATCATCTCCCCACTAGGAATACTAAATCCCTATGCTACATGTACAATAATCTAGCAATCAGCTAAAAAGGTGCTAATTTCATTATCACCTTCGTTTTCATTGTCATTACCAACTCTTGTGGCAATTACCCTGTGGATAGATATTATCCAATTAAATTTTACCATGATTGTACAATGTTAATTTCAAATAACTATGCATCAATGAATTCATCTTAAATTCTCATCCTTTTTGGTTCTCTTGATTGAATTCAGGACAACTAGTCTGCAATCACATGCTTCTTGACAGGTCTTACCACTATCCAAAATACAAATTCCTACAAGGTCACAAGACATCTACTAACTCACCCTTGTATTATTGGTTTATTTATTATTGCAATAGTGCTTGGTGAACAATGTAGAAGGAAAATGGGTTTACTAGTAGGTAATACCTAAATTTTTGAACTACATATACCATTCCTAAAAAATCTCATTCTATTAGACTATAATTCCTTTTTGTACTTGAAAATAATAAACTTGCAAATTATATAGGTCGGTCCAGCCTAAAATTTTTTTCTTGAGTCAACGTGCATCCTATTTCAAAATTGAAAGCATCAATATGGACATGGAACTCTTTATCCCAATTTGGAAATATCAAAATGGGACTACATACGAGCTTGGCTTTTAACCCTTCAAAATCTCCTTGATGCTTATTTATCCAACTGAAGGAAACATTATTTTCATTAATGATTAAAATGGGTAGGATAGATGTGCATAATTCTTGATAAACATTTGATAATATTCCATGTATCCTAACAAGGTTTTTAATGAACTCATATCATATGGATCCTCCATATATAGAAGGACACAAATTTTATCAAGATCTATCTTTAATCCTTCATTGCACACTATGTGTCTTACCAACTTCTCATAAGGCACCATCAAGTAACATTTCCCTAGGTTTAGGGAGATATATGCATTCCTACATCGGCTCATACATTCACTTAGAGCTAGTAGATTATCCTTGATTTTACTGTTGATGGACCAATCATCCAATAATACCTTGAATTTCCCTATTACCAATTGATTGAATATATACAATATAATTTTTTAAAATGTAGTTGGTGCATTGCATAGCCCAAATGAAATTTTGTTATAAGCATAAATTCCATTCTCCATGTTAAATTTGATCTTTAATTTACCCTATTTGGCTATACAGATCTGATTATAGCTAGAAAACTCATCTAGGAATGAATAAATTTCATGATTGATGACTTCCTCTAGGATGGAATCTATGAATGGAATAGGAAAGGGATATTTGATCATTACTACATTTAGACTATGAAATTCAATGCATATACAAATCTTATCCACCTCCTTATTTAAGGTGACCATAATAGGGGAAACCCATTTGCTTGTGGTAACTCTAAAAATAATACCAACATCCAACATCTTTTCTATCTTTGTATTTACCAAAGTTGCATACTTTGGGTTCATTCTATAGGGTCTCCTCCTCACTGGTTGTGCTCCATCCATTAATGTAATATTTTGGACACATAATTTTTGTGGTATCTCTTTTAGGTCCTTATATATTCATGCAAAAACATCTTTTTATTTCAAAAATATCTTGAAAGTTCTTGCTTTCAATACTGGATCCCAATATTTGCTGCAATGAATCATCCTTGGTTCATTATCAGTTCCCAAATTTACTTCCACTATTTAGTGTTCTTTGTATTTAATATTCTATGGCTCTACCTTAGTATTTACCATAATTGTCATATTTTTTGGTCTTGCAACTATCTCCACATATCCAATTGTGTATTCTACAAAACTCCTAGGAAATGTCCATTTTTCTTGTTCCTCTTTTTTTTTATTTGTTGTTGATCTTCTTTTCATCTTGTCTTTCCATGATCTCCTTTGTATTAGTATAGAGGAAACTGGGCTTAAATACTTTGTACTCCTCCATATATCAATCAAGAAGTCCAATATCAAATTGAGCTTCATCATCAAAGGTACAACATCCCTTCTTCGTTGGGTTCATGTTGCTCTTATTCACCTGAAGAGCTTCTTGATTCATCTATTGTAGTGATATCCTCACTGATCCTTTGATTTTTTAGGTTGATCATATACTTATGTTGTCCTTTATTGAATGTGATCTAATATTTTCCCTAGTTGTGATTAACTTTGGCCAGTCACAACCAACCTCTCCCTAATAGTGCATCAAATACATGCTTCTACAATGAAATTTAAGATAAATTCTGGGTCAAATATTATTACCTTCTATGCTTTCAAAAACCCCTTAGTCTCAATGTCATACGAGTCACCATAATAACTTGTGTTAACTTATACCCCATTGTATCTGTATGGACCAATGTTGGTTTCTTTCCCATACCAATCATCAATATGGTTGGATCCATAAAGTAATCATTCTTTTCTACTTCATGCATTGGCTCACTCTGGACTTCCATCACCTTTTGTGGTTGCATCTCATCACCTATTACCTTATGTAAGGATGGTATGGCTTCTAACAAACTAGCCATTTCAATTTCTATTGTTGTATTTAGAACTTGTGTTGCTAGATTCTTCACTAATGCTTTATATTTTGGACCACTTGGCTTCTTTAATTATTTCTTATTTGCTAACCTTATTTTTTTAGCCTTCTACAATTATTTCATAATTACCTTTTTCACATCCTACCATCTCTCCTTCTCCTTAACAGGTACTAGGTAATTATCTTTCTTAGCCTAATTTCGTGTCATGACTAGTACTTCCTTTTTGTTTACTTCTTCCTTAACTAAGGTACATCAATATATAAGAAATTAACATTCTATGAGCCACTTGTACTTGCTTTCTTAGGATAATTAACTTCCTTGTGGTTCCCAGGACCACACCATCTACACATGTGTGTAGCATTATTTTGTAAATTTTGTATAAGCAATTTCCTTGGATTTGGGTCTTATCTAGAAAGACCCAAATAGATGCTACTAACAAATTTTGTGGGCTTGTGTGCAAGTATTTGAAGTGGTCTAAATATTAGGATGGTCACCAAAAATGCATTTCACACTTGATTGTAGAAACAAGAAATTAGTTGAGGTGCCATTTGTTGTTGTATAAGATATATTTCTCCAAATCTCAAAATCTTCATTTTTAGGCCCTTGGAGGGAAAATTTGTAAAATATAAAGGCAAAGTGCTTAATAAAAGAATTGGTTTTTTTATTTAAATGTATGGTGCATTCCTCTTACTATAAAATAGTAGTGGGACATGCTCTCTTAACACACTTGACATTATATATTGTTGCATAATCAATGGAGATAGTTAACCCGTATTCTTAGCATAGTATGTTTGGTGTGTTTTTCTTAGGGTTTTCTATTTCTCTTTGCTTGATTTGCTTATTTTCCTAAAAAAATTCTCTATTTCTATGTTACAGGTCTTCAATTTCATTAGAGGCTTCCAAATTATTAGCTTTAATAATGTATGCTATGGGAGAAAGCAATCACAAGATGTAAAATATGCAGAAAAGTAAGATAATGGAATTTTGCAATAAGACTGAAATATGTTATTAATGGAAAGTTACAAAAATAGTACAATACAATGTAATGGAGGAAATTAACACTCCATAACTCTAATGGAAACTACATTGTACCTACTCACTACTATGTAGTGATCACACTTCTACTTCACACATATTTTCTTCTATTCCTAAGGTGGTAGATTAACATGTACCTAAATAATGTAATATACTCTAACACCCCCTTGTATTACATTATTTGGGTATTGAAGACTTTTAGTCTTCAATATGGATCTTCAATGTTCTTCATCTTGATTCGGTCCTTTGTATTATCTTTAATTCACATTGTATTACTCTTCTTTTTTTTATTCTCATATTTGGAGTTAGTACTTTCATAAGTGGTCGTACTATCACTTGATTCTTGCAAAAGTATCTTCTCTTTGCCTTTGTACTTTTCATTATTTTCTAGGTTTGTATAGAAACTTTTGAATAAAAACTTATAGACATCATGATAAGATTTTGTGTGAGTAGAACTTGATTCATCCATTTTTATTTTTAATTTAAGTAATTTTATCAATATTTTTTGTTTTACATTCTCATCCTTGTAACATTTGAATGTAAGTAGTGCCATGTATAATATGCTACCAAATTCTAAAGGAATTTGAATGTCACTCTTTCCATTATCAATTGATTTAGTAATTAGAGTATGCAGATAATATTCCATGGTTTTAAAATTATATTTTAATGCTTCACTATGAATCCTTTTTGAGGTAAGGTCTATGTCTCCTTTAGACTTTATAAGTAAATTTTTTATTCTAATTTTTATGACACTTGCTCTTTCTTTTCTAATGGTGTTGTTTATATTATTGTTCATTGTATCCTTTGAGTTTGACATATTTCTTATATAATCAAACAGTGGAATTCCTTAGCCATTATGTATTTCAAGGATACTTTGATAGATACTTGATATTAGTCTACCTTATGTATCTCTAGTTTGAGTATGATGAATTTGATAAATCCTTTCAAGGTTAGGTTTTGTAGAAACCTTTATCTCTCCTAAAATTATTGGATAGATGATAAAACTTGATAAATCCTATTATTATCAAGTTTTATAGGATTTCTTATGTCTCCCTAGTAGAATTAGAACATGCTTGATAAAGTGCTTAGATTGAAAAGCTTATTGTATATCAATCATAGATGTAGATGTCATGGTGGAATGAGGGAAAAGAGTTTGAACATGATGTGTGGTGGAAATATTGGTGGATGTTGGTGGTAGGTAGGTGGATAATAACCAACCTTAAGGTTAGTAATATCATCAAAAATATTACCCATCAATAATTTGTAGATGATGATCAATTCTCCTTTTAAGTTGATTTTGTAATGTTTTGAGAATAATAATCAACCTTCAATTTTACCTTATCTCTTCTGATGAAATATGATCTAATGGAGTTCTTATAGTTTAATTTTTTTTATCTCCTTAGTCTGAGTAGAAGACAAGTGTTACCAATTAGTTCCAACTCTATATGTAAACAATGGATTTGCTTCTCTATTTAATAATTTAATTTTCTAAATTCCAAGTATCTATAATTTGGTGTAGTATACCTTATAACTCCCTACTTTTGGAATGTTAGAAAATAATGATAATAGTATTTGCAAATTGATATTTGATATTACCAATTTTGACAACCTTGTATCTCCTACTTGGTTATTTGTAAATATTATAATACTATAATGTACTTCAATTATAATAACTCAAAATTGACTTGTTTTATAACTTACAAATGCTTGGTTGATGCTTGTTATTCCAACACAGTAGTAAATTTGACCATATATGTAGCACATTATAACTCGAATGTTACTTTAATTAAAGCAAGAAAATTTAATACCAAAATTACCTTAGTAATGCAATACATTGGGTAGCTTAAGAATTCTCTCTCCCCAATGGCTCTCTAGACATTGTGTTCATCATATTAATATGAGCATTCAATGGTCTATTCCTTCCTCTAATAATGTTGATCTTCACTTATGGTATTGAGCATTCAATGCTCTTCTCAGCAACGATGGTGGATGACAGTCTCTTGTTATTCCCCTTGACTCCAAATAAATCACTCTTTCTTGGACTTCACTATGTCTTATTTGGATGTTATTGTATCTTCTTTAGTGTATTATTTTAGATATTTTTGTGTCTCCTTGGACTTAGTTGTTGAGCACTTAAGTAGCTATGAGCTCCTTTGGATGACTTTCACATGGCTTAAGCTTTTGAATAACACTTTGTCTTTTCTAATGCTTCTCAAGGTGATAACCATATGGTTTGTGAGCTTCAACTCTCTTTAGGATGACACCCACATGGCTTAGAATATGTTTTAATACTTCTCATTTCTAGATATGATAATGATACTTTTGTAACACCCAAATAATTATTCTAATTCTCAAGAAATGAGTGTTTTCTTTATTTGAAGGTTTTGGGGAATATATGGATACTCTGTTAGTTGTGATAAGTGGCAACACCTTTGTTTTCATGAAATGCTTCCCTCCAACATATATTATATACTCCTTTTCCAACGTATGCACAACTATTTTCTTACCCTCAACACTTCCTTTAGGTAAAATAAAGTGTTATCCCTCTGCTCCAATTCAATGGTGATTTTATGGGTGCTTCGATGATGGCTATATGGCACTCCTCTAGTTGGAAATTCCTCCATAATACACCTTTGGTAATACCTTATTTTTCTATATCTTCCTAACTTTAACTATAATGAGTTTTTCTCCTTGATGTCATATTTCGTGTTATTAAATGAGATCCTTACACTTGCCTTGATGTTATAGGTATACGTTGTTGTGGATGTTTTATTAGGTAATTTATAGGGGTGTCTTTAGACACTGTAATGTGAGTATCTTGATGGCTCTTCAACCTTACTCAAATATTGCTCTTCTATCAATCGCTCTATGATGGTTCTTGCTGGTGTTGGACATGTCCTTAAGACACTCAAACTTTATTCTCTTTTGTTATCTAGGATAATATATTATTGTGCAAGCAACTAATGTAAATAGTTTGGTTTTGATGGTGGCTTCTCTATAATAGTCCTTGTAGGTAATGGATGATTTGATATTGTCTTATTTACTAGAAAACTCTCTCCTTTGCTTGGCTAAATTAACAATGAGTCCAAGATAATAATCATGCAACTAATATTACCTTAATTTGGCTTAATATTGCACTAGTTTTTCTTTCACTTAGTGCACTTCTAATAATCTTTAAGAGAAACTAATATATTGCAACTGTAATATCCTTATTACTCCTTAAAAGTAACTTATAATATGCACTAATGATAGCTCTTAAAAAACTCTTAAATGCTTCTATAATCTCTATAGCCTAATGTAGTCTTCTTTTCTATAACTAGATAACAGGAAGATGATATTTTTATTTCTTTCAAAATATATATAACTTATATTTTAATATGCAGGTAATAACCCTTAACAAAAACTATCTTTTGCTCTTCCCTTGAAGACTATAAAATGTAACTTTCTCCTTGCAACTTCTAGATTCTAATAAGGTGCTTAATGAAGCTAAGTAATAAACTGAATATGAGTGTTCAAGTAATGAACCCTTTGCACCTAATTTGCTTACCTTTAATAACCTCTAAATATGGTGGATGTCTTGGTGATTTGATTCACCAAACTGTTGCCTTCAGTCTGATGAAATTGTAACTCTTCTTGACTGTCTGGAATAGCTCTCTAATGTTAGAGTATATTACATTATTTGGGTCATGTAAATGTACCACCTTTTATACATAACTAGAGTAGGAGTTTGCTTTAGAGTAAAGTTAGCTAGTTACTTCAAGTATTGTGATAAATGCACAAGTATCAAATTTACAAGTTTGTAAATTTACAAGGATTCCACTTATAGATAGGTAGAGTAAGGGGCAAGGAATCTATCTTCCTATATAAAATCCTCATAGTGAGTATTTTAAGGAGAACCAGAAGTAGTAGTAGTATAGAGAGTGTGTGGTACAATGTAGTCCTTCATATCCTTTCATGGAGTGTTCATGTCCACCATTATATAACATTGTACTATTTTAATCACTTTCATTAATGGCATATTTTTGAGTTATTTGTAGATGTTCATCTCATTATTTTCCTGTATATTATTGTACCATTAGTTTATAGTTATCTTACATATTGTGATTGCATTCCCTATATTATCATCTTATCAAAAGCTAACAGTGGTATCAGAGCACATGGTAGATCAGTTAGGATCTAGTTAGAGTGCCATGGTAGATCAATAAAAAAATAGGGAGAGCCACATGTGAGATTGAGAGAAATCCAAAAATATCATTTATAGAATTTTTTAGATTATATTTGGTTGGAGTCTTTCCATAGGGTTGCAAAATAACTTGTGAAGACTAGAACTTCGCATAAATTCCACTAGATTGACAAATCAACTAGCGAATATTTGTCATATCTAGAATTATAGGTTCTTCCATTCCAAATTTTAACATCTTGTTGCAGGAAAAGGAGATTCAGAGAAATTTGGGAAGCTTCCTACATAGATCTAGGAGGAATATATTCATTAGAATTATTCCAGCACTTGTAGCAATAAGTAGAATATTGGATATTTTAGAGACCTGATAAAAGGTCCCATTACTAGAGATTGTAGACCTGAAGAGTGCAGAAGAAGAAAAGACCATAGTATCCTTACTGTTGATTTAGAAGAAATGAGAGAAGATTTTAGAATAAGATCAAAGGTTGGTGATATCCATTAAAGACTATAGATTGTAGAAGTGAAGAAGGACCAGCAAATATCATGTTCCAAATTCTAGCAGTAGTAGATTTTAGAGATCCAAAAAGAATATCTCAATACCAACACTTCAACAATAGAAGGTTCAATAAAATATCTTATTTGGAAGAAAAAATACGATATAAGATTGAAGACGTTGGTGAGGTCTAGAGTAGAAATAAGGAGAAGGCTTGGAGAGCCTTATTATAGATTCAGAGAAGGCCATTAAAGGAGTTCTTAGAAGAACTCATTGGAGAAATTAACTACCGAGGAGAAGTTCTTGATAGTAAATAACTTGGGATAATTTTTGTAATATGACAACAAGGCCAAGAGAGAAATATTTGGCAAGGAATTAGCCAAACTTTAGAATACCTCAATACTTTCATATTCTTTAGACGAAGACCTAGACTACATTCAAAATTCAACATGAATACTAAAGGAGAAAGGATCCAACCATTACTACGAAATCTAGGAGATTTGAAGGCTACCTTTGAAGGCTATAAGGCTCATTCGAAGATAAGGGTTTGTTGAATCTACAATAAAATACTGAAGGGTTCTTGAAGGAAAACTTAGTTGCGATTTAAGGAATTTCCTACCAATTTTTTTAGTTTCAAGAACAACATTTTAGTGTAGATATTGACTGTGAAAGAGACAACAATCAAGGTAATATTACTAGCTACAAAAACTTCAGGAGTTATAGAGTATATCCTAAAGGTTAATTTAGTCACCTACTATAGTTTAAGGGTAGTAAGTTAGAGTATTTTTTGAGCTGCAAAACGGTGAGTTAAAGAGTTGTTTCGGACAACCACGAATAATTGTAAGTTCATTTAATTAAAGGCAGCAATAAGATGAGTCTAATCACCTAGAAATCCTTCATCTAAAGAGATCATTAAGGTAAGCAACTTGGGTGAAAATAGGTTCGTTAGTTGAAATTTAATTTGGGTTATTATCTTGTTCCATTACGCACCATTTTAAGTTCTTTAAAATTTATAGTAAACCAACAAGAAGACACCAACGCTCACAATAAACATTCATATTCAATACCAATCAACACGAGTTCAAAGGTATATTTGCACTTAATTTCTTTCATTAAAGTTTAAAAGGAGGGTATAAGGAAACATATATTTCTAAGGTTAAGATAATTAGAGAAGATATAACCTTAGAGAAATCAATTAGATCAAAATTTCATAATATTAAGGGATAATTCAAGGAGTATTATATTTATAAATAATTAAGTAGGATAAATAAGGGTTTCTACTTAGACACTTAAAAATTATATTGCAAGTATTATTAATTTCTAATATTCTAAAATTAGGGAGTTATAAGGTATACTACATCAAACATAAATAATTAGAATTTAGAAATATTAGATATTAAGAAATATAAAAGAAAGTTCATTATATACTTACGGATTTGGAAGTATATACTTACATTTGTCTCATATTCATACTAAAGGGACAAAATAAATCCAACCATGAGAACTTAAAATTAATTGCATACTTCATTAGGAGATATAAGGTGAAATAGAAGTTGATTATTGTTTACAAAATATTACAAAATAAAATCAAAAGGTAAACTATTGCTTACTAGGAACTTTATTAAGCTTATAGTTTATCCTAAATCACTAGGGATATATAAGGAGTTCTACAAAACTAAATTAGATAGATACAAGGATCATCATGATAACAAATAAATTCATCCTTACAGAATCTAAACTACTTAAATTTCCAAATTACTCCTCATGGAAAAATAAAGTAAAGGCAATTTTTATAGTTGAGAAGCTTTGGAAAATCGTTAAAGGAATAACTACTAAACCAAATTTAGGTCATACAAAGATTCAAAAGTTTGAAGAGAGTGATGCAAAAGCATTCATGATAATAAATTTTGCCATCACAGATGAAATACAACCTTACATCAGTTCAGCAGGAACATCTACAAAATCTTGAGAACCCCTAGAAAAATATTTGAAGGTATCCTAAATCTTCAAACAAAATTACATTTCCTAAAAATTAACAGTGGATAAAATATAGAACTATTTCTAAAGAAGGTAGTAGATATTAAGGGAAAATTATTAACCTTAGAGAAAATGTTGAATATAAATTCCTTGTTTAAGTAACCATGAGAGCACTTCTAGATAGCTACAAGCATCTAGTTACATCTTTACAGGTTCTAAGTAAAGATACTTCATTTGATAAGCTAATCAACATTCTTCAAGAATATGAGGTAGAAAGCACACTGAAATATGAAATGACTAACACTGCATTGGTTTCAAAATGTACTCCATAGGGAAACATATCATTATCTTAAAAAAGTATGAAGACCTTAGAATAAAAAATATTATCATGTATGCAAGAGAAAATATCATAGCACTAATTACTGTAGATTCTGTTAGGAGGGAAACTTATAAGATATTTTACAAATGAAAATGGTTATAATAAATAGGCATAAGCCTATATGAAACGCATGACACTTGTCAAGAGAAACTAACAAGTGTCAAGGTGAAGGCATAGTGCACTTTAATTCTGACATTCCCCCTTAAAGTGCACTATCCTAACTAAAGAGAAAAATAATTCAACATTAGGTAACATTCCCCCTTAATGTTGACTTCTCTAAAAGCAACCTATCATCCTCTTTTATTGCTGATTTGGTCTAGGCTCGTGCTCCTTGCACTTGGCTCTCCAACTATGAATAATGCTAGATCAACTGTGTATACATCTCGGTCTGTTGCCTCAGGGTCAGCCACTTCCATGGGTCTGTTGCCACTGGGTCAGCCGTCTAAGTGCCTCAGGGTCATCATGGGTGCCTCAGGGTCAGCCACTTCTAGGTCTGTTGCCTCTGTAGGTCATCCTTAGAGGATGTTGCCTCTCGTAGGTCACTGACTAGATTCACCATGAATATCAAATCTCCCCCATGGTGAACTCAATCTAGAAGGTGTCGATCTCTTCCAAAAATGCACCTTAATACAAAATAAATAAGAGCCATGAAATACAATAAAATTGAGCCATAGATCCAAATATGGAGAAAAATAAGAGAATAAGAGAATCTTCTGAAGTGTCTTTGTCTGTAGTCTTCAGAAGTAGATCCGAAAAAAAAAAAACTTGGATAGAGTCTAGGGTGTCTATGTCTATAGTCCCTAGAATAAATGTCATTATGGTAGTCTCCTCATCTTACCGGAATGCATGGGTAACCAGCCGCTGCATCCGCCAAGTAGAAAGAGGATAATACTAGATACTATGTTCACTTACAAGCGCCTTTGGGAGTGTTGGGTTCAATCGAGAGTGCACTCCAAGGTAGAAAAATTTGAGGCTTAAAAAATCAAATAAAATAGCCTTATAATTACAAATGGACACCACCAATGTGTCCGTCTCAAAAAAATCTTTCCAACGACTATAAACATGGCTATAGTCGAATCTCAATAAGTCCTTCATCCATGAGAAAAACAACAGTAACCTCACTAAGTAGCAAATAACCCTCGCAATGTGGTGGCATCGCATCTCTGGTAGAATTAAAAACATCATCAATTTTCCCTCGCAGGGGAAATTACTTGGCCAATCTAGGCCTTCCACTTCCATGTTCTATGTGGGAAAATTTTGACCATAAACATCATAATAAAACATCCACCATGTTTTAAAATTTGAAACCATCCCTTATCAAGACGTAGACTATTGTTTTACCAATAGCTCAAAGCTCGTCATCAAGATGCCAACAACAATGGATATTTCATCAAGATGTAGACTATTGTTTTCTTAATCTTAGTGCAGAAGCACAGCGGGTCCACCAACAGCCAAACCAAGTGGCATCAAAACTCACCCCACTTGGGGGGCGTAGGTTTCTTAGCTGCTGGTTTCTTGGGCTTTGGTGCGGGTGTCACCTTCTTGGGAGCCATAGGATTATCCACCTTCTTTGGAGAAGGAGCCGCGACGGGAACAGTCGTGGGCTTCTTCTTCTTCGGTGCCTTAGCCGGCTTCTTCATAGATTTCGACTTTGAGGGCTTTGCGGATTTGGGTTTAGGAACCTTGGCAGGTTTCACCGCCGCCTTGGGCTTCTTTGGAGCCTCCTTTTTGGGATTGGGAGCCATAATTTTATTTGCCTTCTCAAAAACCTTATAGGAGGCCTTCACTTTCGTGAGCTTCCCAGTCTTTGTTAAATTCTTTAGTTGAATATTACACTGTTTCTTGAAATTTGCAGGGAGAATCGCCTTGTACTTGCCCCCTAAAAAACTTTGCAATCTCATATGGACTAGAACCTCCTTTCTCCTTTAGGGCTAAAATTGCCTCTGTAATCATGAACGTATGGTGGATGTGCCGACGGGGGTTTCAAACCTTTGGCCGCCCTGGGCTTCTTCTCCTTCGAAGTGTTTGCCTTCTCTTTCGTAGGCTTCTCCTCTTTAGACTTGGGATCCTCGTTGGTCGTTGGCTCGACTGGGATGACATCTGCAGCCAGCTCTATTGATGCCATGATATTTAACAACAAAAAATATTAATCTGCTAATTTAGAGAAGAAATTTACGAGAATCTGGGATGATCAGAAAAGACTAAAATAAGTTGTAGCAATACCTACAATCGAGCGAACAAACATAGAGAGATATGCAAAAAATAGAGACTGATATAGTTTCCTCTTATTTCCATATTTCCTCGTCGAGTGATTCTTTAAAGCATTGTCATCGTGAACCCTTCTGTGTTTGATTTTTGTGAGCTCCAATAGGCCAAGACAGTCTCACACAGACGCCCCAAAAAACTCTACAAAAACTCAAAAGAAATGCTAAAATATTCTGCCCGTGATGTCTAGCTACGATTTTCGAGTCATTGCTGCTTTGAAATGTTGTTGTCATTTGAGAATTGAATCCTGCCTCATCGCTTGTCAAATTGGCACTCCCATTCAAAAATAATAGGGACGCTTTGGCAGCTTCGGTCTCCCCAACTCTTTTTATGATGGACGATTTCGAAGCACCAATATTTTTTCTAGTTCTGGACTTCGAATCGCAGTGCCCATCCTTTTCCAACTCGTTCGGCCCTTGTGCGATGTCTCTCACCGATGTGGATCTTCTGCCTATGCTTGTCGTTGGTGACAGATGCGATCTTCTCCATGACAGGGGCATCGAATACGCAGAGAAGCTGAAGGAGTACGACAAGGAAGTTTACTTGGCTATGTATGAGGGCCAACAGCATGGTTGTTTTTTTCACCTTGACTCCCCATTCCGAGTCCTTCGCGGGTTTTCACCTCCACGAACCAAAAAATTGTAGCAGAAAAATATTCGTAGTGATTCAATGGGAATAAGTCTTTAGAAGTGGACATAATGCCATGAATGACCTACACCATAAAATCTGAGACCACCAAAAAAAATAGGAGCTCCAAAAAAAAATCTTCATTAAAACAACCATTTAGATAAATAACATGAGCTTTCAAACTCAAATTCTCCATTAAGACATTGTGTTCCATTTTTCATTTATCTAACAAGAAATTACTTCTTTCGACTGATACTTCTGCCATGAATCTTCTCAAATGTATGGTTTTTGATCCATTGTATATAATGGAGAGCATACTCCCTAATTTGAAAATAAAAATGAGGGGAAGAAAAAAAAAAAAATAGGGGGGGATTTCCATGAGGGAAATCCCCCCTCAAGCTCACAGGGCAAGGAAATCCTGGAGCTCTGATACCAAAAACAAAAAACAAAAATGAGGGGGGAGGGAGGATTTCCATGAGGGAAATCCCCCCTCAAGGGTTTCACAGGCAGGAGAGGGAACCTGCTCTGATACCAAATGTTAGGAGGGAAACCTATAAGATATTTTAGAAATGAAAAGGGTTACAATATATAGGCATAAGCCTATATGAAACGTATGACACTTTTTAAGAGAAACTAACAAGTGTCAAGGTGAAGGCATAGTGCACTTTAATTCTAACATATTCAATCCAAAAAATTAGAATCAGATAAATAAAATAAACTGTGGAAGCCAATCAAATAGGTCATTCCAACCAAGGTAGTATCAAGCCCAAAATAATCCTCATCAACAATAGTTTTAGCGATCATATAATTATCCTCAATTGGAATATCGAGAAGAAGAATAAAAGGGACACTTAGCTCAAAGGACTAAAGAAGTTGAAGAACTAGAAGATCCTACAAAATATCTTTAAGCCAAATCTCTCTCAACAAAGATAGCATTTTATGAAGACACTAACTACTTGCTCGAACAAGACACAAATAATAGAGAAGGGGAATTCAAACTCCAGTACTAGATAGAATATCCATATTGAATGCTAAAGTCTTCAATACCCAAATAATGTAATACTAAGGGGTGTTAGATTATATTACATCATTTGGGTCATGTAAATATACCATATTTGGTACATAACTAGAGTAGGAAATGCACAAGTGTCAAATGTGCAAGCTGTAGATTTACAAAGAGTCCACTTGTATATCAATTAGATAGGTAGAGTAAGGGGTAAGGAATCTATCTTCCTATATAAAGACCTCATGTTAAGTGTTTTAAGAAGAAGTATAAGTAGTAGTAATATAGAGAGTGTGTGGTACATTGTAGTCCTTCATATACTTTCATGGAGTGTTCATGTCCTCCTTTATATAACATTGTACTATTTTGATCACTTTCATTAATATCATATTTTTGAGTTTTTTGTATATGTTCATCTCATTATTTTTCCATATATTATCGTGTCTTTAGTTTATAGTTATCTCATATTAGTTATATTGCATCTTGTGGTTGCATTCCTTGCACTACCATCACATCAAAAGCTAACGTCTAACTCACCTAATTGTAGCATTTGGAATCCTCTAACTTGTTGACCTAATACTATAGTAGGTGGCTTCAACTTCTCCTTTAGAATGTACCTTGGAAATATAAAGTTTTATAATTGGGATTCTCCTCCAAGAACCCTTCAATATTTTGATGTAGATTTAGCAAACCCCTATATCCAAAATGTGTCTTCTTAGCTATAAAAGGCAATCTCTAAATATCTTGGATTTGGTAGGCTTCTTATATATGTGTTATCCTTCAACCTCATTGTTGAATTCTAGCTTCAATTTGGGACTTCTTCTCAAGAATCTAAAAGTCTTAAGGTCTTCACTGGTCTTCTCTAAAATTTGGCAAACTGCTTACCAAATCTTTTCTCCTTTGGACTTTTTTTCGGATGGCAACAATTGTCCCAATTTCTTCACTATCAGGAGCTTCTCCTTGGTAGTGAATTTCTCCAATGATTTATTCTAGGAACCCCTTTAATGGCTTATTCAATTTTTGTAATAAGGCTCTCCAAGCCTTCTCATCATTTCTCCATGAGACCTCTCCAAGGTCTTCAATATCATAGCTTCTCTAGTCTTATCAATGAGACCTTTCCTTAAAACTTCTACTATGGAAGTTTTGGTAATGAGATATCTTAAATCTCTATAATCTGCTACTTCTAGAATTTGGAATACGACCTTGCTAGTCCTTCTTCACTTCTACAATCTACAGGCTTCAATGGAGATCGCCAATCTCCAATCTTCCAAAACTAGAAGTTCTTTAATGGGACCTTCTATGGGTCTCTTCATCTTCTTCTAGTTGATTTCTTCAATCTGATATATACAATATTCAATAGAGATAACCAATCTCCTATTTTTTCTAGACTCTTCTCTGGAATCTCTTGGATCAACAATAAGGCTACTCTGGCCTTTTCTTCTTCTACAATGTTTAGGGGACTTCCCTAAGGTTCTTGGAATATCCTTTTATTCTATTTTTTGCTTCTTGGTGTTGGATTAATTTTGAAGATGATATTTCTCCTAGCTTTCTATAGGAAGCTTCCCAACTTTCTTTAAATATCCGTTTTCCTATAATAAAGTATTAGGATTGTAATGAAAGAAATTCTAAGTGATGAATCTTCACTAGTTGATTTGTCAATCTAGTGGAATGAATATTGAATCCTAGTCTTCATAAGTTTTTTGCAACTCTATGGAAATACCCTAGCCAAATTCAATCTCAAAAATTCTATAACCAAGATTTGCTTCTCTCCTCTCAATCTCTCTTATGGCTCTCCCTATTCCTATATAATCTATGGTAGATCTAATACCACTGTTAGCTTTTGATAATGTATGCTATGGGGGAAAGAAATCACAAGATGTAAAATATGTAGAAAAGTAAGATAATAGAATTTTGTAATAAGATTGAAATATGCTATTAATGGAAAGTTATGAAAATAGTACAATACAATGTAATGGAGGAAATGAACACTCCATAACTCTAATGGAAACTACATTGTACCTACTCACTACTCTATATTGATCACACTTTTGCTTCACACACATATATTTTCTTCTATTCCTTATGGGGCCTAGATATAAGAAGATAAGTCACTTGGCCCTTACTCTTCCAAACTACCTTTCCTATGACTCATGTACAAGTGGACTCCTTGTACATTTACATCATTGCACATTGACACTTGTGCATTTATTACTTCTTCCTAAGATAAAATCTTAGTCTAACAATGCACCCAAGGTGGTACATTAACATGCACCTAAATAATGCAATACTCTAATATAAATCACCCAAATAGAGGATCAATTCATTGGCTTTTTATCACTTCTAGTCGCCCCTGTCAACTGGTAGTAATCACCACTACCATATGATAGGCGCACCTACCACCTGGTAGTCACCCCTACCAATTGCTACCATTTATTAGCTCCCTACTGATTGTGAATCCTGAGGAATTATAAGGTACATAAGTAACCAATATTTTTCTTCCATTTTATCAATAGCGTAGGCTTATAGGTTAGGGGTTTATATCACCTAGTTTAGCATTGATCATCATTATCATTTTAATTTTCCTTGGTTTCCAATTTATAGTTTATTTTCTTTCCAATATTAGCTTAGTATAAGAGTTCAATATTTTATTCAAGCATAGTCTTTTAATCCATTAGCTTATCATAGGTGTTAATTTTTCTTAGCATAGTCCTTTAGCATAGCCGATTTCCATTTGCATTAGGTAGTTTTTTTTATTCTTTTCTTTATAGTTTAGGAACTCCCCTTTTATTTGCATAGGTATATTTATTTTCTTAGAATGGTTATTTTACTTTCCTTAGTTACATTTTCTTTCCATCCTTAGAATAACATAGTTATTTTCCCCTTTTTAGTAAAGGTTGCTTTCATTTGCTTAGACTAGCCTTTTTTGTTTCTTTGGCATAGTTGTAGTTTTAGTGCTTACTTACATAGTATAGCTTATGTTTCCATTCCCTTAGTTTAGTTTTTACTTTAGCATAGTGGTTTATTTGCTTAGTCAAGCTATTTTTATTTTCCTAGCATAGTTTCTTTTATCTTATTAGCATAAGTTGTTTTTTCATGTTATTAGAATAGCTTCGTAGTATAGTTATCTCCAATAGCATAACATAGTTGTGTATTTATATTTCTAGAATATGTGTTTTTATTTCTATAGTTTAGTTGCTTTACTTTCATTAGTATAGATTTATTTCATTTTATTAAATTAGGTTCTTTTATTTCTTTAGAATAGTTGTTTTAGTTTCCTTATCATAGTTGTTATAATTTCTTTAGCATAGTTACTCATAGTTTTCCTATCATAGTTGTTTTTGATCTCCTAGCATAGGTTGTTTTCATTGATTTAGAGTAATATGTTTTTATGTTCTTATTTTAGGTCACTTTCATTTCCTTAGAGCAATTTTTTTTCATCATTCTTAGCATAGGTGCCTTCATTCCCATAGAATAGTTGCATTGCATTTCCTTAGCATCAATGATCCTACTTAGAATAGTCATTTCCCAAGAACCTTCATTGTTGTCATAGGTTAGATTCATCATTTATATTAGGTCGGTATAGAATAAAACATCCAATCATCCATAAGCATCATCCAAACCATCATTGTTATATTATTTGTTTCTTCTTCTCTAGGATTGTTTGTTTCTTCTCTAGGAGTAGGACTCTCCATTGCATCTTACTTTAGGTTTGCTTATTTATTTAGCTAGTATGCTTTGTCATCATTTTGTGTTTAGTATTAGTCATATTTAGTCATAGGAGCATCCTCGAGATAGTGCTTGTTTGCATTGTTCTTTGCATCTATTGTTTTAGTTTTGCATTACAAGTAGGAATAAAAATATAAAACACAAAACAACAAAAACAAACCTCACACATACTTGCACATAATTTTCCAAAATATATTTTTTTGAGGATAACCAATAATTAAGTTAGACTTCATACCCAACCATTTTTTTCTCTTAGACACCATAGTTAGCATACATAGTTTCCTATATTTCATCACCAAGAAGTTGGTTACCCTTGGGATTAGCTCAGGGTAATATTAAGGTTAGATGCCCTTTGACCATGGGGCTTAATAGTTAGTGGGATTGTAGTTATAATTTTTATCTGAGCTTGATCAATGGTGAAGCAAAATCTCGGTTGGGCCAGTAGCAGGACCTACACAGTGTGTCCTCCCCTCTTGGAAGTTCATTTTATCCCCTTAGGGTACCTAAAGCCAAAATCCTATCCTAGGAAACCTTTCTAGCCATTTGTATTCCTTTTCTCATCATATGGGTGGGCATAAACATACCCTTGTATATTCCACTCCATCCATACTTTTATAGTTCCTAGGACTAGGGTACATCAAACACACAAAAACCAATGTAAAAAAAAAAAACAATCCACAAAACATACTCCATCTTGGCCAAAACATCCCAAAACACCAAAACAAAATATCAAAATCATCCTTATTTGTTTTATTGGTTGTTTACATTTTTTTTTGTGTATATTACACATTTTTCTCACCAAAACCATTTAACCATCACCAAAAACCATCAAAATCACCCAAACCATCACCAAAACCTTCAATACATTCTCAAAACCCACCTTTACCTATTCCTCCCACCAATCCTATCAATTCACTTATGGTCCAAACCCAAATTCAAGATCATGCTCAATAAAAAATCATAGATCATTCTAACCATATCCCTCCTTCCTCATACACTCCTCCAACCCATTTGGGAGTGATGCCTTTCATCTCACCTAGTACCTTTTCTCTCATCCATCATATCTAGGCCTACCCTTGACCTTCACATTTTTATCTAGGCCTAATTTTGTAGGCCACCTCCACCACTATAATCAAAATCCCTCCTAAGAGGACCACCTCATCATTTGTACTCTGACTCCCCTCATCCTTTCCACCTCTTCTTCCAAGACCACCTCTTCCTCTCCTTCTCTCATTACCTTATCCTTTACTCCTAGCCCTTTGTGTGTACCAAACCTCATGACCTTACCACTCATCCTATCCTCTCCACCCACCTCTACCTCCTCCATTTTCTCATCCCTCCCAACTTAACACTCACCATCTTATTTGACCATCCAAATCTATCTTACCTCTTCCAACTCCACCTTTAAATGATCTACAACAAATCTTAAACCAACTTACAAACCTTGCTCTCAAATTACGTCATCAATGCACCTCTACATTTCCCTTAAAACACTTCCAAATATAACCCTTCTCCACTTCGTATTCTTCATATTGACCCTCCAATAGACCCTTGCATCCTCATCACCCACTACGTCCTAGAAATCTCCTATTAGAGCCATTATTGATCATCTTCCAAATATTTTATGATACAAAAATAATTTCTCTACCTGACATATGCCTCTAGCAACTCAATAAGCCCAAACCTCAATGGTACAAATCCAATCACTTTTGTGTCTATCATTATCAAATAATCCATGACATTGAGGACTCTTCACAATTCCAACATCTTGTCCAAGATATTCTCAATTGTGGGGAATTAACCATCTCATCCTCATGATCCTCTTCCTTCAGTGGTTCCTTTTTTCTTCACTCTCTTCCTCTTGACCAAATAACTTCTTCCACCCATATACATATTACACAACCACCAATTCCATTCATCCACCCCACTCACAACCCATCCCAAATCACTTTATCACTTAAGTTAGATGGCATTACAATTGGTCATTAACTTTGCATTTGGATGGTAATTATATATTTTGAGGTCTGTGATGTAGACCAATTGGTTCGACCACCCTATAAGGGGTTCAGAGGTCCAAGGTTCAAATCTTGACCCTCACAGAACTGAATGCTTATCCCTTTTCTGGTGCTTTCAATGGCAAAAGATTTAAAATGATTATAGCATGGCGATTATAGGGGTAGACTACATGAAGATTTGTGTGGTGGCTTCTAGGGTGGATAGCGTATAATACTGTGGTGACCATAAAATCTGGATAGCCTACCCAAGTTCATGGTGGCTATCGATTCCACCATGTAAATTCAAAAAAGAAAACATCCTCCATCTTGGCTAAAACATCCCAAAACACCAAAAAAAAATATCAAAATCATCCTTGTTTGTTTTATTGGTTGTTTGAATTTTTGTTTGTGTATATCACATATTTTTCTCACCAAAACCATCTAAACCATCACCAAAAATCATAAAAATCACCCAAACCATCACCAAAACCTTCAATACATTATCAAAATTTACCTTTACTTATTCCTCCAACCAATCCTATACATTCCTTCCCATTTTACCCCATACTTATTCGTTTATAGTCCAAACCCAGAGTCAACCTCATGCTCAGGAACAAATCATGGGTCATTCTAATTATATCCCTCATTTCTCATCCACTCCTCCCACTCATTTGGGAGTGATGCCTTTCATATCACCTAGTACATTTCCCCTCATCCATCATATCTCGTCTCTAATCATTGAGGCCTACCCTTGACCTTCACATTTTTATCTATGCATAATGTTGTAGGCCACCTCCACCACTCTAATCAAAATCCCTCCTAAGAGGACCACCTCATCCTTTGTACCCTAACCCCCCTCATCCTTTCCACCTCTTATTACAAGACCACCTCTTTCTCTCCTTCTCCCATTGTCTTATCCTTTACTCCTAGCCCTTTGTGTATACCAATCCTTGTGATCTTACAACTCATCATATCCCCTCCACCACCTTGACCTCCTCCATTTTCTCATCCCTCTCAACTTAACCCTCACCATCTCATTCGACCATACACACTTATCTTACCTCTTCCAACTCCACCTTGAAATGATCTACAACAAATCTCAGACTGACTTTCAAACCTTTCTCTCAAATTAAGTCATCAATGCCCATCCACATTGCCCTTTAAACCCTTCCCAATCCAAGCCTTCTCCACTTCATCTTCTTCATATTGACCGTTCAATCGACCCTTGCATCCTCATCGTCCACTACATCCTAGGAATATCCTATTAGAGCCATTTTCAATCATCTTCTAAAGATTTCATGATACAAAATTAATTTCTCTACTTGACATATGCCTATAGCAACTCAATAATCCCAAACCTAAATGGTACAAATACAATCACTTTTGTGTCTATGATTTTCAAATAATCCATGACATTGAGGACTCTTCATAATTCTAACATCTTGTCCAATATATTCTTGATCGTGGGGAATTAACCATCTCATCCCCATGATCCTCCTCCTCCAATAGTTCCTCTTTTCTTCACTCTCTTCGTCTTCACCAAATGACTTCATGCATATTACAGAACCACCAATTTCATTCATCCACCACACTCACAACCCATCCTAAATCACTTTATCACTTGATTTGTATGGCATTACAGTTGGTCATTAACTTTACATTTGGATGGTTATTGTATATTTTGAGGTTTGAGGTGTAGACCAATTGGTTCGACCAAACCTTGTAAAGGGGGCGGAGGTCCAACGTTCAAATCTTGGGCCTTGTCATATTGAACGCTTATCCCTTTCTTGGTGCTTTTAGTGGCATAAAATATTTAAAATTATTATGGCATGGTGTTTATAGGGGTGGACTACGCAAATATCTATATGGTGGCTTCTGGGGTGGACAACGCATAATACTATGTCAGCCATAACAGCCAGACAACCTTCCCAGATTTATGGTGGCTACTAATTCCACCATGTAAATTTAAAAAAAAAACATCCTCCATCTTGGCCAAAACATCCCAAAACACCAAAACAAAATATCAAAATCATCCTTGTTTGTTTGATTGGTTATTTGCATTTTTTTTGTGTATATCAGACATTTTTCTCACCAAAACAATCTAAACCATCACCAAAAACCATTAAAATCACCTAAACCATCACCAAAACCTTCAATACATTCTCAAAATCCACCTTTACTTATTCCTCCCACCAATCCTATCCATTCCTTTCCATTTTACCCCATCCTTATCCGTTTATGGTTCAAACCCAAAGTCAAGCTCATGCTTAGGAACAAATCATGGATCATTCTAACCATATCCCTCTTTCCTCATCCACTCCTCCAACCAATTTGGGAGTGATTTTTTTCATCTCACCTAGTACCTTTCCCCTCATATATCATATCTCATCTCTAATCATCGAGGTCTACCCTTAACATTCAAATTTTGATCTAGGCCTAAAGTTGTAGGTCACCTCCACCACTCTAATCAAAATCCCTCCTAAGAGGACCACCTCATCCTTTGTACCCTGACCCCCCTCATTCTTTCCACCTCTTATTCTAAAACCACCTCTTCCTCTCCTTCTCCCATTATCTTATCCTTTACTCCTAGGCCTTTGTGTGAACCAACCCTCGTGACCTTACCACTCATCCTATCCTCTCCACCCATCTCGACCTCCTCCATTTTCTCATCCCTACCAACTTAACCCTTACCATCTCATTCGACCATCCACACCTATCTTACCTCTTCCAACTCCACCTTTAAATGATCTACAAAAAATCTCATACCAACTTACAAAACTTACTCTCAAATTAAGTTATCAATGCCCATCCACATTGCCCTTAAAACCCTTCCCAATACAAGCCTTACCCACTCCATATTCTTCATATTGACCCTCCAATCAACCCTCACATCCTCATCATCCACTACATCTCAGGGATCTCCTATTATAGCCATTATCGATCATCTTCCAAATATATCATGATACAAAAGTAATTGCTCTACCTAACATATACCTCTAGCAACTCAATAAGCCCAAACTTGAATAGTACAAATCCAATCACTTTTGTGTATATCATTATCAAATAATCCATGACATTAAGGACTCTTCACAATTCCAACATGCATACATATGAAAGATAACATCATGAGAGCACCTACCATATGGTTGGTTCATTTGTTAACTCCAATATAACTCAAATATATTCACCTCTTCCATTAATGGGTCATATTACATTGATCATGATTCAATATAATCTCATATCTCCTTCTTAGAGTGTCATGCCAATCCACATTGCATCCACCATCAACCACCATCATTATCCTATCCACCATGTACCCCATTTTTCTCTTTCTTCTTTATCACCTCTTCAACCCCATTCTCATATTCTTCTTTGATAGGTTACATGCCATTGTTGTACAATCATGCTTTGAGTGGCTATCTACCTATGGTTGGTTCCTCTTTCTCCTTTATTTGTCTCTCTCTCCTTCCTTCCTCTTATTCTATTTTCCCCATTCCTCTTCTCTACTTTCCTCCATTATCTTTCCTTTCTTTAACCCTCCTCCTTTTGTCATTTCTCTCCCCCTCTCCACCTCATATCTTGCCTAGTGGAGTCCATCATTTTTCAAAACTATCTGCTAACTTTGGGGGACTCCATATTCTAGCTCATCCTCCTCCTACCTTTCCCTTAGCCTATGGGAGAGTATAAAACCCTTCCCTTCTAATTTTTTTGCACAAAATAATGAACAAATCATCCATCATATCTTTCCTTTTTTATCCTTCATTTTAATCCAATAGTTCAATTCTATTGGTCTACTTTTCTAAGCATGGTTTATTGCAATAATCAATGGCATAAATATAATTACTCACCCCTTGTCAATATTCATGTTCCCCTACATCTATAACCCTTTTTGACCATCATGTTTTTTGTGTCTTTCTACCGCCATTGCCATAATCATAGTCTCCTCTCATTTTGTCTACCCACATGACAACCTATTTCTTCCTTGTCTTAGGATAGGAAAATTTGTAAGTTCTTTTGGTTACTCAACTATGCCTAATGGCTTGATCAACCTCCATTGACTATCATCTGGTCTTTGAGTACTATAGGCCTTTCTTGGTTACCTCAGGTTCTCTAGGATCACACACATATTTCATAATTTAATCACATTTTGAGTTTAGGGAATATGAATCCATGCGTAGCTCTAGCCATAAAGGGAATGATTTTCCTTACTAATCCTATTATGCACATAATTCAAACCTAAGTATCCATACAACAACAAAAAAAATTATAAAAAAAATCAATAATATTATTTTATCATGGGTCCTTGGGCATTTTAGATGTCTCCATTAGGGCTATAGATGCCTGGTGAGTAGTGGAGCAACATCGAAGGATTATGGGGCTATTTCCATCAGGGCTATAGATTTTTTGATTATCAGTGGAGTATGGCTTCTATGTGGTGACATGTATGTCACATTAGTGATCTTATTTTGTATAGATATTTGATTTCTCATGGATGAGCTAGCTTACAATGGCTTAAGTTACAATTGGTCAGTCAAACCTCACTCAAAATAATAAATGAGTATCATTGCACTCACTTTGGTCCTTGAGAGACTTGAATTCCTAGGATGGTCTTAGTATCTTAGAGCACCTTATTGACTAGTAGAGAAGATTGATCGATGTCACTAGGATGTTTGAGTTCCCTAAAAGCACTTTTATATTCTCATTTCTTGGGGCATGCGAGAGGACTCATATTATATCGATCACCTTCACTATACTCTATATATATCCCTAACTATCTAAATCACCTCACAAAGTCCCCATCCATAAAAGTACCATACCCATAGGTTACAATTGATCTAGAATTTATGCCTATCCTACTCATACATCCAAAACTATGGCTTATATATCAAACAATCATCCTTGTTGTTGTCCTGTAGTTGTCTAACCACTTCCCTTCTATCTATCATATTTATAAAAACTCATAATTAATCCACTTTTCATCCATTACCACCAATTCACCTTTGTACATCTACCCTATAACCACCCAAGACAAATTTACATTTCAACGACCTATAAATCAATACTTCTCACGCCTAAAAATAGGGTCGTCTTTCAGCCACCTTTTAGCCTACAATCCTTGTATCATGCACAAAAAGAGCTTTTCAACAACTATATTTTTTTCTAATTCTAACATCGTTTGGTCCCTCAAATTGTAGATGAACTGAACTTGGGTCACTATAGTAGTCGTCAAGGGCAATTGACCAGTCATCTAGGGTAGTTGCCATTGCTAACTACCTACCTATAAAGAGCTTCCAAATGACCAATGTTTCCCTCTTAAATCCATTAAAACTCTCCATATAATCCATCCCATTTTTCTCTATCGCATAATGGCATTCTATCAAATGTTTTTGATGTCACCAACCAATCATTAATCACTCATCCAATCACCAATAACCTTTTTCTACTAGGAGAAAAGCAAAATTATATAATCAATTAATCTATCCATCAACCAATCCGTAAATCATAGCATAGGTTTCATTTCATGTCCTTTCTTATTTTCCTAGCATAAGCTTTAGAATAAAATCAACCATCATCATCAAACCCCTTTTGGTTGGGGTAAAAAACCAAACAATCCAAAACATCCCCTAGTTTAGCTAGGGAAAAAAACCAAACAATCCAAAACATCCCCCCTTTTGGCTAGTGCAAAAATCCAAACAATCCAATCACCATCAACCCCTTTTGGCCAAGGAAAAAAGTTGAACAATCCAATCATCAACAACTCCATTTCACTCAAGCAAAATCAGAGTCCCATTCCACTTGAGAAAAAGTGGAGCCCCATTCTACTTAGGTAAAATCAAAACTAATTAGCTTTACTTTCCTACATTATATTAGATTTCCTTTCCTACCTTAGATTAGATTTCCTTTCCAACATTAGCTTAACTTTACTTTCCTGCATTAGATTAGATTTATTTTCTTGCCTTAGATTAGATTCCATTTCTAACATTAGCTTAGCTTTACTTTCCTGCATTAGATTAGATTTCCTTTCCTGCATTAGCTTAGCTTTCCTTTCCTGCATTAAATTAGATTTCCTTTCCTGCCTTAGATTATATTTCCTTTCCAACAATAGCTTAGCTTTACTTTCCCACATTAGATTAGATTTTTTTTCCTACCTTAGATTAGATTTCCTTTTCAGCATTAGCTTAGCTTTACTTTTCTACAT
Source organism: Wollemia nobilis (assembly GCA_028583015.1). NCBI lineage: Eukaryota > Viridiplantae > Streptophyta > Pinopsida > Araucariales > Araucariaceae > Wollemia > Wollemia nobilis. Next base: position 47,626 of record JAQPPZ010004601.1, on the reverse strand, counting down.
TAGATTAGACTTTTTTCTTACCTTAGATTAGATTTCCTTTCCAGCATTAGCTTAATTTTACTTTCTAGTATTTGATTAGATTTTTTTTCCAGCATTAGCTTAGCTTTACTTTCCTGCATTATATTAGATTTACTTTCCTACCTTAGATTAGATTTCCTTTCCAGCATTAGCTTAGCTATACTTTCTTGCATTGGATTAGATTTCCTTTCCTGCATTAGATTAGATTTTCTATCCAACAACTTAGCTTTACTTACCTATATTATATTAGATTTCTTTTCTTGCCTTAGAGTAGATTTCGTTTCCAACATTAGCTTAACTTTACATTTTTACATTAGATTAAATTTCCTTTCCTGCCTTAGATTAGGTTTTCTTTCTAGCATTAGCTTAGATTTACTTTCCTACATTAGATTAGGTTTTCTTTCCTACCTTAGATTATATTTCCTTTCTTGTATTAGATTATATTTCCTTTCCTACACATTAGATTAGCTTTCTTATCTACATTATATTAAATTTGTTTTTCTACACATTAGCTTAGGATTTATTCTCCTATCCTAGATTAGCTTTCGCTTAGGATTTATTTTTCTATCCTAAATTACCTTTAGCTTTATATTTACTTTCATGTATTTTATTGCTTTTATTGGATAGCTTTCCTTTCATCGCTTTCATAGACTAATCCTCATACGTAGTGATCTTCTCTAGTATGCCTGACAGTTACAACAATTGGTTATCAATGAAATATAGTAGGATGGGAATATTACCATAAGGATACTCATCATCAATCATCAATTAGCACCCGACAATCAATCATACCAATTTATATTTTCGTAGAATAACTTTACTTTCATGTAATTTCCTACCTTAATAGATCAAATTTTAATGCTTTCATAGATTATATTTACTTTCATGTTCATAGAATAGATTTACTTTCATGTGCATAGAATAGATTTAATTCCATGTTTATAGATTATATTTACTTCCATGTTTGTAGACTAGACTTACTTTTTGTTTCTATATTGGCTTTACTTTCATGCCCATTTATCATCCCCATAGAATATCTTTACTAGCATTTTGAGTGAACCTCATACCTAGTAATATACTATAGACATATGGCATTTGCAATGACTAATTATCCATGCAATACGATAGGATGATAAGATCACCATAAGGACACTCAAAGTATCCAAAAAAAACCGACACACAACAACCATAATGTCCCTTTCCATTTCATTTTATGTTTCACTCTTTGACCATCTCATTATTTTATCATCCATTCTACTCTTTGTCAAGTGATTCGTTGTTGTCATCCATTATTTTATTCATCAACTAATCGCTTGATGATGTAGACAATATCTATAAAATTTTACCTCAAACAAGTCCAACACTCAAACACCTAATTTTGGAGTTGCATGTGTCCAATAATATTTGCCTAAGGCTATCATTAAATCCCTTTTGCTAGGATAAATAACAAAACTTTTCTCCTTTAATCAAAACTCTAATTCAATCAAACCCTGATTTGGTAGATCCCATGCCTATGGTTGTACAATTTCTACACACCTATGCTACATCCATATGGCAACACGTAAGCCCATTTACAATCAATGACAACATTGTGAGGACACCCACCATATGTCTGGTCAATGTACCACATCAAAGATAGCTCATCAATTTTTTAAAGGTAAATATTCAAGGGTACTTATCCATTCCATGATTGGTACATCCTACATTACTCTTGATTTGGGGTAATCTTATGTCCCCCTCCTCAAGCTAAAAATCATTTTCATTACTAATCCATTCATCACTATCCATCATCAATCCAAATTGTATCATCTATTTTTGCACTACATTGTGTTTACACACAACACAATACAAAAGGGACAAATGTAGACACCCATAATATGTCATTTTTGTAATGCCTTAAAATCATTTTGATTAATTTTCCAATTTCCTTCCAAAACTCTCAAATTTCCAATTTTCTCTTCAATTTCCCTAAATTCTTCTAAAATCCCTAAAATTCTTCTCCTTTAATTTTCCTAATAAACCCAAACCCTAATAAAATTCCTTAAATCATCCTCTAAAATCCCTAAACCCCTATTATCCCATAATCCCTAGTCCATTTTCTCTAATCATGTCCCAAATCCCCAAATCCCCTTTTAAAATTCCCATAATCCTAATTACCTGCTAACTCCCTAATTAGATCCCTCATTAAGCCCTAATCATCCCCTACATCTCTAATCAAATCCCAAGGCAAATCCCAAAATGAATTTTTAAATACCACCCAAATCCCTAAAATATCCTCTCCACTGCATAAATTCTTCTTTCCCCTCCCTAATTTCCCTCTAAATTTGCAGAACCCTATTCAGCCTCTCATTTCCCTAATTAAACCACCTAATTAAATCCTAACCCCTCTTTTAAACCCCATGCAAAATCCCAAGAAAGAGCACCTTTAACTGGCTAAATCTAAAACAAATACCAAAATCCCTAGGAAATCCTCTAGAAATCTCCACCAAATAATTCATAAACCATCCTACCATTTCTTTTGAATGAACTAAAAATTCACTTAAAATGTAAAGTCAACCTCCCATAAATAACCTCATTAAATTTCTCATGTGCATCCCCTAGCCACCTAGCATTTTAGGAATGTTAAATTCCATCCATCTCAGCTCGTGCATATAAAAAGGAATTTTAAATTCCTTCTCTCCACCCAAAGACCCCCACTCCCCAAGGTAAAATTATGACACATGAGTAGGTGAGAATTCATCCTATACAATGCCATAAATTGAAGGATGCACAACCCTCTAGGCAAATCCGATAAATTTGCCTTGATATTTTCTCCACTTACCACCTAATTCCAAGTCATTGCCTTGTCACCTCCCCCTTCCCTTGCCAAAAGACTATAAATATCCCTCTCCTCACCCTCATTTGCAACACACATGCTCTTATATGCCAAAATTCTTTGGAAAGTTCTTTAAGATCTACTTATGCATTATGAGTAAAATACTTTAGTGTGCTTTTTAACTTAATTTTAAGTTTCTTTTAATGCATTACCTTAACTATTCGTTATTGTTTTTTTCTTTTTTTTTTTAAACATATGCTACTAACTAGTTTGTAGTTGGTTGTATGTAGGGTTCTTGGAATATAACCAAGAGTGGTCCATCAAACTATCAAAATTTCAAATCCCACTCGCACTTAAAAGTGAAAATAAAAAACATCAAATACCATAAAAATTAATTAAAAAAAAACTTGATTCTTACTTAAAGAAGCATTTGGTAATCATTTTAATAATAATAATTTTATTTCAATAAATAACACGTTTTCTATTATTGTAATACCCTCTTTGAAATTCTCCAAACTCTACCATCCTATAAAGTTAACATCTTGTATACTAAATATTTCTTTAGTTAACATCTTGTATACTAAATATTTTTTTATTATATTATTAAAGACATAAACCCTGTACTTGATAGTATGTTTTTCCATTAATATCATCTTTAAAGACGGGGAAGTCTTTTTTTTGTTGGACTTTTATTTTATAATTATAAAAGGTTAATTTTGGAACTTATTTTTAAACTAACCCATTAATACTAATGTATAATTTATTATACATTAAGTAACATACAACCTTTTAAAAAACTTAAGTTTCCAACACATCCAAAAACTAACCCATATGGACAACCAAAAATCAAGTTAACTAATAACAAGGCTTTAAGTGTAGGATTTAAAAAACAAAATTTTTAGCTAATTTAAGAGGTACATCCGATGATTTGGAAGAGAAATTTTTGGCCTTCAAGATATGGAAACGGTTTTCCTTAACAAAGATTTAGGGTTAGGTAGATTGACAAAAGTTTGATTGGCCAAATATTTACCAAGAAGAAATTTAAGTTCAAACCTTGGGACCACACTACCGAATTTAGCAAAGTAGTAGTGTTTTCTGAATCATTTGAGTGCACGTAAGACCGACAATAATGTTATGAACTCCGAGCGACCAGTAATCTTCATCTCATAATGTTATGAACTCCGAGCGACCAGTAATCTTCATCTCATATCGGGTTAACAATAGCAATAATGTTATATAAACTCGAGCAACCAATAGTCTTCATCTCATATCGGGTCAACAATAAAAAGACAAATAAACTTATTTAATGTAGTTTTATGATTGAAACCAATTACTAAAGACAATGGTTGTAACCAACAACTTATGTGAACATATTCCCGAACCAAGAAAAGCAAGGGAGTGTTTGCTTAGTGCTTTAGTTTTAAGTTTGCTCCATAATGTTTGACCCGCGGTTTTTACAAGTCCAACAGTTTGACATGTGCCAGGTAGATTTCAACCTATCATTCTCTGTACAAATACCATGCCAAAACTACAAATGAAGGCAGCCCGCCACGTAGCACGAACATGTTCCCGTCACCATCGTAGAAATCCGCTTTTCGTCCATGTCAGCACCGCTTTTTTCCCTCGTACGTCAGCACCGCTTTTTCCCTGCTAATCACGTGGACGAGTGGAGGAAGGAGTTGTTTTCAGCAAATGTGTTCCTTGGAGAAGTGCAAATCTATGTACTCTGGATTCTGGGCATCTCTCTAAAATAAGAAAATGGGTGTCCGTGGGCAAGCAAGTATAAGTTGGGCCACCTTCATACAAGTCTTTATGGAAATAAAGGGGGTGAATGTGGACATATGTTGGTATAAAGTATGTTATATATATTTGATAGTGTTTGTATGGTGAAAATTATTATTTCAAATATTTTTTATTTGTTTAATTTTTTTATAGATGTTTTTTTTTAAATATTATTAAGCATGTTTTAAGGATGATTTTTCTTTATTAAATATTAATATTATTGTTGTTTTTACTATCAATTATAGCATAATATTATTAGTGGATGATTTTTCATGATATAATTAAATTTTAAGATTAAACTAAGATTGCATTCATAACTTCATAGGATACAAGTCAAAGTAATATCATTTGGCCTGAAGAATGTGGGTTCTACCTATTAAATGGCTATGACCTATGGTGTATGATATCATGAAAGCTTATGTTATGATATTCTTGGTCAACTAATCAATTATGGAGATCATATTCAAGACTTAAGGTGTATCTTTAAAAGATTAAGAGAGTAAGGTTTACCTTAAACCATCTAACTATGTTTTTGGGGTAACATTTGGTAAACTATTGAGATTCATTATGTCTACATATGATATTGAAGTAGATCCAAACGAGATATTAGCTATTACTAACATGTCTTTCCCATCAAATCTAACTAAACTAGACAACCAAGGCAAATGCTAAGCCTTTAGAAGATTTATATCACAACTTGTAAAATAGACAACCAAGACAAATGCTAAGCCTTTAGAATATTTATATCACAACTTGTAAAGAAATAATAACATTTTTACAAGATCTTGTGCAAGGATATAAAATTTTGATAGAATAATGAGTTCCAAATAGCTGTTAATTCCTTAAAGACATACCTCACATCCCCTCGTATCTTTATACCTCCTAATCCTAATATGATAATCAACATAAAAAATGATAGACAATTTATTACATCATTAGAACTCTTATTAGCTATGAAACCCATAAAGAGAGCGGTTTATCCATATTCCGCAAGAGTAAGCATGCTTGGTAAAAAGTCGGTTGTTAAGTGGTATGAGAAGGGGTGAATGTCGACATAGGTTGTTATATATATTTGATAGTGTTTGCATTGAGAAACATAACTTAATAATGTCAATTTAATGGGTCGATTGGTAAGATGTTGGGCATTTATTAAGAGGAAATTTAGGTTCAAACCTTAGGGCATGTTCAATTTGGGCAAAGGTAGTAGTCTAACCTGAGTTCGTTGAGTGTTTGCCAACTTGATGATGATGGTACCAATCCCAAACCACTGGGGTATCTCTCCCTTTGGGTTGTGGTTATCGAGATAAGATAGAGGTTATGGTGGTACCAACTCCAAACCACTAGGGTATTCCTCACTTTAAGTCGTGTTTACTGAGGTAAAACAAAGGTTATAGTGGTAGCACCATGATTTGACGCTACAAAAGCAATCTAACTTGACCTTGTGACCAGTTGTTCAAAAAGGAAAGTTAGTTGTTGATTCCTCTATGTATTAGGAAAAAATAATGTCAATCTAATTGATAATTGCTCAACATTTTTTATTTGCATATATAATTGTTTCAATATAATTGTCTTATATATATGTTTTTCATTAAATTATTTTACATTACCTTAATTTTTTTAAGTAATATTTATATATATTTATTGCTCTGAAGGATATTCGGGATTTGGTTATTCTTGAGAAGGTCCAAATTTCAGACATAGCATGTGTATGGTTGTGTGTTAAATTTCCTATTGATAAGCTAGGCTCTCCCCCTTATGAGAAGTCATGGAGGGATGGGGATGCCTACCCTTGAGCGTTGGTCACAAGGGTTTCTCACACTAACCAAATCTAAAGATAAAAAATAATTGTTAATGTTTAGTCTCAGTGGATAATGCAATAGTCCAGGCTTTGACTCTTCTTCAACGGTCCAATGTTCAAACCAAGGCATGTGTGTGGCTATGTGTTAAATTCATATTGATATACTCAATTCTCTCCTCACCAGAATTCATGGTGGGATGGGGATGCCAAGACCTAAGCGTCATTTGTAGGGGTTTCTCATACTAACCAAATACGGGAAAAAATGTCTTGAGAGGACAACGTTTGGGCTTTGGATCTTCTTCAGGCTTTGGCTCTTCTTCTGAAGGTCCAAAGTTCAAACCAGGATGTGTGTGGTTGTGTGTTAAATTCTCTATTGATAAGTTCAACTCTCCCCCTTAAACTTATGGTGGCATGGGAAGGTCCAAAGTTCAAATGAGGATGTGTGTGGTTGTGTGTTAAATTCTCTATTGATAAGTTCAAATCTCCCTCTTAAAATTATGGTGGGATGAGAATGTTCATCCTTGAGCATTGGTCTAGTGTTCTAGAGGTTATGGTGGGATGGGAATGTTCATCCTTAAGTGTTGGTCTAGGATTATGGGAAACAACGCAACAATTTGAGCTTTGACTCTTCTCCAAGTCCAAAGTTTAAACTGTGATGTGTGGATGTGTGTTAAATTCCCTATTGGTAAGCTGAACTTTTCTCTTTATGAAAAAATCATGGTAGGATAGAAATGTCCAAACCTAAGCTTGGAAGGAATTTTGAGTACAAATCAAATCCCAAAAAAATCTAAAACAACCAACAAACATTTATATCTATATTTCAAAGTGCATCTTATACTTTTATAATATATAAATAGTTACTAACCTATATTATTATATATAACAAATATAAATCTTATGATGTATTATATATAATTTAAAATAATTATTATAGGAATTTGTTATCTAATGTAGTCCAACAATTATGTTGTTATCGTTGAAACACTAAAGTTAGTCATGTTTCTTTAAAAAAATGCAGATGACCAATTTGATGTTTTTAACTATATGATCTCAAAAGGAAATTCCAACGTCTAAGAAATAGAGCCAAACTTAGGGCAAGGTTTTTTTCTTTATAATCAAAAACTATTAATTTTTTTTATATATATTTTATATTATTTTTCTAATAATTGGTTGCTTTTAATTTGTGTCTTTGTTGTTTTTATAGTGGGAATAGGACTGTGGGTCCCATGGGTATCCCATCATGGCTTGATGATATGAATCAGAGGTTAGTTAAGGCGGTGGGTTCTTTGAACGCTGTGAAGAGGTTAAGTTTATGTATATTCTTTTTTTTAATACAAGTTTATATATATATATATATATATATATATATATATATATATATATATATATATATATATATATTTAACATAAATTTATACATGAACTTATATTATGTTTTACGGGGCTTGAATCCAGGTTTCTTGACAAAAACCAATAACCTTAACTACATAGATATTACATCAACAATATTCTTAATAGTTTCAATTATAAGTAACAATTCTCTTTTTATTTATTATATTAAAAAATTAAATTAAAAATTAAAAATAAATAAATATTTTCGAATTAATCCAGAGAACAGGTTTTGAACATGTCCATCGTTGACCAATTAACTTGGGATCAAATTTGAAGATTCAGTTGCAACTTTGCAAATGTATACCATTTTCCCCTCCAAGCTTTACAATATATTTTCGGACTTTGAAGGATGATGAGGAGGTTTCTAAGAAATAACTTTTGTGTATATTTGTTTTATTTAAATTATTATTATTATTTTATTAGATGGAAGGAGGAGATTGAAAGGATCTCCAAACTTTTTACAAAAATAATCAAACTAATCTTTTTGGAGAACCAAAGAAGGTAGGAGCAAAATAGAGTTAACCAGCAAAGCCACCATCATGGAACCTAGCATATCCTATGTATGCATCTGAGATAAAAACCAAAAATACCAACCTCCCACACAAGGGAGGGCCACCTGATAAGACAAACAAACACCAACAGGCAAAACACATATGAGGATCCCACACCTCAATCCTTTAGTCTATTAGGTTCATCTTCATTCTTGTATGTATCCTACTTGTTCACTTCCCATTATTCTCAGCCCATTAACACCATAATTTCTTTTGTGCACAAAATAGTCACTTGCTTGGAGTCGATAAGGGACTTCTACAACTTCAAGAGCATATTTTTGAAGGACTTGGGTGTACTATGTGTATCCTGAGATCAAGAATTAACCTCCTTTTTTATATTGGCCAACCTAAAAAGAAGTTTAGCTTTATTTGAAGGCTAAGAAAAGTCATCAAAGTCAGATTCATCCATGCAAAGAGGAGCTTTACCAGTATTTGCTAATTTTTCCACCAGGTGTTCCATCCTCGCTCCCTCCAACTTATTTCAGGGGGGACTCTACCACCTTGGTCTTGTAAATTCAAAGAATCGCTGTACTTAGAAGTTGAGATGAGTCTGGATATTCAACAATAGGAGGTGTCATCCTAGCAAGGGAATTCAAATATATCCTTCCTTGACAGACCTCTTGCTTTAACTACATGGTCAAAAATCAGCTTTATCAACCCCTGGTAGATTGGGTCTAACACAACCCATTTCTTCACCCTACTCATCAACCTCGACATAGACTGAAACAAGAATGAAGGGATATTTATGAACCTCTTGTGACATGGGTGGTCAAGAACATAAAATGAAAACTTTGGAGAATGTCTTTATTTTTGTCTAGTGTGAAATATTGCATTATCACCAATGTAATTCTGTCCTAAGCCGCTTTCAAAGAAGAACTCTTAAATCTATTTTGGAATTTTACCAACTCCTCATCTTCTCTCAAGAATTATTGAGATTATTTGACCAAGGAGCGTTCTCTTTGTTGTGCACATATCCATCCACTAGCATCCCCATCACTTTAATGATTAGGGGAATAGTAACCTTGAATTCAAGGGTTCCCACTCTGACCATCCTACTGCACCACAAATAGGCCATATGATTCGTCATTTCCTTGTTGTGACCATTAAATTTCATCAAGCATTAGAGGAAATTACCCTTTTTAAGGATTTTTCTTATGTCCTCGTCTACGAGTAGAGTGCTTGATTCAAGAATCAATGTTGCCATTCTTCAAAGAAAACTTATGCACAGGAGCATGCCAAGAAGAATCGAACACCAGATGATAATCAAAGCAATCTCGTAGACACCTAGAAAAACCAACACTTTGTTGAAAAGCGATTAAAATTATAGGGAACTTAGACTTCTAACATTCCCCCAAATTCCAAGCTACCTTGACAAGTTGCAGCCTCAAATGAGAAATATCGAGAAGAAAAACAAGTAAAGTCCTTTCAAAACCAAGAAGATAGTTGGAATGGAAAAAGAAACAGATTTCAGCCCAACTAACTACCAACAAGCCACACCAATGCCAACTATCACTCTTAGACTTGCACCATGGAATAAACACTAGAATTATACTCCCATGAATAACTGCAACCTTCTTAAAAAGGAATCGACCATTCTAGGGTCCTAACACCTAGTTCTAGGCAGATTTGTGGTGATATTCATGGATCGGAGAAAATGACTTTTTACATGCTCTCATAGTGTCCCAATTATCTAGTGCTTCTCGTATACCAAGTAGCCACCTCAACCCATGAACAACCATCATGAAGTGAAACCCTAGAGCTTGCTCAATCAAAGCAGTCCATGATTTGCTAATAGCAATCCCTTTTCTAAATCACTCTTACCACCATTGAGGGCTCATGCCACAAGAAATGCCTGATCACTCGACATAGGATTGGTCTACATCCCTTGGCCAATCAAAGTGATGATTGTTGATGTGATGCGCACCACCTTGGCTCATAACATAGTCCACCATGTATGATTATGACTCACTATCCTCCTTCATGTAATCCATACAATTCCTTTAAAAGCTTGAGATCCCTTAAACCCAAAAAATCACGCACAAAAAGTTTGCCAAAAAAGGCCAGCCACGTAGACCTCCACCATATAGTAATCGAAAAACCTGATCGAGTGGCATGAAAAAAAATTAAGTTTCAAACATGAAATTTTAAAGCGCCATGTCTGTAAGGCATGAAAATGGCATATCTCCAAATACATAGGCTCAAAGCTTTCATATCATCTAAAGTGATGCAAAAAATATAGGGACCAAGCTCCATAACAGTGAACCTTCCGCTCTTGAAGCCTATGGATAATCTGATATAGTCTCCATCCCACAAGGTGATGGAGCAACCCACACTAGGATGACCTGACCTCACTGTCAAAAAGGTTTAAACATTTTGAAAAGCCTTCCCTCCATATGGTGATGTCTTCTTGGTATAGGGTCAAATTGGTGAGGAAATCCATAGATTTATTACCCTCCTTGAAAACATGCTTAATTTGAACTTCTTCCAAGTTTTGGATCATTATTTTATACTCTAAAATTAGATTTTCTATGGTCCAGCTAGGAGTCTAACTGCCATCAACCAAGTTGATGATGTTAATGGAGTCACCTTCGATAACAACTTTCTTATAGTCCAAGGCTTCCATTAATGATTTTTTTAATAATAATTTAAAATATAGATTATACATCATAATATATTTATGTTATAAAATATAATTTATTTATAAATTGGATGATATATTTTAGATTACTTTTTCTATATATTATTAGGATAGCGATGAATTATAAAAGTATATATATTTTTAATATACCTACTTAAGATAATTAATAATGATAGAGATGGTTTTACTCCTCTCAACATTTAGAGTAGGTTGACTTCTAATAATTTAATAATATAATCTAAGTATTTTGGTTGTTGGCTAGTAATAACTAACTTTTAAGATTGTATGCATTATAGTGTATGTTGAATAATGACCTTATTTTTCATGATACTCATATAATACGTCTTTCAATTTCTTCTCTTTGATACATATCAAAGCACACCATCATTTTCTTTATTAAATAATACCTTGTTGATTATCTTATAATTGATTATCTTCTATTAAAATTACTTTTTTTTTGCATAGGTGTGAGACCTTGTGCACACTATTATTTTGTATGCATTCTATGATCTCTTGTATTTAACCCATTTTATCTTTGACCATGTCCTTCATGTGGTTATAGATCAACTTGATTTCAATGTCAAATTCTTGAATTTTAGCTATCTAACCTATCTTCTTTTTACAAGTTCTTCTTACAACATGAATGTTTTAACATTGAAATATACTCCAAACACCATAGTCTTATTTTGTAATAAATAATATTAGAATTATCTTAATGCTTTGATCATAACATTGTCATAGATATTTAAGGACTTATTCATACGTTTTCCTTATAAATTTTATGAGTGTATTCTATGATAATGCTAGAACCTATCTCAAACACATAGAGTTTGAAGTCCCTACTAAATATGTAGTAATCAATACTAGTGCTCTAGAAACCACATCTTTAATATTTTAGAAAGCATGTTTGATTTATTATCTAAGTGAAAGTGACATTACTTTTTAGCATTTCATAATTGGTCATACCATCTAGGAAAAATGAGTGATAATATTAGCTAAAGAGTTGATTTCACACAAAAATGATTGAATATATTTTTTTGAGGATAGTAAAGGCAAATCTTGATTTATTTTGGTGCAATTAGGGTTAATAGCAAGTCCATATTTGGGTTTAGGGATATTCCATTCTCCCTAATCACTTAAATACTATACAAAGGTATTTTTATGTCTTTTAGAAATGTAGTTAACTTATCTTGATACACTAGAATTACTTCATTGATGAGCTCTTAAAATATAATATTCATTGTACATTGAAAATTAGCACTTATGGTAGAAATTTCAAATGGCATCCTTTGATATGTAAACATTGTCCATTTGGTGGTACATGTTATTTTATGCTAATATTCATCTTTGGTGGTACATGTTATATTTCAAAGGTCTGTTTGTAGTGGAATTCACCATTTAAATCTCCTCACTTGATCAAATTTTGGACTTTCTTGCTCCCTCGTTTATTTTGGAGTATTCAGTGGGAGCATAATCAAAAATCCTTCAAGAACTCAAATAATGATCCTAAATCTATTTTTAGTAGAGTTATTGGAGCGTCTATAGAGAATGTGACCTCTTGTTTCCTGTATGAAGCCTCAATAGAGCTCAAGCTTAGTTTTCCTCAACAAACTATGTCTAATGACCCGCCTCCTCCCTCTTTGAGATCCTCAATTTTTTGGTCCCCTCACCCTATGGGTTGGGTTAAACTCAAATTTGACGATGCTTCTAAGGGGAACCTAGATATTCCTACGGTTGGTGGTGTACTTAGAAATGATAAAGAGGATCTGCTAGGTGCCTTTGTCAAAAATATTTCAATCTAGATCTTCCATTTTATGGAAGCCAGAGCACTCCTTCAAGGCCTCTTATTGGTGGAATCCTTGGGTTTTAATAAATTTATAGTGAGGTCTGAGGTGTAGACCAATTAGTTCATCCAAACCCCATAATCGAGGCGGAGGTCCAAGGTTCAAATCTCGAGCCTCGTCGGACTGAACGCTTGTCCCTTTACTGGTGCTTTCAGCAACGTAAAAGGTTTAAAATGATTGTGGCATGGAGGTTATAGGGGTGGACTATGTGAAGATCTATGTGGTGGCTTTCGAGGCGAACAACATAGAATACTGTGGTGGCCATAAAAGTTGGACAACCTACCCGGATTCATGGCGGCTACCGATTCCACCATATTTAAAATAAAAAAAAATTATAGTGGAGGGGGTTCATTAAATATTGTTAATCTAGTCAAGAAGTCTTGCACCCCATATTGGAAGATAGCAAATATCATGGTAGAACCAATCAAACATTTTCATTCGATATTGGAGGTTCAAATTCATCATAGTTTTCATGAAGGAAACAAAGTGGCGGACCTGATGGTGAATATTGGGCTATCGCAACAAGGCCTTACGATTTGGATGATAAAATTTCCTCAAAGTCTTCAAAATTTAATTATGGATGATCATGGTTCGGTGTGGGTGCTAGTTATGGGAGTTTAGAAGACCTGGGAGGAGATTTCCTATGATTTTTGGACCCTCTTATTTTTTTATGTTTTTCTACTAGCAGGGATTTGGTGCCAAGTGCCAGTTGACTGGGAGCCTTGTCTTCTCAAGGTATCACCTTCTTTTTTGGTGGTATATGTGGAGGTGTTCCTTCAACATGTGGGGTCTCCCTAGAGGATAGTGAGCTTCTCTATTGTATCTTGTGATATCTCTTTGGGTGTTGCAGCCAGTTTTTTTCCCACTTCATTTTTTTGGGGGAGTTTGGTACTAATTTTATATCTGAATATGTTCTTTTTCTTAAAAAATGTTTTCTCTGAGAATGATTCATTATCTCTTACTCTTTCTCAGTCTCATATATATTAGGTTTAAGGATCCTTTAAAACCCCTTCTTTTATCTAATAAAAAAAATATTTGTTCTTATGACTTTTTCCTATTTGGGCACCATTATATGTGTAAAATATATTGATATGTATCCCTTTTAAGGCAAATTCTTGGTCCATTCATGTGATAGTAGTATTATAAAGCAAGAAAGTATATTGATCACAATGATTTTGTATAGTACAATCAAATCACAATGTGAGTGAATGATCTTAATAAAATATTTTAAAATATTATAGTACTTACTCTTATTCCATTTATATGAATCGATCCTCTTATGGTGTGGGCACAAGGAAAAACTATCATTTTACATATAGCTTTAGGCATTACTATCACAATCACCTTTGTGTCCACTATATAACTATTTTAATAGAAATCCTTCAATTCTAAAAGTGATATACAATGATGTTGGTTTCATTATTTTAGACTTAGTCATAATTAGGATATCTATAATGTTCACCTATATATCTAAAAGATCTTCAACCATCAAATTTTTAATTTGGTTAGATTGTGTTGAAGGTTCTTTTTACTAAAAAATTTTAGCCTTGACATTAGATCATTATTGATCCTTTAAGGTTTTCTTGTAATAAGTATGTTATCATGGAAATAATCATTATTTATCCTTTAAGGTTTTCTAGTATTAAGTATGTTATCATGGAAATAATCATTCTTTGACATATTCTTTGACACTTTCTTCTTCTACTTATGTAACATGACTAAATGCTTCCTTTCCATGCAATAATTTGAGGTCATTCATATTCTCTATGACAAACTTCTCCACATCTATAACAATTTCCAAGGAATCCTCCACCCCTTCTTCTACCCTAACTACCTCTTCCTCTAGAGATATTTGTTTACTCCACTATTTTGAGAAGTACTAGCTTATCCCTCATGCTTTTCATGTTCTCTTTCATTGTGGTATTGTTGTCTTTCACTACTACTTTATCCTCTTCCATGAAAGGATCATCCTCTTCCTTTCATATTATTTTATTTACTATGCAAAATATTTTCCTCTACCTTGAGCACACACTAATATGCCTCTTCAATGGTTATGATTCAAATCATACCAATCTCATCTTGTATGGAAATTCTTAGCCCAATTATAGATCTTACCACCTTCTCTTCATCATCTTCAATATGACATGCTCCTATGGTCAATTCTTTAGAATTCCTCCATATATTATTTCACTTCCAATTTTTTCTTAAGATTTTAAATTCTTCTCAATAATCTAATATGGTAATTCATAGATAAAAATTAGATTTTAACTTGAACACAAACTTTCACAAGTTTGGATTTTATCCTTTCTTTTTTGTTGTCTCTTAGTTTGGACATGGTCCCACAAAATAAAATCATGTACCTCTAACCTCGTACATGCAAATTGATCCACTTTAGATATTGCATAGATTCATAATTGAAGAATCTATGCACGTCCGTTATCCAATCAATCAACTCACTTGGGGTTTTAAACTTCCATTAAAATTTTCCATTTTTTGTTTGTCTTATATTTGAGGTTGCCTAAACCAACCATTGCTTCGATATTCTCCTTGCTCTTTATTTTGAGCTTCTTTGTGATGAATTTTTATCCTTTGGGTAATATCAATCATATCTAACCTAGCAATAATTCCTCTTAACATTTCTTATTGTATCCATGTGTCGAGGTCCATATGATCTTCCTCTTCCTTATTGGGTCATATTTCAAACTTCTACTCTAATAACAAAATGATGCAGATGAGAGAAGATGGATGTGATATTCTCAAGTAGTATAATTTCCTATCCTCAAGATGTAAAGTAATCACATGCAATCAACAAGAAAACTCCTACAACAACAATATCTTAGAACAATAGGGCCCATAAAATGGTAATACTTCCTCATACAAAACACTCCTTTGAGATACTAAACTGGTAGTCTTTGTACAATAGCGTACAATTATATGATTTATTTATTTATACAAGAAGTTCTTTAATCATATGGTTGATCCACTTGTATGGCTAGCCAAACTGTATGATAGTCTTCCTAGTATGATGACCTATTGTACGATAACTTCTAATGATGACAACTTCAAATGATGGTCATGTTGAGTGAATATTTTGTCCTATTGCAAAATTATCACCACAAATAGAGTATTGAATTGAAAAATATATCTTACAAAGAAATTAAATGAGACTCATTCATTTCTCTAAGGTTTTGGTAACCAAACATTCATATAAAATAAAACATGTATACCAAAATAACTCAAAACTTGTAAGTGATAGTTAACAAGGGACCTTTATGGTTCCTTTCAAACATTTCTTAGTAATCACGACCTTCAACACTTCCAAACTGCAAAATATTTATTCCTTTTAGTTATCTTGATATCAAAATAGTCTACCCTGAATCCCAATTAGTAGAATATTTTATCTTCAAATTATAAAGGTTCCAAATGTAAAAGTGCGTGGAATAGTCCACTTCATTTTAGAATCCGTGTCTTTAATGTGTGGTTCATTTTGAAGTTAGTGTATTCATTTTATCTTCATTTTTAATGTTCCACTATCCCTATGTTAGAATTTGGTGTTAGTAGAAGTTAGTAACTTAGCATGTTAGTGTTCATTTGCTTTATCTATCTTAGTGTAAATTTGGCATCAATAACCCTCCTAAACTAGTGTTTTATCTGAAAATTAAATGGATGTATTTGGAGGTGCAAAAATTTTGGATAAGGACCAGAATAGAAGCAAATGAACTAGAAATAAAATAGGCAATTCTGGAAAATGGACCAGAATAAAGACTAAAACTAAAACAAACATAAATTCTAGAAGGACAAGAATATGACAAACAAAAATTCTGGAAGGACCAGAATGGGACAAAAAAAAATCTGGAAGGACCAGAATGAAAATAATATCTTGAAATGGAAAGTAGATTAATCTAAAATGCTGAAAATAAACACAGAAAGAAGCTATCTACAAGGTCAGCTGGAAAAATAAAAATGGCATCCAATTTTGGTTAGCAAATCCCTCCATGCAAAACCTCAAGTTAAGAGATAGATCATAAGACAACCTGACCTAATAGACCTGTAAAACAAGCACAATCATATTAGACCAAGTGCGAGACTCAAAGGATAAAATGTATTTGCAATATATTTGACATTCACCTATTATAACCCATTTAATGGCATAAACAAATAGAATAAGTCAAAAAATTGCAAAAAATACATAGTGAAAGCAATAGCCTTAGATGTATTCTCCTTGTAGTTTTTCTCACAAAAATTTCCTTTGCCAAAATGAAAGCATTATATTTCGAAGAATTCTCTTGTTACATAGATTCCAGCCCCCCTTCGTACAATGGCCTCTTTGGGCTTTTAAAATTTTCTTCCAATGATTCATTTCAACTTATCCTACTTGGTGATGTTAAACTAAACAATAACAAAATAATAAAAAAAATTACATTGTTTCGTCATTTTCTATAATTTTCCTTTAACATCAAATAAAAATGCTCTTCTCAACTCTTATATTTCTCTTGTAGCATATATTTTAATTACATAAATACGATCCATAACATCCACTATATGCCACCAAGTAAAATATTATAAAGGCTCCTTTACCCCTTATAACTCCCATAGGGCCCTATAATATAAAGATTAAAGGACCCTTATTAAAATATAATAAAGAAATTTAATACTTTACATTATATAACATAAACTTTAAGGATTCTTATTAAAATCTAATAAGACACTTAATATTTTATATTATATAATGTAAATTTTAAAAACCTTTATTAAAATATAGTAAATAAACTAAATCTTTTATATTATAAAACATAAACCTTAAAAAAAAAAAACTTTATTAAAATCTAATAAAGCAATTTAATACTTTACATTATATAATAATTCTTATTAAAATATAATAAGACACTTAATGTTTTATATTATATAATGTAAATTTTAAAAACCTTTATTAAAATATAATAAAGAAAATTAATATTTTATATTATAAAATATAAACTATATAAAAAAAGGAAAACTTTATTAAAATCTAATAAAGAAACCTAAAATTTTATATTACATAATGTAAAGTTTAAAGTCCTTTATTAAAATGTAATAAATAAACATAATATTTACATTATAAAATATAAAATTTATAGACTTTATTAAAATCTAACAAAGCACTTAAATAATTTATATTATATAATATAAATCTTTTACCAGGTCTTGCATTTCATGTAAGCTTTGCGCTCCTCTAGTGTAACCATAAATATTAATCCAGACACCTGCTTTAGACTTCAAATGAAAAGAAAAGATGCACCCCCGTCTAGAAAAGATGCACCCCCGTCTTTCCTCCTGATGGGTTCTGTCTCAAATCTCCTCAGCAACAAATCTTACAACCAAAGGAAGCCTCCTCTTCGCAACAAAAATTTATGGCATCACATTAAGGTTAGGGTTTTTGTGATATGTGACATCATGAATTCCTTCCCTTTCGGCATGTAGCTGTGCATCCTGGCAGATTCTCTGCCCTTTGCGTGTAGTCCTAGCTGTTTTTCTGAGTGTCAAGGTTGTTGCTACAGAGTAATGCCCTCTCTATAGGCACCATTAAATGGATGCCTCATTGTTTTATTGGTGGTAATAACTCATGTTGGTGCGCTTCCATACCTGCAACCAAACCCAAATTTGATTTTAGATAAACCTTTAAAATTTTAATATATATGATTTAACCCTAAATTATTAATTTTAACAACTAAGAACACCACGTGGCTTTACTTTATATACAATCTGAAGGCAATAAAAACACAGGAAAACCCTTTTCATTTGCATTATTGCTTTTATTTTATTTTATTTTATGTTTTTTTTTGTTTTTTGTTTTTTTTATCTTAACATGTATTATATAGACCATAATAATAATATTATTATTCTTATCATATGAAATATGATAATATTATTGTCCTTATCATATGAAATATAATAATATTATTACTATTATCATTATATATTTTTTATTTTAAACTTTTATATTTAATTTTTTATTTATTTTAGGACATGTAAATTATTATTATTATTATACATATAATGTATAGTAATAATAATCTACATATATGCTATTTTTTTTATTTTTTTATTTTTGTTTTTATTTGAAATTTTTATTATTATTATACACATATGTAAAATATATGTGCATAATAATACTTTATTTTCTTTTTATATTTTAATATATATTATTGTTATATATATGAGATATAAAACAATAATACATATATATTTTATTCCTTTTCAAAGTTTGAACTTTTACACCCATAAAACCAAAATCCAAGATTCTTTTAACACAAAAGGAAAGGGAGCAACGTATGATAAAACCACCAAAGAACCGTGGAACCTATGACTCAAAAGCATATGAAATTCAAAAAAAATCAAACGAAAAGGCTAAATCACCCCAATCAAGATTTCAATAAAACAAGGAATCAAAACCGAATCCCTACCCTCGATGATCTACCAAACTAATATAGATGAGGAGATGGAATCAAAAGAAGTCAAACCTTGGAATGCAAGCTCATGAATAAAGATTTGTGACAAACATCAAAAACAAGATCAAAAGCCCAAATAAACCAATTTTTTTTTAAAAAGGTGGGTTGCCAATTCTTGGGGCTAGTTGTGGAGCATCCACAATAGGTCCTTCCTTTCAACATTGTACAACTTCTCAAGACAATCTCCTTCATGAGGGTTTGTCCCTCATAATATTAAGTTAAATGGTATTCCTCTCCATATGAACTATAATCATATGTTCACCATTTGATACAAATCTAGTTCACTATCTTCATTCACATAACCATTTATCACATGGTGATTTACTATTTATTCTTTGAAAAATGCTTCCTTCTTGGACTACCACCTTGCCTATTTGCTTTTGTAACATTAGAACCTATGCACACATCCATTGATATTTTCTACAACCTACATGATTAAAGTAGAATAAAAATTTGTATTACATTCATAAATCCCAAGTTGCATCCGTTATTTTTTATTTATTCATCTTTTGATTGTCTTCAACACAGTCCTCTACTTATTTGTTGTTCAAAAAAATCTTTCCTCCTTTTCTCATCCTCCTTAGCATTCATTCTGCTTTTTTCATGCTATTCATCTCATATCTACACCTATCATATCATTTCCCCTCCCTTTTAGTGGTAGATGAAATAGTCTATCAACCATTATTTTTGGCTTACTCATAATTAGGATATCTACAATGTTCACCTGTATATCTAAAATATTTTAAAATAACCGTAATAGAATATGTGTAAATAATCAAAGATATAATAGTAAACAAAAATACAAGCTAAACAAATATTAAAAATAGAATAAATATTTAAATTATAGAATACACAAAACATCAAATGTACATAAATAGATAATTAAAATAATATATTTTTATTAGTAACGGGTTTTAAAAGGGACCCAAAACCTTTATAACATGCTGCAAGGAGGACCCTATGAAGGTTCAACTCCCTACAGAACAAGCCAAAATTGGACCATTCGCAGAATCTATAAACTAAAACAGTCTAAACTATTACAAACATACCGCCCATGGGCACAAACAGAAAACAAAAACAACATAGATATCACAAGGACCTTCCCAAACAACCACATGCAAATATACAGGAGAGCACAAAGACCATCCCAAAAAACAAAAGGGGATAATCCTGATAAGGACCAGCTATTTTACTCTAGGATGTAGTCCTCATCATCTTTGATATCATCCATAAATACATTAATCATGGCATTAATCATCAATGGTAGCAATAAGTTCACTTCAAGAATCAACAATACATTGGGAAATATTCCCCTACCATGTCGAAAAATATTGAAAAGTTAAGACAAAGTTTGTCATTGTATCTGCCGCCCGATTTCCTTCCCAATACACATTGAATACACCTATTGTTGATCACACTTAGCTGGACAATGGACTCTTCAATGGTTGGTCCCACATTCCAAGGAGGATTTGAGACCCCATTCAAATAGTTTATGGTGTTTAAGGAGTCTCCTACGACTATCAGGTATTGGATATTGATATCGATGGTCATTTGGATGGCTTGAAAAGCTACCCAAGCCTCAACAAAATTATTAGATTGGACTCCAACTTTTTTTGCATACGCCAAAATGAGTCGACCTCTATCATCCTGGATCACTCCTCCACAACTCGCAGCACCAAGATTACCTTTTGAAGCACCATCAAAATTTAGCTTGAACCAATGAGGAGGGAGGAATCCATGAAACCAAGGATCTGCCCACAGTAACTTGGGGATGACCAAAAACCTCAAAAGACAGGTTAGAAGAATGTGTCACTTGAATCTCAAACGAATATGAAGGACAATTGTTCGAAGGAATGATATTAGCATTTGATGAGGTAAACATGATAGCTCTCAAAGAAACCGACTTCGGGTCATGGAACGAATATCAAAAATCATGATTGTTACTTTTTAGCTAGATTTACCACATAAAGTGAGGGAGAATGATCACCCACCAAAACTTCAAATGAGTGGACTTAAAGGGGTTTGGCCATTGAATAATAAGATCACTGATAAACTGAGGATCAACCCAAGAAATGGATACACTTGACATGATCGAGGATAGGACAATGTAAGAAAAGGGGCACTCTAGAAACAGGTGATTGACTAACTCCCATGCGGATTTGCAGAGGTAACATCTATTGGGTAAGATCATACCACGGGTTATTAAATTATCGGTGGTCAATAGCTTGTGCTACCAGCCAATAAAAGTGAGAAATATTAGGAATAATATTTTTGATCCATATACTCTTGGAGGGGAACCAATCATCTTTAGATTTAGTCATAGCCATATATGGGATTTTGACTAAGAAATTCCCAAACTAGATGAGTTGCCATAAGAGAACATTAGGTAGCCTGGTATTTAGAATCACATGAGTTTGAAGAAGCTTAGATAGGCGGAGGAAAGCAGAGTGAAGCTCAAGAGAATCCAGATCAGTAGGGATGTTAGCCCAACAGGGAACCACTGCTTCATTATTAATAAAATTCTCAACTTTGGGGTCAAAATACAGATCAATGAAAGGTTTAAGAATACTTACAAACTGATGATGGATGAGGGACTGGGCTGTAATCCATGGGTCCTCCCAAAATCTAATTTATGATCCATATCCAAGCTTCCAGCATCCACCCTTTTGAACGATATATCGGGTTCGGCACACCGAGTTCCAGAATGCAAACCCAACAGGCATAAGAGAATTGTCCATCAGAGACCGTTGACTGAGGTATTTAGTCTTAACAATATCAACCCACTAAGCTGGGTAGTTAGACACAATCTTCCATCCTTGCTTTGACATCATGGCTATATTCATCTAGTGAACTCTCCTTAGATCTAATCCTCCCTTGTATTTTGGAAGGCAAACCTTATCCCATGCAACAAAGGAAAATATGTTTTTATTCTCTATTCCTAACCATAGGAAATTCTATTGAAGTTGTTCCAATTTATTACAAACAACTATCAAAGTTCAAAACAAGGACATAAAGTATATTGGCATACTCTGAAAACAATATTGGACTAGAATGAACTTCCTTGCACTACTGAGCAAGATTCCCTTCCAACCAATAAGCTTTTTCATAACCCTCTAAATGACATTGTCCTACATCCTCACAGTTGGGTGCCCTTGGAACAATGGTAGGCCAAGGTAAGTTATAGGAAATTCAGCAATGGCACATCCCAGGATCTGAGCTATTCTCGCCTATCTGTCAACCAGATTATTGATGAAGTAGATGTTGCTTTTCAAGTAATTTACTCTTTTCTTGGAAGCCTTCTCATAAGCTTCCAGAATAGATTTAATAACTCTAGCTTCGGGGAAACTATAGAGGTTGGCTAATATTATGTCATCAATAAATTATTGATGAGACACTAGAGGGAGCCCGGTTGAAGCCTTGATCCCTAAAATACCACCCTCAGAGCACGTTGCATTAAGACTCCTTCCTAAGTTGTCTGCCACTAGGATGAATAGGAAAGGTGATATTGGATCACCTTGTCTTATTCCCCTTTTACTCCTAAAGTATCTCGTAGCTGCTCCATTAACAATAACCGAAAACTAAGCAGAGGACATGCACGCTTTAATCAGATGAATCCATCTATGGTGAAAACCAAACCGAGCTAAGACAACAGTGAGAAACTTCCAAGAAATCTTGTCAAAAGCTTTACTGATGTATAATTTTAGGAAAAAACTTGGGGGCCTATTGACCATGACATAATGGATTAGCTCATGGATAGTAATCACACTATTTGTAATAACTCTCCCATGGACAGAGTTGCCTTGACACTTTTCAATGATTTTAGGTATAATGAACTTAATTCTATTCACCATAGCTTTAGTAAGGATTTTGTATAACACATTGCACAAGCTGATGGGATGGAAGTCAGACATGGATCGACACTCATGGATTTTTGGGGTAAGAGCAAGGAATGTGGAGTTAAGCTGTCTAGGGATAAAATTGGTTCTTTGGATTTCCAGAATGGATTCAAAGACATCTTCTCCAATGATATCCCAACATAATTAAAAAAATCTAGGAGGGAAACCATCATGGCCAAGGGCTTTGTCAACTATCATATAAAATAGAGCTTCTTTAATTTCATCACGGGAGAAGGGTTGTAGCAAAATATCATTATCAACCTGAGACACAAGGTATGAGATATGTTGTAGAAGGGATTCTGACACCTCAACCGAGTAAGCCTAATATGGGCCCAGGATATTACGAAAGTGTTCCACTGCCTCATTCTAGATTTCTTTAGGACTTTCGACCAACGATCCATATTCTCTATGAAGACATCTGATAGTATTTGCCCCTTTATGCCTCATTGTGGTGGCATGGAAAAATTTTGTATTCAAGTCGCCTTCTTTTTTTGGTATAAGGTAGAGGTGGTTATAAGGTCCACAAACCTTTTACAAAGTCAAAATGGGCTGGTTCTAGCATCAAGCCCGTATAATCAAAATACAAAATGGATCTTTCTAAGACTCACATTAAGCCATACTTAGAGTCCACGGTCCTATACTTGTCGCTTGACTATTTAGGGATAAAACAAAACCAAACAACACCTAGCACTTACTAACACTAGGTTGTTTGTACACTTGTCACCTCCCGGGCCCGCAAATGGGATGCCTTTTCCGCCTAATTCCATCGTCGGATTACTCATCTCGGCCCTCCGATCTCCCCGATGCTCTAACGGGTTTGATCTTAGCTCTTCTCTGCGACCAACACCAATAGTTCTTGAGGGAAGTTATCCTTCCAAATTTGCATCTCCCCAACGAAACTACAATATTTGCCATTAGATCCGGCCCGGTTCCCTTCTCTCGAAGGTGTGTTGGATTCGGGCATTAACCAAATGAGATTTATGAATCTTTGCTTCTAGGATAAGCTCCAATATGGTCGTGGTCTTTATCCTCCTTAATTGCCTTGATTATTTTAGCGGATCCCCTTCAAATATAACTTCCTTATAACCCTCAAGTCCGCTTCTCATTCCGAATGGCTCGGCTTCGCCAAATGATTTGTTTGAGTTCCCAAAGGTTTCGCAAAGGCAAGGACCACTTTTCCTTCCTCATTTCTCAAAACTCCTCCCTCCTCCCCGTTTCCTTTCTCCCGTCAATTAAACTTAACCCACTTTTGTGTGGGGGTATCCACTTGACACCATCCCGTGGTTGGTTGTTTTAATGTCTAGGCTGGAAGTTCCTCTCCCCGTTCCGCAAAATCCTCCTTTCCCTTAGAGACATGGTCTCATTTTTGAAGAAAGTTTTCGTTTTCTTTCAGCTCGTTATTTTATCACCACATAACCCGGGATCTTTCTTACGTCCTTTAAATACTCTCTTATTTCTCTCATTCCATATCCCCCATAAAAATGGGGTATGGACAGATACTGGGGAAGGAAAAACAGGTTGAATTATGCTTTCTATTGCTTTCTCACACAAGTAATCGTTGATGAATTGGAAACCTCTCCTTTGCGCTATGTTTTTTTGCCCACAAGAAGCTTTTTTTGGGGTTAAATTATTTAACCAATAAGTCCCCATTGAATCTGAGTGGATTAACTTTAGTTTTCTCGATAGATCCCACTTGTAGTTTTGCCCCAAATGCCTTGTCTCTTCCTCCCCGGAATGATCGGGAACACCCTTAAAGCATCATTGAGTTTGGTTAGGGCCACCTTCTCTTGCTCGCTTATGATGTGATTTTCTTCCAAGAAGAAGTTTCTGCTCGCAATAAAATCCCCTACTTTTCCTCCCATTTCCTCGAAAAGTTTATGTTGGAGGACCGGTCTAGGGTCTATTTCTTTTGGAGGGCCTCTTCCAACCACGGGTCTTTCCAAAAGTCCACTTGTCTTCCATTACCAATTCTCCATCTGATGCCTTTCCCGACTACCTCCCGACATTCGAGCAAACAATTCCAAAAATAGGATCCTCTAGGAAGATTATACTTGAAGTCGATTTTCTTATATTTTTGCCCTAAGAGTTTTACCATCCCATGACTTGAAAATCTCATCTTGCCAATGAGTGATTTTTCATTTTAACCTAGGCCCCTGCTTGACACACTCCAGTACAGATTTTTCTAAACCACAAGGTGGGATTAGCTCATGTGTGACTTGGGCATTCTAAATAGAGACATGGAATGGTGTAAGGTTTGAACTAATAAGGCTTGGGAGGTTCACCTTAACTTTTGGATCTGTCAATGGAGTTCCACAAGGCTTATTCTTCCTTGACATAGGATGCCTAGATAAGTGGTGGTTTCCAAACGAGAGGTTAGTATTCTTTCCTCCTCCAGTAAAGAAAAGATGCTACTCTTCTTATAGTTTATGTTACTTGGTTAGAATTTTTCAATTAGCTTGAGGCACGTTTGGAACATGATTGTATCATCCACAAATTTGTGGATTTTGGGGTTTAAAACCTTCAATTGACCATATTGAAATTTCCTACCCAATGTTCCTAAAATAATAAACAAGTATGGAGAAAGGATTCCTTTCAACCCTTTCACTCTTAAAGTGCGAGGGTGACCATTCACCATGAGAAAATCTGTGTAGAGAACAACTAAAAATCAACTTAATCTTG
This sequence comes from Wollemia nobilis, assembly GCA_028583015.1. Taxonomy (NCBI): domain Eukaryota; kingdom Viridiplantae; phylum Streptophyta; class Pinopsida; order Araucariales; family Araucariaceae; genus Wollemia; species Wollemia nobilis. Next base: position 21,725 of record JAQPPZ010004601.1, on the reverse strand, counting down.
GGCCAAACTTACCCAAAATCTTGGTGAGGAACCCATGAGACCGTAGGTTTATCATATCTAGCTTTAGTAAATACTTCCTTACTAGTCACCATGAATGAATAACCTCATGATGTGAGAACCATCAATATTGTCCTTTACAAAGCCACCTTGGTTCAATCAATGATGAAAGGAAGGATAACCTTCCTATTGCGATGTTTTGTGAGAATCTTCATGTTATTGTTGATTCCATTGTCCCACTAGTTTAGGGATGAGAACTAAAAAGTAGCATAACTCCTTGGATTTCCATGTCCTTTTGAGGCTCAATTATAGCTTCCACTACATCATTGCCAGGATATCCCAAACTTGAAGAAAGTGCATCGGTCTGGGGGTTGTTACCATCCATGTCAAACGACCTTCTTGATTTCCTCCTTTGGAAGATAAGTAAGAATCCATTAAGTATGTTGGGGGGTGGATTGGTGGGGCCTCTTCTTCAATAGTCGGATTTACACTTCTAGCAGTTTAAAGTACTCAACCTTCCCTCCTTATGTCTTCCATATTTTGGTGTTAGACCATCATCTTGATCTCCTTAATTGTTAGTACTTGGCAGGTGAGATGGAAGAACTTTTTTTCTCCTTTAACCAACGCGTTTTTCTCCAAAAGTTTCTTCAAATCCTAGCATCGTGTGGTTTGCTTCTCGTTTCTCGATCCTTTCTCTTCAACTTCTCTTCTTGATCTTGTCTTTTGTCTTTTTAAAAATTGAGGAAGTTTTGTTCCACTCTCTAATGTTAGCTTCACTTCCTTAGTTTACATGCCACTTGGCGTTGACCATTATACTTTTGTCCCACCATTGGGCAACCGGATCTTGAGATCGATGTTGGAACCACATAAGTTCGAATCGAAGGGTGATGTATCTTTCTTAGAGTCCTCCTGTTTCCCAGGATTGGGTTGTGATGGACCGATTCTTGGGAGTGTCGTTAATGAAGAGTCCCCAAACCTCTCGGGCATTCTTGAGAAAGAAGAAACCTATCTAACTTATCAATTTGGTTTTCCTTCAATCTTTTGTTAGACCATGTATAGGAGAATCTACGTGGTCCACATCCATCGCCATGTTGCTCAACAAAATTCTAAACTCGTAGATATCCGTTATTCTTTGAGAGCCCCCATTTATCTACGGATTAAGGTAGCAATTGAAATCCCCAATCAAGGGTAGTTGGGGACCGTCTCCAATTCCTAGTGATCAAAGAACCTTCTCGGTCCTGTCTATGGAGATATACTTCGTTAAGATCCACTCTTCGTGTGGTTTTATCCACATAAGAGACAAATAAACCAACTAGACATGAATCACTCTACTACAATCACATTTTGTTCCACATAACCGTAACCTCCGGTCCGTGGCCTCTTGGCCTACTACTTGCTTTGAAGTCCTATCTAAAAGGAATAACTACCTCTCCATTTTAGTTTCTTGCAGTAAAAACATATCCGGTTTGTGTTCTTGTCTAGAGCATAAAAGCTCTATTTGGGAACTCCACGAATTCCATGAAAGGATCTCATATGGGCTTGGATCCTCAGTTCGCCCAAAGAGCATTGTGGTGCCATCGCTCTCGTGTCTGTTGGGATTGTAGGTTCCTTCCTACGAACCATATCCCCATACATTCGCTCTAGGTTGAAGTTCCTTGGGATTCACTTGGCTAGTAACCATCTTGGGTAGGTCGGTCTTGGTATTTGGGGTAAAATGCTTTCGGTTAGGTTTTTGTGGGATGATTTCGTGTCTTAGCTTCTTGATAGTAGATTTTTTCCCTTTGGGGTTCCGATCTTGGTGGTTCACCTCTTCCTCCGAGTATCCTTCTGTTATTAGTTCTGTTTCCTGATTTCCCTCTAAATCCTTCTCTTGAGTCTCCTCTACCTCGATTCCACTTCTTGGCTGTCCATCCGATCTCCCTTCAAATGATTTAATGCATCAAAACTTTCTCCACCGGGATGTTGATCTCCTTGGAATTTCTTCCCATAAATTCCTCTACAGGACATGGGACCACTTCCATCGAGCCTCCATAGGCCTCCCGTATCACCCAATCAAACTTACTTTCCCCCGGGCGTTGATCTATGGGGTTCTTTCCTTTGTGATTTGGCTCTGAGGCTTGTCGTATCATCTTAGGAGGAAGTTGAGCTTGAGGGTTCCCATCAAAGGGACCGCTCCCTGTGAGAGGGTTTTGGGGCATAGGAATTTTTGGGAGGAGGGTTAAAACGTTGCCTCTTGCTTACAATAGGGCGAAGGGTCTCGAATTTGGATTTCGAGCTCCACGTCCTTGAGGCCCGTGTTGGGTAGGAATGGAGATCTCGGGGAGGGATATTATTCGGGTTTGAGGATCGGATTTTGGAGTGGGTGGTTCTTGGAAATGCGGTGGATACCCCGTGCCCTACCTTCCCACAAACACTACACTTAAAAGACATATTTTCATATTCAAATACCCGAGTATGAAGGCCAAACATAGACGACAAAATAATGGATTTGGGAGCTCTTTACTCGGTCCGCCAACACACACATGCGAGCGGACGGAGTCTTGTTTTGCTCAAGGTTGCGGGATCAATAGCTATTAGTTCTCCAATCTCCGTAGCTATCCCGCAATATTTGTTCATTCCGGAGGTAATCCCGCATCTTAACCCAAATAGGAGCCAAATCCGAACCCGAGTCCGGGGTTGAAATCGGGGACCAACGCTTCGATACAAGCCCCTTTTCCCAAAAAACCAAGGACCTCCTTGGAGAGTCCTTTCCATGTCCCGTTCACATTGAAATGTCACCAAAAGAAAACTCTTGGGTAAAGCCCTAATCATTATACCGGCCCTTGGTTGCCATTTTTGGATGGCCCGTATCCTTATGACTTCCATGTCTGCCTCACCCCCATAAATTTAGCCACCAAATATGTTCCGCCCTCCATAGCCACATGTCGAGCTAAGGAATGGGACGTGCAACCTACCATTGACGATTTTAGATTAAAACAAGAGTCGGATGATTTTTGCTTATCGCGAAGAGCATTAAGATATGAAGGTCTCCGGTTCCGGTTTCTCTTTGTCTCCTTCTTGGGTCTTCCTTTGATCCCGACGCATAGAGTCCTCGGTCCCCCTCGGAGAAATCTTCAACCGCATCCGCCCAACGCCCTTGGACCGGTTCCAATAGAACTTCCTTATCCACATCCTCCCCCCGGGGCTCGCTATCTCGCCGCAGCCCCCACCTGCCGCGTTTGCTGATCTGCCCTCTGAAGTCCCACACCTAGGGTTTGATGCCCCTAGACCTCTCGCTCCTCCTCCTTGCTGCTCCATCCGTCACAACTTGTTGCCTAGTCGCCTTCTTTGAGCCACAAGGCTCTGGACTTTTACCGCCAAAATATTTTTTCCCTGGCCAACAAGTTGTGGAATTCACATAACAATATCTTCTCTTGTCTTTGAACTTCATCAGTAGCATTGCTAACTTGAACCAATTTTTCAATTTATTTTATTTGGGAGAAGATTATTTGTCGCGACTCAAAAATATTCCTGAATACCTCCTTATTCCATTTTTTGAGCTAAAGCTTAAGAATTTTTAGTTTTATACAGAATTTGAAAACACTCGTACCATCAACATGTTGACTCTACCATTCAATGATTTTTGTCTTGAACTTCGGATGTTGAAGCCACATGGACTCAAACCTGAATGGAGGTCTAAAATTATTATCCGACCTAGAAATTTCTAAGAGAAGTGGGTTATAATCAAAGGCTATCCATGGTAGGGATGACAAAGTAGCATCACCAAAAAACGAGATTGCTTCTCTGGATATCAGAACTCTGTCAAGTCTCATTTGTATGAGTTGATCTCCTGTGCACTGGTTGGTCCAAGTAAACAATGAATCCTAGAGCTCAATGTCCATGAGATCATTAGAGTCAATGAAATCAGAAAAATGCTCATAACTCCTTGGAGTAATTGGGGCACCTCCAACTTTGTCAATGGGATACAACGGTTTATTAAAGTCACCTACCACCATCCATTCAAAATAAGAAAATGATAAACACATCTGCATAAGACTATCCCACATGCCAAACCAATAACCAAAATTATTTAGAGCGTAAATATTTGTTAGAACCTACTGTTTGTTGGTTTCATTACATTTAAAGAGGATATTGATAACTTTGTCACTTTTAGATATCAATTCTCCAGTAACTTTCTTTGGATCCCATAGACATAGCAGCCCTCTTGAAGCACCATGGGCAGAGCTAGCTACAAACTTGCAATTATTCCACACTGATTTAACTACCTTGTCTATGTTTGGTTCTTCTACCTTTATTTCTTGGACGATAAATATTGAGGGTCTCATATCCTTTCTCAGAGAAGAAAATGCTCTTTGTTTTACTGCTTTTTTGAGCCCTCTGGCATTCCAATATAGGACCTTCATTTGCAAGGTTTTTAAGTGGATTTCTTCCCCTCTTTCTCTTACGGGGGTTTGGGTCTTTTACCTTCTTCCTTAGACATCTCTTTGGGTGGAGATAATATAGTAATGTTGTTTTGATGCCATTATCAATGTCATCTATCATCTTTTCTTAAAATCTGGGTTGGGTGGTTGACCCCGTCTTCTTTCTATACCCACATCACATTAGGATTTCTTATGATTTATAGTGTTATTCATGGGGAGACTTGAAGGTTTACCACCACCCGATAAGACAAGGGTAAGATAATGAGAACCCAGAGCAAAGGGAGATCTATCTTCCTGCAAAGGAGAGTACACAGGGGAAGGAGACATGGGGGAAGAAATTTGGGGTGGGTGGGGGGAGGCTGGCTTGATAGGATAAGTCAGTGGAGAAGAGATGAAGGTGGTTTTATGTAGGGTCTTGAGGGGGGAGGGTAAGGGGGATGTGGGGGTGGAGGTATCAATAGTGATGGATGGGAGTAGAGAGGATTTAGGAGGAATAGGGGATGGGACAAAGGTAGCGGTGGAGGTGGGTGGTTGGGGGGAGGAGGAAGGGAGGGGCATTTGAAGTATTTTTATGATTTCTTAAGGAATAATAGATTCAGAAGGAATGCCTTGATTTGCAAGGGATGGGTCAAGATGGGGAAGTTGTTCAACAACAAACCCTTCAGAAGGAAGTTCACTATATTTATCTGTAAGAATTTCAAACTAGTTAGCAAAAAGGGAAAATACCTCACGAGTATCACGAATTTATCCTTTGGATGATGATTCAGGTGGAACTTCTTTTTTCTTCCCTTTTTCTTTCCACATATGCATATTGTGGTCCTCATTATGAATGTTGAAATTCCTAGGGCACCTCCCACCAGTGTGGACTCCACAAACTTTTTTTTTAGGGATGGGCACATCTCCTTCGAATGATCTTAGCTCTTGCATACACTGCATATCACTTCTTTTGGCTTCAACTTTTTCTTGTCCATGGGACATTGATATTTTAAATGTCCTTGCTTCTGGCACCCCACACAGAAGATGGGTTTATTCTCATACTCGAAGGCCTGTCTCCAACGGTATGACCCATAAGTTAGGTCAATAAACGTCGAGAGCTAAGAGTCCAGATTCACCATTACACAAAAGTGAGCATAACGAATTCGGGACTGTGCTTTGGTGGTCGGGTCAAAGGCTACCAGATCACCAACAACATGTGCAATGCTCTGAATATATTTCTCATCCTAGAACTGAAAGGGAATTTTGGGTAGTCTAATCCAAATGGGGGGCAAATTGATACTTTGTGTACCTGGGTTGAAACCAGGGTTCCATTGCATAATAAAAAGGGGTCTTCACCCGAAAAACCAAGGCCCTCCCGTTAGAATCTAAGCTGTATCGTTTGCATTATTCAATCGTATGAGAAAAAACCCGTGGGTCAAAACAACGAGTTCCATGTAGTCCTCAGGCTTCTAGTGGCGAATGGATTCGATATCAGGTCTCGATCCAATGAAATTTCCCACCAAGTATAGGGGTTTCTTACTCAGCACCTCTATCATGACATCTTCAGGGAAGTTCAACTCTTTATAGTCATCAGAGAAAGTATCGATGGTTGGTGAGGAGTCTGAGTGACTCTAACGGGTATTCCCTCTAACTTTATTCGTGAACGAAGCATTTGGGCCCAGCCTCTCATAGGGGGTCCCATGAGAGTTGGGCCCATTGGGGGGTTTCCCGAGGGGGTCTTCTGCAGCATCCTCATCAGTTGGCCCTTCCTATCTGCCATCCTCCTCAAGAAGACCCAAATCGAAATTCGAAACCCCATGTCCTCCAGGGATTGACCCATGACCACCACCATGGCTGCCTCCTTTCCCACTTTTACCAGGTTCAAAATTCAAACTCCTGCGTTGTTCCGAGTTTGCTCCATTCTTCTCCGTTTCATTTCACTCCATTTTTTGCCTCTGTTCCTTTGTAATACAAGTAAAATAATATCATATACAATAGAATATAATATTATAAATAGTGTTATCTCACATACAAAAGAAGATACATGTATGCAAAATTATATGTCAAAAATCTATAATAACAACTACCCAAACAAGAAGCAATAAAATATAAAACTAGATAGTACGTAAATATATGCATATACACAAATAATTTTAAACTATGAATAGGATAAACTCATTTATGTCAATCAATTATAATAAATTATGCATACAAATAAATATCCAAGCAAAATAAGTATATAAACAATACCAATTTTGAACAATTGAATAAAAAAGAAAAATACAAGTAAAATAAATACCCAAACAAAATAAATATTTAAATTATAGAATACACAAATTATTATATATACAAATATACAAACAATATCATGTTTATATGCAAAAGTATAAGTCAAAAAACCTATAACAACAAATACCTAAACAATAAGTAATAATATAAAAAATTAAACAATACATAAATATTTACATATACATAAATGAATATGGACTACTTAGATTAGGATACACTCACACATGTTATAACAATGTTAATGTCAAACACAATAAATTGTGCATAGAAAAATACAAGCAAAACAAATACCCAAATAAAATAAATATTTAAACTATAGAACACACAAAAGATCAAATATATACAAATACACAAACAATTTAATATCACATACAACAAAATATAGTTAAATAAAAAATTTCATGTCAGATACAAAAGGTAAAAAAAACCTATAACAACAAAAATGTAAATAACAAGTAGTAAAACACAAAATTGAACAATACATAAACATATACATATACACAAATAAATTTAGACTACTTAGAATAGGACACACTCACATATATTATAATATTATCATGTTAAACATAATAAATTATGCATAAAAATAAATATCCAAGCAAATTAACTATATAAAGAATACCAATTTTGAATAATTGAATAAAATATACACAAATAATCAAATATATAGTAGAAAAAAATGCAACCAAAATAAATACCCAAGTAGAATAAATATTTAAATTATAGAATATACAAAAGATCAAATGTATACAAATACACAGGCAATTTAATATCATATACAATAGAATATAGATATATAAACAATGTCATGTTACATACAAAATAAAATGTACAATGCAAAAGTGTAAGTCAAAATTGTCATGTTACATACAAAAGAAAATGTACAATGCAAAAGTGTAAATCAAAATGCATATAACAACAAGTAATAAATTACAAAATTAGACAATTCATAAATATATATATACACAAATACATTTAGACTATTCATAAGATACACGCATACATGTCAAAATATTATCAATGTGAATTGTGCATACAAATAAATATACAAGTAAAATAAGAATACCAATTTTGAAAATTGAATAGAAAATACAAACAATCAAAGATATAATACAAAAGGAAAATACAAACAAAACAAATATAAATAAATATTTAAATTATAGAATACACAAAAGATCAAACATATACAAATACACACACAATTTAATATCATATACAATAGATTATGAATATGTCATGTCACATATAAAAGAATATCTATAACAAAAAACCTCTAACAACAAGCACGAAGTAATAAAATACAAAATTAATAAATAAATAAATATATACATAAACACAAATAAATTTAGACTACTTAGAATAGGATACACTCACACATGTCAAAACATTGTCATGTCAAATACAATAAATTGTGCATACAAATAAATGTACAAGTAAAATAAGCATATAAAGAACACCAATATTGAACAATAGAATAAAATATATATATATAATCAAAGATATAATAGAATAAATATTTGAACTACAGAATACACAAAGGATCAAATATATTCAAATACACAAAAATTTAATATCACTGATAGTAGAATATAGATATACAAACAATGCCATAACAACAAAAACCATAAATATATATACATATATGCAAATAAATTTAGACTACTTAGAATATGATACACTCACATATGACAAAACAATATCATGTGAAACACACTAAATTATGCATACAACCAAATATACACGCAAAATAATAGTATAAAAAATACCAATTTTGAACAATTGAATAAAATATACATAAATAATCAAAGATACAATAGAAAAAAATACAAGCAAAACAAATATCTAAATAAAATAATATTTAAATTAGAATACACAAATGATCAAATATATACAAATAAACAAACAATTAGGAAATACATAAATATACAAACAATGTCTCACATTCAAAATATTATACATGCAAAAATATAAGTCAACCTATAACAATAAATACCGAAACAACAAGTAATAAATTACAAAACTAGACAATACTTAAATATATACATATACACAAATAAATTTAGACTACTTAGAATATGATACACTTGCATATGATAAAACAATATCATGTGAAACACCATAAATTATTCATACAACCAAATATACAAGCAAAATAATTATATAAAGAATAAACAAATATCCAAATAGAATAATATTTAGATTATAGAATACACAAAAGATCAAATATATACATATACACAAACAAATACATAAATATACAAACAGTATCATCTCACATTCAAAAGATTATACATACATGAAAAAGTACAAGTCAACGTATAACAACAAATACCCAAACAAGAAGTAATAAAGTACAAAACTAGAGAATACTTAAATGTATACACATACACAAACAAATTTAGACTATTTAGAATATGATACACACATGTCAAACACAATAAATTGTGCATACAAACAAAAATATAAGCAAAATAAGTATACAAAGAATACCAATTTTGAACAATTGAATTATACATAAATAATGAAAGATACAAGAGAAAAGAAAAATGTAAGAAAACTAAATACCCAAATAGAATAAATATTTATATTATAAAATACACAAATATATAAATAGACAAAAACAATTTAATATCACATACAATAAAATAGAGATATACAAACAATGTCATAAATAATCAAAGATACAATAGAAACAAATACAAGCAAAACAAATATCCAAATAGAATAATATTTAGATTATAAAATGCAAAAAAGATCAAATATATACAAATACACAAACAAATAAATAAATTAACAAACAATATCATCTCACATTCAAAAGATTATACACACATGCAAAAGTACAACTCAACTTATAACAACAAATACCCAAACAAGAAGTAATAAAGTACAAAACTAGAGAATACTTAAATGTATACATATACACAAACAAATTTAGACTATTTAGAATAAGATACACACATGTCAAACACAATAAATTGTGCATACAAACATAAATACAATCAAAATAAGTATACAAAGAATACCAATTTTGAACAATTGAATTATACATAAATAATGAAAGATACAAGAGAAAAGAAAAATGTAAGAAAACTAAATACCCAAATAGAATAAATATTTATATTATAAAATACACAAATACACAAATATATAAATAGACAAAAACAATTTAGTATCACATACAATAAAATAGAGATATACAAACAATGTCATAAATAATCAAAGATACAATAAAAAAAAATACAAGCAAAACAAATATCCAAATAGAATAATATCTAGATTATAAAATACAAAAAAGATCAAATATTTACAAATACACAAACAATATCATCTCACATTCAAAAGATTATACATACATGCAAAAGTACAAGTCAACGTATAACAACAAATACCCAAACAAGAAGTAATAACGTACAAAACTAAAAAATACTTAAATATATACATATACACAAACAAATTTAAACTATTTAGAATAGGATACGCATGTCAAACACAATAAATTGTGTATATAAACAAAAATACCAGTAAAATAAGTATACAAAGAATACCAATTTTGAACAATTGAATTATACATAAATAATGAAAGACACAAGAGAAAAGAAAAATGTAAGAAAACCAAATACCCAAGTAGAATAAATATTTAAATTATAAAGACAAAAATAATTTAATATCACATACAATAAAATAAAATAGAGATACACAAACAATCTCATAATAGATATACCTAATAAAAATATTTTAATCTTGAGTGAAAATTATTTTCCTTCAATCAAAGTATTTACATTGAATTATTTTGTTTTTTATTTTTAATACTAATTAAAAAATAAATTTAAAACAAAATAGTAATAATCAATACAAATTTAAAATTTTAAAATTATATATAGAATATAAAAATTGACCGTATCATTTATCATAATTTATTATTATAATAAATAATAAAATAATAAATTTAAAATTTATTAATATTTGAGTAAACTTAAAAATACAACTACTTTTTCAAATATGAATATTATAGACATACATTAAAATAATAAAAATAAAAAATAAACTTCAATAATTTAATTGTTTTCATTTTTATTCAAAATCAATATACATATGAGTTGCTTCTTATAATTCATTTAAAATTTTAAATAATACACACTTGAAACCTATGATAATTTTATATATATAAAAGCTTAAAGTAAGTATGTAAGCCACTAAGATTCATAATTTGCACCAAAATATATGTTTAACTTACAAGGTTAAATTATTTTGATCATTTTTAAGAAAAACACATAAATGTTGTGCATATATGGTGTGGTATAAAAGAACTAAAAAAAATAAGTATTTAAATAAAATTAAACTAAACTTTTAGTGAATAAAATATTAACCTCTCTCTCTCTATATATATATATTATAATTTTAATAATTATTACACTCCAAATATAAATATCAAAACACAAAACAATTAACAAACTTTAAAAAAATACACAAAGAAAGACACATCCCCAATAAGGTCCATGGCCATCCATGGGGGTTTTAGAGGGGTTTCCCAACCCCCAAGAAAAATATTGATTTTTTTATTAAAAATAATTGTTAATAGTCATACATTGAAATAAAAAATAGAAATTGATTTAATAAAAAATTTAGAATTTGATCGAAAACCCTAAATTTTCTCTAAGATCATTTTCTCTCTCAACTCTTGAGTTTTAAGTCAAAATATTCATTTTATATGTTCCTGCAAAAAGAAAAACTTAAAATTAGTAATATAATATATTATACAACTAAAAGAAACAAAAATACAAAAAATAACTGATAAAAAAAGTTAAAAAAAAAAAATCATTACTAAAAGTTGTAATCTTATGGACTTTTTAGGAAAAAAATATATTTCCCTAAAAAAATATACATGATTGTTTCAAAAGTTACCTATTATTGTATTTATAATAGTAAAAAGAAATATGTTAACCTAGACAATAAAAAACAAAGTTATGTTAAAGATTATTGATTTAAAATAAACCTAAAAAAAACATAAACAATTAAAATCTAATAAATCTATTCCAGAGTTGAATATAAAAAGAAAACCGAGTATATTTTGTACCACTACAGATAAAAGTGAATGTACAACTTCAGCAAGGCCAGATTAACCACTGAGTACTCTCAATAATGAATACAAGGCCAGATTAATTAAGTACAAGGGTAAATTATGAAAGCCTCTTTTAATGGCCCCACCTACTTAAAACAAATCTAAAATATAAGGCCTACAGATGGAGGTGAATGTACCACTCTACCAAATAATAGCCAAAAATGCCTGATGCCAAGTCAGGCATCATACTCAGCAACTTGACAACAGGAAGTGGGACCTCGCTAACGGAGGCGGAGGCTAAAGCCTGTATATAATATACCACATACATTTTTATAATACATATAATTCTATTCTTTGGAACACGTAGGACGGAGGCAGTTTAATTAAGTATAAGGGTGAATTAAAGGTCTAAGTCAGACTTCACAGGTACAGCTCTAAATCGAAGCAGTCCGACTTCACATGTATACACGCGACACACGGAACTTGAGGATATGCTAACTAATCTCTGTTATAAGGGAGGAGGCGAAAAAAAATACTTATAAAGTTTAGTTCGAGCTAACATATTTCATAGCCTACAATCCCTTATGCCATCTCTCAAATACATTTGTAATATTAAATAAACAATTGTTGAAATCTCTTTGGTTCTTCAGTCAGGAGCTTTAGGGTATGGCTAATCTTATGTAAGGATTTTTTTCCCAATCCATAAAAAAAATAACAAATTCTTTCTTCCGCCAGAACGCAGGGTTTAAGAACCTCCGTGCCTACTAGATTTTACTTTAGTTACTTATATCGTGACCATTTAAAATACATTTTACAGGTCATAATTCTAATTCTCAGTAGCGTGAAATTCACCCGTATAGTCTAAGCAATCACTAATGGAAAAGGGGAACAGACGATAAATTTAAAAGCATCGGCAATATTTAGTACTTAGCATTTGAAAGAAACTCATCAATCCAAACTAGACAAAAATACAATACATATTTCAAAATCTTTGTTGACATTTATCATATTTTGTTATAAAATTAATGCAGATTTAAAGTTGTAGACATACCTTTGACAATATAGGGCCATTTCCAAGAGGCTGTAGCAGGTCTTTATTTTCAGCCATCACACCAGATTTTGAAAATTAACAATAAAATAATTAAAACAGACAAATCTTTAAATAATATTAAACATGAAAAATAGAACAGAAATATAAATGCAAGCAAAAATTAGAAACAGAAAACTTACCTCAAAATCTGAACTACTCTGATTTGCTTTGCCTATTGAATTTAACATCTATTGCTCTCTTATTCATCCTCTCCTCGATTCAAACAACAGTTTTATTTATTAAAAAAAAAAACAAGACGCAGCCATGGCTTGAATAACATCTTAAAAACAAAAGAAACAAAGCCAAAGAAGATGAAAACAGAACCAAAACAGGATAAGGGAGGAAGATGAAAACAAGGCTAAAACAGGGGAGGAAGATGAAAACAGAGCCAAAACAGGGCAGGAGAGGAAACCGAAAACATAAAGGTAACAAGACTGCTATACCTAAATGTTCCTTTTCCAACGGCTATAGGAGGACGCGGGTAACAACTTTCTAACGGCATATCAACGGCTACCTGAGTCCAACGGCATTGCAGACAATACATCGGGTAACAGCTTTCTAACGGCATCTTTTATAGTGGTGACACCTTGAGAAAATGGAATACTATTCTTTCGTTTGCGGCCACCTAATCGCTTCTGGATTAGACACCGTAAATCGAAATCGAGCAATGTGAATTGATATATCTCATATAGCTGGGATCCTTCAGCCCCGCTCAAGGCCTCTCTATTCTTCCAAAAGGCACCTTTCTTTTCCGTGGGGATGTTCTTTCTTATAACATAAATAGGGAGGTTTGGATACTGAAGAGCGGCTCAAAGCCCAATCAATCCTCGGCCCGCCCGTCACACGCCCGAATTCCTTCTTTTCTGAGTGAACAGAGATGTCGTACGGAAGACTTGTCATTATTCTCAACAGCTACCTGAGTCTAACGGCATTGCACACAAATACATTCTCTCTCTAACCTGGGTAAAGTTTATATTTAACTTGCAGGTCTAACTTTCCTTGGATTTAAAATTTTGTGTGCGTGTTTTTTCTTACACGTTGTAATTATAGGATTTTTTTTTATTGTATTAATATATTGTATATTATTTTTTTGAATAATACTTCTTATATCAATTTATTATGGGATAGAATTCAGGTTACATTACCTTTTTGAGTAATATATTTTTTATACATATCCACAATGGGGATTGAATCCAGGTCACATAACCTTTTTTGAATAATATATTTTTATACATATCTACCATGGGGATTGAACCCAAGTCACATCACCTTTTTTGAGTAATACTTCTTATACATATCAACCATGGGGATTGAACCCAAGTCACATCACCTTTTTTGAGTAATACTTCTTATACATATCAACCATGGGGATTGAACCCAGGTTGCATCACGATAATGTAAGGGTGAATTAAAAGAAAAACACTTAAAAAAAATTTATCAAACATTTTTTCAATATATTAAGAAAGATTTCAACGCCTTTTAAAAATGTCAAATAAAATAAAAATAAAATTATTTAAATAAGTTTTGTTTAATGTGAAGAAAATTATTCTATATGAATATATATAATGGAATAAAAAATTATATATATTTTTTTTTGGATGAAAAAAACATTATATTAAAATGGCTTAATCATACAAAAAAATGTGGGTGGAATTAGCACACCTCGAGCACACAACCAAACACTAACTGTGTGCTAAACAACTAATAGAGCTACCAAAATAACTTACAGAAGATCACAAGAAAACCAAACAGAGAACTGCATAAAAAAAAAAAAAACAACTAATATACTATGCATCATTGTTGTGTAGGGGCTGGAGGAATAGGATTCACTGCACAAGGAGCATTACCCCAATGATCAATAAGGTCCTTTAAGTGATGAAGCTCTATATTCACTTTTTCTGCTTGCACTGAAATCTACAGCCAACAATTATAGAAAACCTGATACTTATCAGCAAGATAAAAAGTAGAAGGCTCTTGTTGGTTAAAAATCACTCTATTGTGAGTTTTCCACAAATGAAAAAGAATCCCCACTCTAAAGATATGCCACACAAGAAAAAGCTTCTCAGAAAACTCAAGTGGATCCCCTAACAAAATATTCACCCAAGAACAGGGACCTATCATATATAGTCTGAAAAAAGAGAAAATCCATTGCCAAGCCTCTTGAGCTCTCACACAAGACCAAAACAGATGATGCACATCCTCCTCTGCTCCACAAGATCTGCATGATATATCATTCACACCCAAATATCTAAGTCGTTGACCAATAGGAAGCCCTTGAAACAATAAACTCCAAGCAAAAAAGGCTTTCTTAGGTTCAAGATACTTTGCCCAAAGTGTATTAAATCTAAGACTCCATATGGACTAAAGAGATACTACATCCCACCTAGAATTAAGCTTCTCAGCCATAGGCACAATAGGGGAAATCTAAGTGTATCCCAAATGAGGTTTATACTTGGTGAGAGAAACATCTTTGGGCCAAGACCAGTCAGTCCACCAAAGTTTCTGATAATATTGAAAAACTTTACCCCAAGCAGATAAATGAGTGGAATCAATAACAGCCTCATAAGTAGTCTTATCAGCAGAAGATAAACAAAAAAAAAAATCTAAAAATTTCCCAAGGTATCCAAGACCTTGAATGAAATCTATGAAATCATATAATCGAGCAATACCTCATTTATAAAAATTTTGAGCATGTATCCACTGGACTTGAGCAATGGGAGTCCCCTGCAAAGTGATGGGTGAAGACCACCAGACATTAAGAAAAGGTATTAAAGCCCCCAACTTCTCCTTGTGACCTTTCCAAGAAAACCAGGGTTTAATGGCCTCCCAGGCCTTCCAAATGCTTTGCATAACAAAGGACCCAAAAATATTTATTGGAATAGGAGCTATAAGAATGGTTTGCAAATCAAGCCCTTTCCATACCTTCTTACCAAAAGGTAGCCCCATGGAGATGCAGTGACAAATTACAAGTTTCCAGGCTTCCTCCCCTTGTAAAGCTCTCACAATCCATTTAGCATAGAGGGAAAAGCCTTGTCACTGACAATCAAACAATCCCATTCCTCCAATTTTTTTAGGAAGACAACAAATATCCCAAGCCACCCTATGAAATCCCTTACCAACAACATTGGACCACAGAAAATCTTGAAGCAACTTCTCCAATTTGGCATAACAAGTCTTAGAAGGGACCCAACAATAAGAGTAATACACATGAGTAGCAAATCTGAAACTTGCCAGCTAAGGATAATTTTTTGGTACACCAGTATAGAAGCTTCTCCTTAATATTTTGAATAACATAATCCCACAAACGGGCAGGAGAACCCAAAAAAGTAAAAGGAATACCCAAAAAATTAAAGGGTCGCCTAGGTTGAATCCACTTCCAAGGCTTATCAGCTAACCAGGTAGGCATATCTTTTCTAGATTGTCTATAGCAAGAAGTTTTTCTCCATTGAATATTAGAGCCAGAAGCTAAACAAAATGTATGAAGACAATCTAAAGCATGAGTAATAGAGATCTCATATTCTACAATAGTCAAGAATGAATCATCTGCAAAATGATCATAAATCAATTGTTTAGGGGAGGAAGGGAGATAAATTCCCTTGATCAATCCTTGAGCATATCTATGAGCTAGAAGATAACCAAAGGCCTCAGCAACAAGAATAAACAAAGAAGGCACCAATAGAAAACCTTGTCTGACAAAATGAGCTAATTGAATATTCTGAGATTGTCTCTTGTTCAGAGTTAACACAATAGAGACATCTTTGAATAACATAAGTACAGTCTTGATAAAATAAGGATCAAACCCTAGAGCCTTTAGCATAGAAGTAATAAAGAACCATTATATTCTATCATAAGCCTTCTCAAAATCAATCTTACGAAAAAGAACATCCTGACCAGAGGATCTAGCCCATCCCATCCCTTCCCAAACAATAATAACATTATCCAAAATATATATGTTCTGAACAAAACCAGTCTGCTCAGGCCTGATTATCTCAAAAAGAATAGGTCTGAGTTTAAGAGCTAAAGCCTTGGCAATTATCTTATAACTAACATTAAGCAAGGTGATTGGCCATCAATTAGAAATAAGTTCTGGGTCTCCCCCTTTTGGAATGAACTTAACATTACCTTTATTGATGAGATTCCCCAATGACCCAGTAAGCATAGCCTCTTTATACACTTGCAACAAATTAGAACCCACCAAGTCCCAGCGTTCTTTATAAAATTCACAAGGAAAACCATCTAATCCAGGTGCTTTGTCATTTGCCATCTGAGACAGAGCCTGTTTGAGATCCTCCAGGGTTAAATGTGCATCACAAAAATCTCGCTGAGTTTGAGTAAGCTTAGTAGGTATGACTTGACAACAGGATTCTAGAGCTTGCACTATATCATGGGTAAGGCCTTGAGAAGCACACACTCTTTGATAATGATTAACAAAAGCTCCAGAAATATCATCAAGAGATGTGAACCTTTGACCATCAACTTGTAGAGCAGTGAATTGGGTAGTATGAGCAGGTGGGCGAAGGTGCTTGAAAAATTATTTAGAGACTTTTTCACCCACCTTTAACCAATGTATCCTGGCCCTTAATTGTGCTCCTTTGGCTTCATACATATCAAATTTTTTAAGCTCTTATCGAAGGGTGGCCATGAAAGCTTGAAGATTAGAAAAAAAAGGATTAGCCTCAAGATGCACATAAACTTTTACTAATTTCGACTTCAAAACCAAATTATATTTCTTCCTCCTCTTGGCTACTTCCACTCCCAAAGTGCAAAGCAAAGAGGTGGTTCTAAAAATAGCAGCATTCCACCAAGAAACCCAACCAAAGTCACCAGAGGGTCTCAAAATCAAATTCTAAATTCTACAAATATGAGACTTCATAGCCAGGTGATGAAGGAATGAAACATTAAGATAAAAATGGGTCTTAAATTGTCAGGGCTGATGAAGAATGGCTTCCACAGAAAAAATAATAGGAGCATTATCAGACAAAATAGTACCTGGGATAACCAAAATAGGAGGTTGAGAAGGTGAAACCCTAGCAATTGTAAAAGTCTCACTGGAAGAGATCATGGCTCGATCAAGGTGTTTTAACACCCTAGATTCACCTGCATGAAAATTTGACCATGTAAACCATTGAGCTTCAAAAAAGTTAGCAAGAGAAAAACAGATATTAGGATCACTAAGAGTCAACTTATTTTTCATAAAATAAAAAGCATCCCGCTCCCCAGCACACCAGCGGTTAGGAGATAAACAAACTTTATCAGAAGGTTTTTCCACCATATTAGAATCCCCACACATCACCCATGTGGCAAGAGGCAGAGACAAAGCCAACCACCGCCACAAGGCACACATTTCTGGAGCATTATTCGAAGCATAAACATTAATAACTCCAAATGATTTACCATGTAATTCCAACAAAGTCCAGACTGCTTGATTGGACGGATCCACTCCCCATGTCACAATATTCGAGTGCCACTTTGGGGAAATAAAAGTGACGAATCCACTCCCCACGTCGCATGATTTTCTTTCCATGTAAAAATTATAATTTTAATATATATATATATATATATATATATATATATATATTTTTTTATATTTATTTATTTAAAATTGGATCATCTAATTTATCAAGTTATCCATCCAACATGTAAATAACATAATTGAATTTTTTTAACCTTAATTTCTGAATATTTTGCCCATTTGGTGAAATTACGGGTTGCAAATAAAAGGTACGCTTCCATGCTTAGAATATTTCTACATAGCTTTCAAAGCATAGTCCTCTCATCCTGATCCAAGATAAAAAAAAATATACCCTAAAGTAGACTTTCTATCATCAATAGAACCTGCATAATCAAAATCTAAGTATCCTTGTAGACTAAAATATTTAACATATTTCATATAAGTTAGTCCATAATCAATAGTCTTCTTAATATATTACAACATTCTTTTAGTAGCTTTCTAAAGACTCTCTCTAAGCTCTTGCATGAATCGTGAGAGATAGTTTATAGAAAAAACTAGATCATGTCGGATATTTGTCAAAGTATAGAAGACTTCCAATTAATTGACGGTACCTTGTAGCTGAAACTAAAGGTGTTCCATCATTTTTTGATAATTGAAGCCCTTGTTCCATAGGTGTATCTTTTGTCTTACGATCCTTCATTTTATATTTTTCAAGTAAAACTTTTACATATTTTGATTGTGTAATTGTAATATTATCTTCATTTTGATGAATTTCCATACCAAGATAATAATTCATCGGTCCTAAATCTATCATTTCAAATGCCTTCTCAAGATACTTTTTTATCTCACCTATTAGTTTTCTAGAGCTTCTAGTAATCACTATATCATCAACATATACTATAAGAAAGAATTAATATATCATTTCTAATTTTCTTTGTATATAGGCTTGGATCGGATGTACTTCATTTGAAATTATGTTGTAACAAGTGATTATTAATTTTTATATTCCATGTTCTGAGATCTTACTTTAAACCATATAAGAATTTTTTTAATTTTCAAACCTTATGTTCTTGTCCTTTAACAACAAATCCTACTTGTTGTGACATATAGACCTCCTCTTCAAAGTCACCATTAATAAAATCCCTTTTTACATCCATATGATGAAGTTTCCAACCCTAATGAGCTACTAGAGCACATACTATTATGATAATGGTCATTCTGGTTTGGTTTTTAGTGTGAATGTCTCTTCATAGTCATTATCCTTTGTTTGAGTATATACTTTGGCTACTAACTGACCTTTGTACTTGTCAAGTATTCCATCAACTTTATACTTACTCTTGTAAATCCGTTTGTAGCCCACAACTTTCTTTCCTAGAGGTCATTCCACTAGATTCCATGTTTTATTATTTTGTAGTGATGAGTATTCGGATTCCATAGTTGCCTTCCAATATGAGTGATTTAAGACTTGAAGTGTGATGTTGGCTCTACCGAAGTGCTCAGTAATCCTTTTTTCATTTTACTTTGACTACGAGTTTGAGGTCTTGTAGTAGTAAGATTAGGCATTTATTCCAAGTTTGACTCCCTGAGTGTGTTCCTTAGCCATACTGGTTCTTTCTTTTGAGGAATTGTATATGTCTTAGTATATTCGCTCTCTTCATCTTGATATTCTGATTTTATCTCTTCATTTACCATATCTTCCTTTGAGAAATTTAGAGAAACTTATGCATCTTTACTTTATTTTTCAATGTCAACTTTGAAATTTTCATCAAAAACTACATTAATGATTATGTATACCTTCTCTGTACTTTGAAATTTTATTCTATATCCTACAGATTCATCATCATAGCCAAAAAATATACCAACCATAGTTTTGTCATCTAATTTTTTCCTTTTTTGTTTTAGAATATGCATATAAGCTTTGCATCCAAATATTATTAGCTTTTCAAAATTTGGTTTTTGTTTGACCATGCTTCTTTGGTGTAAAGTGTTTGAGTATTCTAGTTGGTAATCTATTTTGTAAGTATATTGCTATTTTAACTGCTTCTGCCCAATATTGATGATCAAGATGAGCCTTGTTTAACATACATCTCACTATTTCTATTATAAACCTATTTTTTCTTTTTGCAATTCCATTTTTTTGTGGTGAATATGTTGTAGTGAATTGTATTTTAATTCTATTTTCCTTTAGAAACAAATCAAATTTTTGAAAAAAAATCACCTCTTTTATTTGAACGAAGAATTTTGATAGTATCTCCTAATTCTTTCTCTGCTTGAAGTTTAAACTGTTTAAAATAACTAAATGCTTCTAATATGTACTTCATGAAGTACACCCACATCTTCCTGGTATGATCATCAAAAAATAGTTGAAAATACTTATGTCCTCCAATACTAGTAACATTCATTAGACCACATAAATACATATATATTAATTCTAATGGTTTTTGAATCCTATGTTGATGAAGTTCAAAAGGTATTCTATATTTTTTTCCTGCTAAGCATTCTGGACAGATAAATTTGGTATTCCTTCAACCATGTGATATTTGAGCATTTTATTTATAGAAGATATACTAGTATATCCTAAATGTTTGTGCCATAGATCTAAGTCCTTAACTGAAGAAGCTAAATGTGTAGTAGTATCCAAAACAAATAGACCACTTTTATAGGAACCTGAAGCTATCTTTTTTCCTTGTTTGAGAATATGACATTATTTTATTCCATTAAAAACTTTAAATTCTACTATCATGTTTTGATCCACGAGTTGAGAAACTAAAAGAATATTGATAGTCAATCTAGGAACATATAACACATCGTTGATTATCCCTTTCCATTTTTTAGATTGACTAGAACATTTCCTATTCCTTTTACTTCACAAGTTTTACTACTAGTTTCTCATTTTTCCATGTAAAGAATCAAAGCATTGTTTGTTTCCAGTCATATATTTACTTGCTCCTAAATATATGTACCAATTGTTAAAGTGTGAACACACGAAAGGTGCTAGTTGGCAAGAAATGTCGACACGCATCTTTTAGTTTTATTCCTATCCCTTTTTCTCGCCTCGTTATCTTCCTTCCTATCTCCTTATCCCTTATTCTTGCCAATTTCTTATCCCCTATTCTTCTGCTTATGTTTCACCTTTTTTAGTTGTAAATTAAGCTATATATATTATCAGCAAAGGTTTGATGTTAGTTGGAATAAAGATTTGATTTTTTGCCTCCATATCGATCACATTCTGGTATCAGAGCAGGAGGTCCACATGAGCAAGAGGTCCACATGTTTTTTGAGGTTCGAGGTCAAGCAGAGGGGTTGACCTTTGAAGGTCTAGGCATGTAGTTCGAGGTGTGCACAGTAGAACTGGCAAGGTAATAGGACTACCCAGATCCAGGCACAAATATCAAGGTAGGCATGCAAAACAGATCTAGCACACACTTCACACACACT
>JAQPPZ010004600.1:0-191093 GCA_028583015.1 Wollemia nobilis | reverse complement strand
AGAGAAACATAAACGAATTGAAACAAGATAGAAAGCAAATGTCGAGTACAACCCTTTTTATTAATTTGCTTTAAAATCGGGTTACAATATGTCTCCTCCCTTTTCGGGGGCTAGGAGCGTTAAGTAGGGCTCTATTACACCACGGATTGGTACGCTTTCTTCCGCGTGCCCACATGTAAAGTGGGCGGGCCAAATGTCATCGCCGCTTGCATGAACGCGTCTTTGATTCCTTGCTGCTCCTCCGGTGTCGAGATCCTACGTTCAGAGAAATAGAAAAGGATTAGTAGCACCTACGGATGAAGTAAAACATGCGATCCCCAAAGCCTACGATTAGTGCATGCGTAAAATAAATAAAATGATAACTAAAACATATCAGAATGAGCTGAAAACTTGACAGAGGCATGAGAACATTACCAGGAAGGCATTGCAAAAGGAACAGTCAGGAAATTCACCACGGATTTCTAATCGCTCCGGGGTGGGACGATTAGACCTACAACAAAATGTCAAAAAGCACCCTCCTAAATGTCCCATCCGGGAGGCTCCAAATCACCTGCAAAGTTGGGGGTTAGGTAAAACGGGGTATTTTGGAAAGACCCAGAAGGTCAGATTTTGCCAATTCGGCCTCTATCACCCAAAATCTGATGATGCTCCCTGCATGTTAGTGAAAGCGAGAAATAACAAAAGCATGATCAAAACTGCTCAGAATAACATGAAATTTGAATGAAAGCCTATCTGAACAACCTAGAAACAAATGCAAGAAAAATAGAAATGAAATCTGCTACAGATTTCTAATCACTCCGGGGTGGGGCGATTAGGACTGCAGTAGTGCGGGGGGCACCCGGGGGCAGGACGCCCACCGTTTGGGGCCCGGTTTCGGCACCAATCCACTTGGGATGGGTCCAAAACCTCTTGTGGGGTATTGTCGACAAATTTGGGTGGGATACTATGGCCAAATGTCGGGTTTTGGGTCCGGATTGTGCTTCCAATAATCACCCAATAACCTCCCTTCCAAAAGAGAGATCAAGGATGTGAAAGGCACAAGCAAAAGGGTGAGGACGTAAATCGGTAGCACTCCATTGCTCCAAATGCTCCTGACCTATTCCTCTTTTTGGGGTGAGAAGACTCACCATTTTATAGACTTGAGGGTCTCTATGAATGAGCATGCAGAGGCGCCACTTGGCGATCATGCCTTCTCAGGGGAGAGAAGATTCCTCCCTGATTAAGGACTCCATGACTGCCTCTATGACCGCCTCTTTGAGCTCAAAAATGCTCACTCGCACTCCCATGCAATGAAGGAGGAGTTAAGTGGCGGATCTGAGCTGCCATTTGTCAAGGTTTGACCTTTTTCCCATCAAACCTGCTATTCGCCCCACCCAGGGGCGAATGCTGCTAATCATCCCTGGGTGGAACGAATACCAGTTTGTAATCATCCCTGGGTGGAACGAATAAGGAGCAGAGTGCTTGAAAGGTGCCAAATTGACCTCTGACCTTCCAAAACTACTGTGAGAGTGGTTAGGACCATTGTTTAACCTCTGGGGGCTGCCCTGGGGGCTGTGTATGCCAGTGCGATCAGTGTTTGTAGCCACATAATCGGATTGGTGTTGTTTTGGTGTCTACAGATGCCCCTTTTTGGGATGCATTGTGCATGGCGCAGTGTTGAGCAAAAATAGATAACCAAAGCACTAATGATTAGGGTTTCTCAGTAACCTAACCAAATTTTGATGCCCCAAGTATGGAAAGGGCATGCATTCTTGAATCCTTGCTTCTGACGAGCTAAGGAACTTAATTCAAGTGTTAACCTTTTTTGGTGAGGTGTTACTTGATCTTGGACATTGATCAGTCATGAATAGGCAAAGGGTGCAACCTTTTGTCTGTGGGAACCTTGAGTTCATGATTCACAAATGCCAAGTGTTTGATCAGCTTGTGATTATTGCTTGTTTGCTGCCCCAAGCAGGGGCATGATTGTCTTTGTCAATGATTCTTTGAATGCATGCCATTTCCTTGATTGGGTGTGTATTTGTTGATTGATGACTAAGTGTGACTACCCCCTCAAGCGACGAATCGATGAGGGAATGACCTACATGAGAAAAGTGACGAGTCACTTGACCCAAGATGACTTGTGTAAGGGTGCCTTCAGTTGTTTTGCTTTGAATGCTTATGCAGTTTCCCAACATTTAGACCTATTTTTGGTGGGTGTTAACCCTTTTTGGGATGCCATTTGGGGTTGAAAATGTCAAAAATCCGTCCTCCCGTGGAGCGGTCTGGCTATGATAGCCTTCTTAGGGAGTAGGAGAGTGACAATTTGTGACCCCGACATCAGTTTTTTTAATGCCAAGAATGTCAAGTGCAAAAGCACTCTTATTTGGCAATTTTATTGCTCTTTTTTGGTGCATTTTTTTGCTTTTTTGTTTTTTTTTTATTTTCTTGCTCTGTAATCATCCCTGGGTGGGACGAATAGTAGTTAGTAATCGTCCTAGGGTGGGACGAGTGCTAACTAGAGTGCTCATCCTAGGGTGGAATGATTACAGGCCTAAGAGCCTATTTAAGGGCCAAAACTAGGGTTTGGGCTCATTTGCAACTTGTTTTTCTGGCGATTTGGAGCTGTGAGGAGGAGGAGGTCGAGTCTGCGAAGCGGAGCGCTGTCAAATTTTTTTGGACACCATGAGTTCACGAACCGGATCAAGTGGCGGAGCCGAAGCGAGACCGGTGAGTGCTCCTTCTCGTTTATTTGGCTGTTTTATTTGACAGTTTTAAAATCGTAATGATTTTTTTTCTTTCTTTTGTATTTCGTTTGTAATTTAAACTAAAACAAACCCTAGTTCAAATTTATTTTGTGAAAAAAATGTAATGAATTTATTTTGAAATTTGTTTTCCATTTTAAACTAAGGTAAAACCCTAGGCTAAAAAAAAATTGCTTTTAGTTGATTATTATTTTTTTGTATTTTCGTTAAGGTTATATAAAACCCTAGATTTAAATGCGTTCTTTGTTATTTGTTTTTGTTTTTAAACTAAAACCCTAGTTTAAACTTAGGTTGAAAACCTAGCTTAAAAAATTGGTCTTAGTTTGTTTTTTTGTTTTATTTTCGTTTAAGGTTAAAAACCCTAGATTGAAATGACCCTAGTTGTGTAGCTGTTTTTATTTGAGACTAGAAAATAAAACCCTAGTTATGTTAAAAAAACCTAGTTTAAAAATTTATTTATTCTGTTGTTTAAGTTTTGTTATTGCTTTTGCTTTGTCAGTTCAAACTAAGGTTAGAAACCCTAGATAACTGACAAGTTTGATTTTTATGAATTTGTCTATGTTTTTTTATTTATCAGCTTGAACCAAAAGTTAAAAACCTTAGGTACTAACAAATTTTTTTTTTTAATTTTTTTGTTTTTTTGTATTTATCAGCTTGAACCAAAAGTTAAAAACCCTAGGTACTGACAAATTGTTTTTTTTTTATTTGTTTTTTTTGTATTTATCAGCTTGAACCAAAAGTTAAAAACCCTAGGTACTGACAAATTGATTTTGATTTTATTTGTTTTTTTTTGTTTATCTTAAACTTAAAGTTAAAAACCTTAGGTACTAAAAAATTGTTTGTTTTGAATTTGTTTGTTTTTTGTATTTATCAGTTTGAACCAAAAGTTAAAAACCCTAGGTACTGACAAATATGATTTTGAATTTATCTGTTTGTTTTTGGACTATTTTTAGTTGTACATTTGTTAGATGTGGTTGTACAGTTTATTTAACTGTGTTTGTTGTACAATTTTTATGCATTGTTGTATATTTATGTTATTGTTGTACAACTTTGTTGTTTTTCATGTTTTTAATGTTTGTGTGTTGTTTTTGTTTTTAGGTGGTGAAGAGCGGTATCATTAGCCAATGGTATTCTCTGACGCCTGAGAGGCGTTGACTATGGTGGACTGGGAGTGGCTTGACGCCCTTGGGCTCAAGCATGTGACTCGACTAGAGCCTGTGGTGGGGGATCGGGCATATCTGACCACCCTGATCAACTTATGGGATCCTCACACCAATACCTTCCATCTCCCAATAGGGGAGATGATAGTGACTCTCGAGGACGTCTATCGGGTTCTATGGATTTTGATAGATGGGCTTCCTATCAGGACTACGCCACGTGATCAATGGACGATAGTGCTGACATGATGCTTCGGGCATGGGACGAAGGTGGGTGTGGATAGCCCGATGGAGAGGGCAGAGGGTGACTGCCAGATTGGTGGCATTCTGGTACGGTGGTGGTTAGAGAGGGGCATGTTGGGGGTGAGGCATGCATTACTGATGAGCCTCATCTCCAACATGCTGTTGCCCGACTCTTCAGGTGTGAGGTTCTCATGGAACCTGCTGGAGGTGGTCTTTAGACTGGTGGAGTGTCCGACTTTAGAGCCCCTGATTATGAGATGGGGTCAGACACTGCTGGCACAACTCTATGATGAGTTGTACGAGGTTCGCTGCCAGAGGTGAAAGGGTATTGGTTGTAGTTACCTATTGCAGTGTTGGGCTTGGCAGCACATAGCTATGGAGAGGCCATTGGGTTTGTCATGGATGACTCGGGCGGAGATGGTTGACAGAGAGATAGGGTATGCGGCACTATGGCATAGGTCGGAGGAGCGGGGGCACAGTCGGTGGTGGGCAGGTGACGTGGGTCACTACATGGATGCCTTCTCATGGCTTGCTCTTGGGGAGGTAGTCTAGCGGCCATACTTGGACTGTCAGCTTGGCTTGAGGTTGGGGAGTGGCTTCGATGGGTTCGTAGGGGGAGGTGGTTGATCGGGCGATATGGGACCGAGCAGGAGTATTTTTTGTATGTTCGAGTGATGTGATAGTTTGGGGTGCACTAGGGATTTCCTGGGGAGCCCTTGATCTATCGACATTGGGGTGATGAGAGGACTCTAGCTTGGTCGATCATCGAGCTGCTAGGGGAGGAGGTGGATACCATGATTGATGTCCCAGATGTGGACGACGTCGGGGCTACTATTGAGTATGAGCAGTGGTGGATGTTATGACGGTGGTGGGGAGAGGGGCCTCTAGGAGGGGCAGATGTAGCAGTAGTAGGTGGGGAGGGTGCAGAGGCACTGGGAGAGGTTTGGGGGCTCCACTGGAGGATGCGGACATGGTGGAGGTTGACTTTGTGGGGGATGATTTTGGGGTTCTAGAGTAGCCAAAGATGCAGGACGTCCTGGAGTAGTGGGAGCTGGAGCAGCCTACCATTCTAGAGATGTCGATGCCTTAGGCGGTCTCGGAGGGTATGGAGGTGGGGTTTCATGCTGAGATAGCATGATTGGAGGGTCTACTCTAGAGATGGGATGAGGAGCTCGGGGATGCACTGTAGGAGAGGGATCTCCTATGGACGTAGCTGGTAGAGCGGGAGAATGCATTGGCTATGTACCACTAGTGGGATGGGGATACAGATGCTGCATGGGAGAGGGATCTCCTATGGACTCAGTTGGCACAGTGTGATGATGCATTGGTGATGTACCGTCAGTGGGAGATGGACTTGGTTCGGCATCGGTTGGAGCTGGAGGTAAAGATTATCCACCTCGATGGGTGGATACCTGAGCTGACTGGAGGTGGATCATCATGCCACACGAGAGGGAGCGATACTGAGCAGTCAACATCCTCTCGATGTAGGCGGTTGGATGAGGGGGGGCTAGTGGGCATGATGCGAGGGCTAGCAACAGCCACCTTGAGAGGTCCCATAGGACCCACACCATGGGGGTAGTTCCCGTCGCACCGATCCTACGTGATCATGGTGGCCGATGCCCTAGGCTTGGGGGTTTTTGAACTTTTGCTTTTTTGTGAGGTCAGAGGACCGGTTTATTGTAGCCTGTGGGCATTTTGATGATATATATATACATGAATTTCTTTTATTTATACACTTGTCATGAGTTATTGTTATTCTTATGTGATTGATGGATGTTGATGTATGCATGTTAATTTATTTTGATGGATGCACAGGTTATGATGAATGCAAATGTGTCTAATATATATGATATGCATATGAATGTATGAAATGATTTGTTGATAACTTGGCGGTTGCACCATAGACTGTGCAAGACTTACCGACTTTTTGTACTTATGCGATTGTTTTATACGATGACTTTGCATGATATATATTTTTTGTTTTTGTTTTGGATTTTTTGATGGCGATGTAAGAATGGGATGTACTGCAGTTGTGTTAAAATGTAGTTAAGGTTTTCTGAGACTCAGATGTTTTAACTAACTAGCCAAGACTGTACTTTTATCCTACAAGACTTTTGAACAAGGTATAAATCTGACTTGACTTTGACCAAGTTATTTCACATCCCTGTGTGTGCAATTGAGTTCGTTTATGTGGTATTTGTCAGGATACCGCCAGTGCTGGATAGGCTGTCAACCAAACCTATATTGAGGATCACCTAATTAGCTCCACTAACTCCTTTGTTGTATTTAGTCAGATTAATCTGTGGTGCTATCTAGGATACCATGAGCTAGCTCATCCACATGCAAACATTGATCTGCACACAAGTTAATGTGACAGATATATCATCATGCGGGAGGTTTGCCACCGATTGACCGATAGGCTATCCACCAAACCGGTACTGAGGTTCACCTCATGACCTTCTGAATGTTGAGAGTTCCAGGGATTCAAGTTCGACTCCCTTCTTTTCTTCAATTGTATTGGGATACTTGCTCTTCTATAGTGATAAAAATCACTGTTTATTTTTGTTTTTTCTTTTGAGCAAGGGATTTGAATATTGAGTGATGAGAATCACTATTGCTTGTGCCTTTTGATGTATGCACTTTGGTTTTGATGTCAAATTTTGGAGTTTTGACTTTTGCAAATTTTTTGATGTTTGCAACTTTTTGAGAACTTGGGATTCTTGGGGAATTGGGTAGGGAAGATGCTTGTCCTTTTGCCAACTCTCAGCATTCTTGGGGTCATTCGCATAGGGGGATGAGCAAGATAACCTTTTCACTAGATGGTATCCTGGATTGCTTTGCAGGTTTCATCTTTCGTTTACACAACTTGGGAATTTTTTTTTTTATGTGTTTTAGCTTGTGTTGGGATGCTACGTAACAACGTGTGATCCAAGTGGAACTCTACCTTTGTAAAATCTATCTGAATTTGTACAGTATTTGGCTAGAAAGCTAACGATAACTTGAATGACGAAAACTCTAGATACATTAGAAGACAACTGACTATGATATGGCAAAAAAATGTGAATGGCGTTTATTTGCGATGAACTATTTACAAAGTGGAAAAATGTGGAGACTGATGGAATTACCCGTGATTACAGTCTATGGTGCTTTTGACCCGTATGATCAACAAATATGCAAATGTATGTATGGGATGCCTAATGCAGCTATTATTTTTGTGTTTTCGATTGATTGATTTTTGTGAGTATTTTGAGTATGCATGAAAATGAGATGCAAAAGTTTTCTTTATTGTTTTGATGATTTTGAGTATGCATGGAAATGAGATGCAAATTTTTGTTATTTTTGATGATTTTGTTGTTTTTGAATTTTCTTTATGGTTGGTTCATTCCGCGTGAGGGCGGACCAAGTGATTCTTTCGGATCCTTGGAGGTTTTGACCAAAGGGATTATGGGCACCTTTGGGGCATTTTAGGGTTGACCAAGCGATTGTGGGAATCCTTGGAGCTTTTTGGTTTGACCAAAGGGGTAATGGGCACCTTTGGGGCATTTTTGGGGTTGACCAAGTGATTATGGGAATCCTTGGAGCATTTTGGTTTGACCAAAGGGTTTATGGATACCTTTGGGGATTTTGGGATTGACCAAGTGATAATGGGAATCCTTGGAGCTTTTGGTTTGACCAAAGGGTTTGTGGACACCTTTGGGGTGTTTTGGGATTGACCAAAGGGATAATGGGCACCTTTGGGGTATTTTTGGGGTTGACCATTGTGGAATCCTTTGGGGTTGAATGGAATCCTTGGGGTTTGGTTTGACCAAAGGGTTTGTGGACACCTTTGGGGCATTTGGTTTGACCAAAGGGATAATGGGCACCTTTGGGGCATTTTTGGGTTGACCAAGTGATTGTGGGAATCCTTGGAGCTTTTGGGGGTTTGACCAAGCGATTATGGGAATCCTTGGAGCTTTTGGTTTGGGCTATGGCTCTTTTAAATATGGAATGGCCTCAAATGACTGATGTTCAAGGGTTCTAGTTCCTTGATTCCATCAAGAGAGGCTAGCCGGTATGTTCCAGGTCCTATTTTACTATCAATCACATACGGACCTAACTAGTTTGCCATGAACTTGTCCCTTAGATGGGGCGGCAAGTTAGAATTCTGTTGGTTCTCTTTTAGTACCAGGTCACCAACCTGAAAGTCCCTCAGGTGAACTTTCATGTTGTATGCTTTCTTAAGTCGCTCTTGGTAAATATGCAAATGCTCGAGAGCATTGACGCGTCGTTCATCGAGTAACGTAAGCTGGTCTAACCGGGCCTGCCGCGTAGTGTCATCATCGATGAACTCTTGCATTGATATGCGTAGGGAAGGAATTTCCAACTCGAGAGGCATGACTGCCTCGGAGCCATACATGAGCAAAAATGGAGTTGCCCCAGTGGGCGTCCGAATGCTAGTGCGATACGCCCAAAGAGCAAGTGGGATCTGAATGTGCCAATCCTTATGACTATCTATGACTGTCTTTCTGAGGATGGCGACTAGCATTTTGTTTGACGCCTCTGCTTGCCCATTTGCCTACGGATAATAGGGTGTCAAAAAACTGTGCTAAATTTTGTACTTTGTGGTCAAAGCATGCACGTCTTTGTTCTTGAATGACGTCCCATTATCTGAGATTATCTTGGATGGAATACCAAAATGACATATGATGTTATGTAAAATGAACTCTAAAATGCGGGTTCCAGTCGTAGAGGTAAGCAAAATTGCTTCCACCCACTTGGTGAAGTACTCTGTGGCCATTATGATGAACGTGTGATGGCTTGACGATGTAGGGGAGATCTTTTCGATTAGATCTAAGCCCCACTGTGAGAATGGCCAAGCCGATTGGATCGACTGCAAGGCTTGAGAAGGTACGTGTGTCAAATTAGCATGGTGTTGACACTTCATGCACTTCCTTACATAGGCGCAACAATCTCGCTCTAAATATGGCCAGTAATAGCCCATGCAAAGAATGCGCTTTGCGATGGCCATACCGCTGAAGTGGCCACCGCATGTACCATCGTGCGCTTGGGTGATCACCCAAGTGGACTCCTGCTGGTCCAAGCAATGAAGGAGGATTCCTTCATAGCTACGATGGTACAAAATGTCTCCTAGCAAGACATGTTTTGCCACTTTCTATTTGAATGATATTTTCGTGGCATGTGACAATCCAAGTGGGAGGTTGCCTAGCTTGAGGTAATCTCGTATGGGTGTATACCAATCCTGCTGATCGAAAACCTCGATAGTATGAACAACCAATCCCTCTTGAAGTTCATCCCTAGCAAAAGTTGAGCGGGAAAGAACTTGTAAGAATAGCGTTGTGTTGCTATTAAGGGGAGTAGGGGAGAACAAGGACCCCTAGTTGGCATGATTCAGACAATCATGGATTCGAGAGAACTTGTTCGGGGATGGTTCAATCTGGATCAGGTGGATTCCTGGCGTTAAGTCAAAGCTTGCACGCTCCATCATGGATTGCGATAGTGTTTTGACTTGAATGGTTGTCATATCACTAAAAATGTCTTGCAGGATTAGTGACCCCAAGGAGGCCATAGTGTCCACAAAATGATTCGATGATCGAGGGAGTGCCTCGATGTTGTACCATTCAAGATTTGCCAAGAATTTATCCACAAGGGCTTTATAGGCCTACAGAACTGGGCATTTACATTGGAATACCCCTTTCACTTGGTTAACGATTAACAATGAATCACCAAAGATATTCAAGCATTTGATGTTCATGGTGATGGTTGTCTGAAGACCTATGAGCAAGGCTTCATATTCGGCATTGTTATTGGTGCACGGGAAATCAAGTTTAAATGATAGAGGCATTGGAGCCCCTTGCGGTGTGAAGAATATGATTCCCGTGCCACCCCCTTGCTCACATTTAGAACCATCAAAAAATAGGGTTATGTCGGCCTATGACTCAGGCTCATCAGAATCTGGCGATTCTGAGACATGGAAGACCCCATCATCGGGTAGCTCTATTGCCAGAGGCTGATCGTCTTCGAGAGGAGCCTCTGCTAGTTGATCGGTGATGACTTGACCTTTGATGGACTTCTATCCAATGAATTCGATGTCAAACTCCATCAACAACATGATCCATTTTGTCATGTGGCTACTATGATAAGTATGACTCATCATGTATCGCAATGGATTCTCCTTAGACACAACATACGTCGTGTTGCTCAGCATGTAATGGCATAGCTTTTTGGTAGCAAACACCACTGCCAAGCAGAGCTTCTCAACGTATGCATAGTTAAGTTCATAACTGACCAGGGTGCGGCTAAGATAGTAAGTAGCCTGTTCTTTGTGTAGTTCATTTTTTTGGGCTAGCATGGCGCCCAGTGCCACCTCAGTGGCTGAGATGTATAAGTAGAATGACACTCCTGGTCTAGGTGGTGCCAATACTAGCGGTGAAGCCAAGTATTGTTTAATGTCATCGAAGGCTGACTGGCACTCGTCATCCCAATGAAATGCTACCCCCTTGTGCAATAATTTATTCATGGGTCGGCACTTGTCAGATAGCTGTGCTATGAAGCGCTTGATTGACGCGACCTTTCCCTGCAGGCTTTTGAGCTGCTTGATGGTAGTTGGGGGAAGCATTTCAAGGATTGCCTTGACTTTGTTTGGGTCCACCTCGATGCCTCGCTTTGAGACTATGAAACCCAAGAGTTTTCTAGATGTGACGCCAAATACGCACTTCTTGGGGTTTAGTCTGACTTTGTGTTCGATGAGGCGATCGAGGATCTTGCTTAAGTCATCGAGATGATCTGGGCGCAAAAGATATTTGGCCAACAAATCATCCATGTAATCTTCCAAAGTTTTATGCATGTGATCATGGAAGATGTATGTCATGGCACGTTGGTAGGTGGCGCCAACATTTTTAAGGCCAAAGGGCATGACCTTATAACAAAATGTCCCCCAAGGCATTGTGAACGCCATTTTTAGTTGGTCCTCGGGATTGATACGAATCTGATTGTATCCCGAGAAACCATCCATGAGGGAAAGCATTTCGTGACCTGTTGTGGCGTCTACCAATGCGTCGATGCTAGGCAAGGGGAAATCATCCTTAGGACTCGCTTTGTTTAGATCTCAAAAATTAGTGCATATGCGAATCCTCCCGTCAGGATTTTTGATGGGCACCATGTTGGACAACCATGGTGGGTAATCCACGCAGATGACAAACTATGCATCCAACAACTTTTGCAATTCATCTTTGACCATTAAGGCCACTGTTGGGTGCATCTTACGTAGTTTTTTCTTAACTGGCTTGACTATCGGATCAAGCGTTAGATTATGCATGACTAGCTATGGATCTAGCCCCGACATGTCTTTGTAGGACCATGCAAAAACCTCCTTCTTCTCTTTGAGAAGGGCAATGTAGTCGGCTTGCTCTTCGGGGGATAGACTTACCCCCAACTTGATTATCTATGGATTCATTGGATCAGAGCCGATGTCTACGTCAGTCATCTCCTCAACTGACATGTGGGATCCATCCTCCAACTGATGTGGAGTTGGGATCAAGTGGATATCAGTCGTTGAATTCAGATCTGCATTAGGAACTTTGGGTCCCTCTTCAGCATGGAAGATATCTTGAGTTGGTTCTGGGGTGAAATGAAGCATCTCACCGAACGACCAATACTCTGATGGGGATGGTGGTGAATTGACGTGATCCTAGTCTATGGCATCTATGTCTAGATACAATGACCATGCTGGATCAGCTGGATTGTGGATGGGGGCGGTTAAGTCAATGGAGATCATGTTGATGAAATGATTTTGGTCTCCATTACCATGGGTGTGGTGACTCGGACTTCCTTGGTGATCTCTGTGCTCTGGATCTGGCTCTGGAGGTATTGGCATGAATGGATCGGCCCTATGTGTGGATAGGAGGATAGGGTCTACCCTCGACACTGATATCGCTATAGGGTCTCTGGGTGGAAGGTGCTCTCTGTATGCCCAAAGTGGTGGATGCAACACTTGGTCCAACTGTGCTAGGTTTAGGTGCCACCTATGCCTTGGCCCCATGTTTAGTTGTTCAAACATGTCATCAATATCCATGGGGTATTGTTGCTGTCACATATGATTGAGATAGGCCATCTCAGTTTCATCTTCATAATCACTGTCGGAGATCCAAAGGCCTTCGTTGGTTCCAAAAACTATTTGCGACATGTGAGGCTCATCCTGCTCGAGCAAATTGATATGGTCCCATCGAGGTTGTTCCGCTCTCTATGGGGGGACCTAATTTTCTTGAGGTGGCACTTGCTCGATTGGAGCATCCAAAGGGAACATTGCCAAGAGGCTTTCTTGATAGTCATCCATGGGGGTCACTTGTGAGTGATTGCTATCCGATTCGAAAGGGTCCCATGGTGCTACCTCATATTCTAACTCATCTTCTGAAGATCCTTCCTGACCTTGTCTATATCCCCCTTGTAGGTGAGTTCTCAAACTTTCTCCTTTCTCGGTTAAAGGGAAGGGGTTGTTGAGGTCAACAAGGTTGGTTGTCAACAATGGGAGGTAATCCCCCAATGTGTATGTTGTGTTAGGATTGGCATATGGATCTAATGCCAACCCATCCTTGTTGCCTATCCCTAGGCCTTGCATGTTCTCTACCAAGATGTCCAAGGGTAGGGGGTGGTTGAACCCTACTCCTAATTTGTCGTATGGCATCTGATATCTTGGTTGGCAAAGAACGTGCACTCCTTGCTCATATCTGCCCAACCCATATCCATGCCAATTGCATTGGCCAAGATATCTTAAAGCGAAGTCTGGGTTGGACAAATAGTTGACGTCCTCAGCGAAAGGCTCTTCATCTTCTTCTTCTTGCATGTAAGGTTCAATGCCATTATCAAGGCCCCCATATACAAAGTTTGTCTAGTTTGGCGGGTAGCCTAGAGGAACAATAGTGCCTATGGGGAGGCGAGGTCTCCCCATGTCCTGCATGGACTCAAGTGTGGGTGTTGCTACAATGTTCCACACCAGATACTCCCCCAGGCCCGTATTGGCCATCTCAACGGTGATTGTTGGCGGTTGAGGGGGAGGGAATGGGAGTTCTTCCTGAGTCCACTCCATGTTAGGTGAACTAGGCATCTCGACTTCCATTCGGCTAGGCATCTCTTCGGTAGATATGGTTGAGACTGATGGCGGTGCCTCTTCCAGGGGTTTCTTCCCATTGTCCTTCGATGTGGCCACCGTAGGTGGCATCGTTGGTGAAGGACCAGATGATGAAGATGGACCCGGATGGGGATTTGATGGACTTAACAGTGGGGATGTATGCAGAATCGGACCCTATTTAGATGGATTCAACTAAAAATCCAAATGTGTTGATGGAAGGGTCGATTGCGGCATCAGCTGCACCGCATTGCAATACTTGAAGGGTTCTAAGTCCATCGAGACTACATGCACCTGCCCTTCGAATGTATACTTTAAGCATTGGTGGGCTATTGAAGGGACACACTTCATGTCCCTGATCCATGGCCGGCCCAACAAAATGTTATAAGCCATCTCACCCTCCAAGATGTGGCACAATGTAGGAATAGTCTTTTGTCCCACTTGGATGGGTAGGACAATTGTGCCAACTTTCGAGCATATCGCATCATTGAATGCTCGCAGAGTGTAGGTGGAGGCCACGATGTGAGATGCTAGCAACTTTAGATGTTTCAATGCCACTATTGTAATGATATTACTAGATGAGCCAGTGTCCACCAACACCCTCTTATATAGAATCTCGTTGACCCATGCAATGACGTGCAGGGGTGGATCCACCATGTCACCAGTCACTGATTTCAATTCATCCTCTCTAAAGGTGATGACTGGCTCGGTGCATCGCTTGACATGCCCCATGAAGTTGTTGAAAGAGTTTGCTTCATGGGGCTGCAACTCGATGGCTTTAAGTATCTCCATTAGAGCCTCCCGATGGGGCGATGATTGTTGTATGAGCTCATAAATGGAGAGCCTAGCCGACATGGTCCTCAAACTCTGGGTGAGTTTGGTCTGAATTGTGGCCATTGGTCTAGGTAGAGGAGGTTGCGTAGGGTGTTGTTGCGGTTGTGACATTGTTGGCACCTCTCCTGTAGCCACCGTGGGGGCAGCTGTGCTCGGGTACCTTTTTTTTGAGTCACTATATTGATCATCCCTACATACCCCTGCATGGGGCAGTTCTATGTTACCTCATTGACTTGTAGGGTCTTTGCCTATGCATCATGGGTAGGCAGGGGGTCCTTGAAGACCTCCATCTATTGGTTGCTTGGTGCCACGGGGTTATCCACCACCAACGTCTTGTTGTCTATTAGGTCTTGCACCAAGCCTTTAAACTTCCAACATGCATTAAGATCATGTCCCTTCTATCGATGAAACCTATAGTACAAGTCTTCCCTGTAGCCCTTAGGTTTTGGAGCATTGGGGTCTACGGGTCGACTCTCTGGCAGGTTTATCAAGTTTGCCATTGACAAGCGATCAAACAGGGAGTCTTTAGACTCGGTGTAAGGTGTGAATTGTCGCCTAGGGTGACGCTGCTGATTTTGCTCTTGTCGATGGTTTTCTCTTTCATAACTATCAAGAGGGACCGCCTGATAGTTAGCCTTTGGGGGTTGCATTGCTTGTACAGGCTTAGGTATGTTTATAGCAACCTGATTGACCATAGCGGGTTTTGGTTGCATGGTCCCTATCTTGGCATTTTTAGACCATTCTTTCTTCTTTGGCTTGGCAATCTCGCCATCCTGAATCTTGATCTCCTCAATGATTCTGGCTTGCACCAGAGCTTCCTCTAAAGTGGCATATTGTTGTAGCTACAATAGCATGGAGATCGATCTCAAATAGCTCTTTGAGAACATTTGGGTAAGGTCGGCCATAGGAGGGAGGTAGGGCAGCTTTGAAAGCAATGTCCTCCATCGATTCCCATAGGCCACCATGGTTTCTTCCTCATACTTCCTGAGGCTGGCTAGGTCACTTAGTGATGCCTTCTTCTTGGTGTTGAAGGTGAAGCATTCGAGGAACGCGTCCACTAGCTGATCTAAGTTACTGATGCTGTGCTTTGGCAACTGAGTGAACCAATCCGAGGTAGGGCCTACGAACATGGTTATAAATGTTCTTAGCAGCAAAGCATCATTGTCCTGAATGCCAAAGCATTGGCTCAGGAATCTAGTCACGTGCTCTTGGGCATCCTCCTCCCCTCTAAATATTGCCAACTAGGGGTAGTTTAAAGTGTTCAGGGTATGGGGGTGCCGACACTGACGGATGCACGGGGTGACTGCATAGTTGGCATAAAGTGGGCTTTTGGGGCCCATAAGTCTTGGTCTCCATAGACTCTAAGCACTCTAGCAGCGCTTTATATGCATCAAAAGATTTAATCTCTTCCTCCTTAGTTTGTTCCCATTGCGTATTGTGGGGAACTTGAGGCCTATAGAGGGGTGGCCGGATAGCACCCCCTCTGCCTTGGTAGGGCATTTTAGCCTGCTCTTCTTCTTGCTCATACTCCTCATAGGCTTCTTGAGGAGTTCTTGGGTGAGACCTATAAACATGGGTGGGTCCCCGTAGAGGGTGCCCATCATTGTTCCTGGGAGTGGCCTCCCGCTCAGGTCTAGGAGGTCTCGAAGGCAGCACTTGGTAAGGTCGTGGAGGCCTGTCTTGCACCAAGGGGTTGTGCCTCTCATACAGTTCTACCCTTTGGGTGCGAGGGGTTGGAACCCTCTCAGGCATAGTGTTATGGAGCAGCTCATCTATTTGATATCGAATGCACTCTTTGCTAAGGTGATACAGGTGCTCTAACTATTGTTGGTCTTGCTCAAGCTGCATGATTTGCGCTTGGCGGGTGGCATGTTTGGCAAATGCCAAGTCAATTTGTTCCACCGTCTTAGGTCTAGGGGGCCTAGATGCTTCCCCTACATGTCTATCTCGGTCATGGTGATCCGAGACCTCTATAGGTCGCTTCCCTCTATCGAGGTTAGCGACATTCACCCGAGGTTCTGGCCTCAGTAGGTGATTCTGATAAATAGCAGGTGCGGAGGTGCATTGCTCCCATACTGTGTATTGCTCTTGAGGAATATAATGGTCTTCCTCATGCTCCCTTTCGTATGTGTGAAAGGGGCGGGCAGAGTTGGCCTGCCTTGTCTGAAGAGCCTTGCGCTCTGGATTTGGCCTATTGTTTCTGATAGTAATAAGGGGTAGGGGAGGGATGATGTAATCATGTGGCCCCTCCTTATGGACCCTATGTTGTTCTAGCACTTCATTGCATGGTGGCCACTCATAACGAGTGTCTAAGGGAGCCCTCCCATCTATGTTGAGTGCCACGTGTATGGACTCCTCTTGAAAGGGTCTATGTTGCATGGGCGTGCCCCTCGAAGGGGTGCCTCTATAGTCCCATTCTATAATGACATGATGTGGACTATTTTGTGGGTCAGGCCACCAAGGTGGTATGACCAAGTCCTCGGGGCTATAGCGGAGGTGACTTGTGCCCCCTTGTACACTCTCTGTAGCTTTCGCCCATGATTGGGCTTGGCTACGGGTGTACACCATGGTGGTGTTTCTCTAAAATATGTGCATGTTTTATCTTCTTTATGATTTTTTATGCTACACTAAACAAGCAGGAGCCACACAAACAAAGGAGTGATTATCTTGTTTACGAATTAAGTGTGTGCCCTAAATCTGGTTCAGTGTGTTTTGATTTTTTGTTTTGAAAGCTTTTGTAAAGAATGTGTTGTTGTTCATGCAATATGATGGCTCTTATGTCTCCCAAAATGGTCACCCCTTCAATATACCACTGCCAGGCCATTATACCAAACCTCTCAATATACCCGCCCTTACGTGAGGGAAACTATTGGTACGCGAGAGCAGAATGGTACGTGGAACATAGGCGGTACGAAAGGGGGATCACCCTATTTTTGACACCTACCATAGAAGACTTATCCTCATGCATTGGGAATCACCCCAACTACACTTGGTCAACTTTCATCAGGATTTACGTCTAGCAACAGTAGCGACCGGGGTTATGGATGCAAAAATTCAAGCCAAGGTGGTGATGAAATCCACCGTTGGTCTTGATCAAGGGTTGGGGTTTTACGACCAACTCCTTGTTGTTTAAATTACCACGTGGTGTGTGGGGTTATTTTTATTTATACAAGGAAATTAAACATGCAGTAAAACCTTCCTAAGCAAGCAAAGAAACTAAAAAATATAGAGATAGAAAATAGAAAATGATAGAAGGTATTCAAAACCCCTACCTCTTCTCTGCCCAAATCGGATGCCTCTGAGTTTCTATTCTGAAAGTGCATAGAGGGCTTATTCATCCTAGGGTGGGATGAATAATAGAACTGTATTCATCATAGGGTGGGATGAATGCCCATTCGTCCTTGGGTGACATGAATTCCAGCTCTGTACTCGTCACATACTGGAACGAACAACAGTCCAACGCTTGAAATATTGGTACCTACAAGCAAAAACAAACACTTTTGATCAAAAATTTGATCTCAAAATCAGAGGACAGGGTCCCACCATGATCACCACTGAAAGCACGAGGATATGGAAACAAAACAGAAATGCCAAGTGCGATGTATGCAAAAGCAAAACGTAACGCTAAGTCCTACGAACTGAAATGCATGAAAGGAGAGAAACATAAATGAATTGAAACAAGATAGAAAGCAAATGTCGAGTACAACCCTTTTTATTAATTTGCTTTAAAATCGGGTTACAATATGTCTCCTCCCTTTTCGGGGGCTAGGAGCGTTAAGTAGGGCTCTATTACACCATGGATTGGTACGCTTTCTTCCGCATGCCCACATGTAAAGTGGGCGGGCCAAATGTCACCGCCACTTGCATGAACATGTCTTTGATTCCTTGCTGCTCCTCCGATGTCGAGATCCTACGTTCAGAGAAATAGAAAAGGATTAGTAGCACCTACGGATGAAGTAAAACATGCGATCCCCAAAGCCTACGATTAGTGCATGCGTAAAATAAATAAAATGATAACTAAAACATATCAGAATGAGCTAAAAACTTGATAGAGGCATGAGAACATTACCAGGAAGGCACTACAAAAGGAACAGTCAAGAAATTCACCATGGATTTCTAATCGCTCCGGGGTGGGACGATTAGACCTACAACAAAATGTCAGAAAGCACCCTCCTAAATGTCCCATCTGGGAGGCTCCAAATCACCTACAAAGTTGGGGGTTAGGTAAAACGGGGTATTTTGGAAAGACCCAGAAGGTCAGATTTTGCCAATTCGGCCTCTATCACCCAAAATATGATGATGCTCCCTGCATGTTAGTGAAAGCGAGAAATAACAAAAGCATGATCAAAACTACTCAGAATAACATGAAATTTGAATGAAAGCCTATCTGAACAACCTAGAAACAAATGCAAGAAAAATAGAAATGAAATCTGCTACAGATTTCTAATCACTCCGGGGTGGGGCGATTAGGACTACAACAGTGCGGGGGGCGCCCGGGGGTAGGACGCCCATCGTTTGGGGCCCAGTTTTAGCACCAATCCACTTGGGATGGGTCCAAAACCTCTTGTGGGGTATTTTCAGAAAATTTGGGTGGGATACTATGGCCAAATGTCAGGTTTTGGGTCCGGATTGTGCTTCCAATAATCACCCAATAACCTCCCTTCCAAAAGAGAGATCAAGGATGTGAAAGGCACAAGCAAAAGGGTGAGGACGTAAATCGGCAGCACTCCATTGCTCCAAATGCTCCTGACCTATTCCTCCTTTTGGGGTGAGAAGACTCACCATTTTATAGACTTGAGGGTCTCTGTGAATGAGCATGCAGAGGCGCCACTTGGCGATCATGCCTTCTCGGGGAGAGAAGATTCCTCCCTGATTAAGGACTCCATGACTGCCTCTATGACTGCCTCTTTGAGCTCAAAAATGCTCACTCGCACTCCCATGCAATGAAGGAGGAGTTAAGTGGTGGATCTGAGCTACCATTTGTCAAGGTTTGACCTTTTGCCCATCAAACCTGCTATTCGCCCCACCCAAGGGTGAATGCTGCTAATCATCCCTGGGTGGAATGAATACCAGTTTGTAATCATCCCTGGGTGGAACGAATAAGGAGCAGAGTGCCTGAAAGGTGCCAAATTGACCTCTGACCTTCCAAAACTACTGTGAGAGTGGTTAGGACCACTGTTTAACCTCTGGGGGCTGCCCTGGGGGCTGTGTATGCCAGTGCGATCAGTGTTTGTAGCCACATAATCGGATTGGTGTTGTTTTGGTGTCTACACAACCAAATTCATATCAATCTAGAAGACCAACTCAAAATAGTTTTCATAATGCCTTGGGGGACATTTTGCTATAACGTCATGCCTTTTGGCCTCAAAAACAACAATGCTACCTACTAGCGGGCCATGACATACATGTTCCATGACTATATGCATAAAATTTTGGAAGATTACATGGATGACTTATTAGTGAAATATCTATAATATCATGATCATATCGATGTCTCGCACAAAGTCCTCAATCACCTTATTGAGCACAACATTGAGACTTAACCCCAAGAAGTGCATCTTCGATGTCACATCTGGAAAATTATTGGGATTCATAGTCTCTAAAAGAGCCATAAAAGTGGATCCCAACAAATTCAAGGTAATCATTGGGATGCCTCCCCCAATTATCATCAAGAAGCTATTAAGTATATAGGGTAAGGTCACATCTATCAAGTGCTTCATAGCATAGTTATCTAACAAGTGTTGATCCTTGAACAAACTATTACACAAGAGGGTCATATTCTATTAGGATGATGAGTTTTATGATACCTTTGAAGAGATCAAAAAATATTTGGCTTTGCCACCAGTATTGGCTCCACACATACTAGGAGTGTCATTCTACTTATACATCTCAACCACTGAGATTGCATTGGGCATCATGCTAGCCCAAAATAATGAATTGCATAAATTACAGGCTACTTACTACCTTAGCCACACCTTGGTCAGTTATGAAATCAAATACACATACATTTAAAAGCTAATTTTAGCACTAGTTTTTGCCATAAAAAACTATGCCATTAAATGCTTAATCATACCACGTATGTTGTATCAAAAGATAATTCATTGTGATATATGATGAGTTGTACTTACATAATAGTTGCATAACAAAATGGACCATGTTGTTGATGAAGTTTAATCTCAAATTCATTGGGAAAAATTAATTAAAGGATATGTAATTGCTAATCAACTCGTAGGGGCTCATCTCCAATATGATCAACCTCTTAATGTAGAGCTTCTCGGTGATGGAGTCTTTCAAATATTAGAATCACCTGATTCTGAAGAGTCTGATTCACAGGTCGATATGATTCCATTTTTTGATGCCTTCAAATGTGAGCAAGGGGGTGGTGCAAGAATTATATTTTTTACACCTCAAGGGGCTCCAATAATCCTATCTTTCAAACTTGAATTTCCATGCACCAAAAAAATATCGAGTATGAAGCCTTGCTCATAGACCTTCAAATGGAAGTCACCATGAAACTAACCAAGTTCAACATTTTTGGTGATTCCTTGCTCATTGTGAACAAGGTCAAAGGTATTTACCAATGCAAGTGTCTAGTTCTGTAAGTCTAAAAATCCCTTGTGGATAAAATTCTCATAAAATTTGAATGGTACGACATCGAGGCACTCCCTCACTCATATAATAAATTTATGGATACAATGGCCTCTTTGGGGTCTCTAATACCACAAA
The DNA here is from genome assembly GCA_028583015.1 of Wollemia nobilis. Lineage (NCBI taxonomy): Eukaryota > Viridiplantae > Streptophyta > Pinopsida > Araucariales > Araucariaceae > Wollemia > Wollemia nobilis. The sequence goes on along the minus strand of JAQPPZ010004600.1, from coordinate 170,271 downwards.
ATATTATTGATGATATGACAACCATTTAGGGCAAAATGCTATTCCAATCCATGATTGAGCATGCAAACATTCAATCCATGCCATATTCCACATGATTCACAATTGCTTGAATCATACTAATTGGGGGACTTTATTACCTCAAACTCCTTTTGATAGCAACACAACGCTATTTTTATAAGTTCTCTCCCAATCAACATTTTCTTGAGATGAACTTCAAAATTTTTAGGTAATTCATGTGATCGAGTCTTACTAAAATTAGGATTGGTCTACTCAAAGAAAAGACTACCTAAAGCTTGGTAGTATCCATTCTAGGTTGTCCCATGCTACTAAATGGATATTTAAACAAAAAGCAACAAATTATGTCATACTAGGAGATATTTTGTATCATCAAAGCTATGAAGGTATCCTCCTTGGTTTCTTAGAGCATCAAGAGTTAGTTTGGACAATCACCCAAGAAAACAACGATACATGTGGTGGCCATTTTAGTGGCATGGCAATTGAAAAACATATTATTTACATGCACTATTATTGGCTAACCTTAGAGCAAGATTTTTGCATTTATTTTAAGAACTGCAAAAAGTGTCAACACCATGCTAACTTGACACATGCACCTTATTACATGCACCTTATTAGGCCTTACAACTGATTCAATCAGTTTGGTCGTTTTGGCAATGGGGGTTCGATTTAATTAGGAAAATCTCACCCTCATCCTCTGGCCATAACACATTCATCATCATGGACACCGAGTATTTCAAAAAATATATGGAAGCAATTCCCCTTACAACTACGATAGGACCCCACATCATGGAGTTCATATTAAATAATATTATTTATCATTTTGGTATTCCATCCAAGATCATTTCAGATAATGGGCCACCTTTCAAGAAAAAATATGTGCATGCTTTAATAGTAATGTATCATATTTAGCACATCTTTTTGACTGCCTATTATCCATAAGAAAATGGGTAGGTTGAGGCATCAAACAAAATAGTGACTGTCAATATGAAGAAAATTGTCAAAGATAATCACAAAAACTAGCACATGCAATTACAACTTGCTCTATGGGCCTACCACACTAGTATTTGGACACCCACAAGGGCAACTCCATTTTCACTGGTGTATGGTTCCGAGGCATTCATGCCTATAAATCTGGAAATCCCATCTCTATGCATATCCATGCAAGAGCTCATCGATGATGACATTGCACGGTAGGCTCACATAGATCAACTTACATTTCTTGATGAACAATGCATTATTGCTCTTGAACACTTACGTGTTTATCAAGAGCGGCTTAAGAGAGCCTAAAATATGAAAGTCCATACTATAGACTTTTAGGTTGATGACCTCATTCTAAAATAGAACCAACAAAATTCTAAATTTTTGCCCTATCTAAAAGATAATTTTATGGTAAAATGGTTAGGTCCATTCATCATCACTAGTTAGATTAGACCCAAAAATTATTGCCTAGCCACCTTTGAAGGAATCAATTATCTTGAACCCTTGAATATCCTTCATTTGTGTCCTTTCCATGCTTAAATCACCCTTCCCCACCCAAAACACTCCAAGGATATCTACAAATCACTTGGTAAACCCAAAATCCTCCAAGGGTATCTACAAACTTCTTGGTCAACCCAAAACACTCCAAAGGTAACTAAAAACACTTTGGTCACCCCAAAATGCTATAAGGGTATCTACAAACTACTTGGTCAACCCAAAATACTCCAAGGATATCTAAAAATTTCTTGGTCAACCCAAAATACTCCAAAGGTGTTTACAAACCTTTTGGTCACCCCAAAATGTTCCAAGGATATATACAAATAGATTGGTCAACCCAAAGTGTTCCAAAGGTATCTACAAACCCTTTGGTCAACCTAGAATTCTCCAAAGGTGTCTAGAAACCATTTGGTCACCCAAAAATATCCAAAGGCATCTACAAAACCTTTTGTCACCCAAAAATGCCCTAATGGCATCCAATAAGCCCATTGGTCACATGTATATACATATATATTAATCAAAATCTAAAAACATCATTAAAACAACAAAAATACAAAAATATTGCATTACATCACATTGCATACCATTACATTATACAAACACTTGCATTAAGCATATCGATGATTGGATTTTGCATATTAGAGTTTATCATACACATATAGCACCAATACCATACACTAGTCATCATTCAAAATCAATTCTATCAAAGTCATCATTCACATCATTTCATATTTCACCTATTATTTCCACCTACATTTCCCACTTTTCATAATAATGTCTATTTCCCTTCACTTAGTTATTTGATCTAGAATATATTTAGGGTTTTTGGTCACTCATCCATCTATAATTTTCTTTTCAGATTTTATAGAAATCTATTCCTAATTTTTAGAAGGTAGAGTCTTGCTTTGATTGTACCTTGCATATGTCAAAATCCCAACATATTTCACACTAATAAATCCAATTTTTGCACAAGGAAATATGAAACCTACAAAGTGGTCTATGTTACATTAAGTGAAAAGTTTACCTTACTCATTCCCCAGTGCGAATGGTTCAAAAATATTGAGAATTGACAAAAGGAAAAGCTCCTACCTACCCAATTACCCAAAATAAGTAGTGGTTTTCACCACTATCAATAAGAAAAATCCCAAAAAGCAAAAATCAAAAGCAAAATAAATAGTGATTTTCATCACTAAAACAAATCCCTTGCTCAAAGAAAATAAAATACAAAATAAACAGTGATTTTTATCACTAGGTATGAGCAAGTATTCCAAATCAAATAAAATAAAATAAGGGAGTGCTGAACTTGAATCCCTATAATTCTTAGCATTTAACAAACCATGAGGTGATCCTCATTATAGGTTAGGTGGCATCAAGCCTACCTAGCAATGACGGTATCCTTACATATGATGATATGTCTATCACATTAGCATATTGATTTTATACATACCAATGTTTGCATGCAGATGAGCTAGCTTTTGGTAGCCTATACTACCTAATGGTATAATCCAACTACATACAAAACTAGGATCATGATACTCATAGGGTGATCCTCAGTATAGATTGGTTGCATCAATCATGTTTGGTACTGTGGTAACTCTATGTGTTATCATAACAATGAAATCACTTGCACACATAGGGATATTGAGTATCCTAGTCATCCTAGTGGATTCATACCTTGTCAAAAAGTATTGTATGGTTAGTATATAATCTTGAACAGTTGACTAGAGTGTTTGAGTCTCATAAAAACCTCAAGTACATTCTATAACATCTTATTATTCATTTCATTTGTAGCATTTTATCACAATCCATCATTTTACATTTCAACAAATCCATCGTATAGTACCATTACAAATGAAGCGATGAATCCTATGCACTCTATGTTGTTAACATAGTATATCATATAGTATTCATATTTCATTATATAGGTCCACAAATCATTCATTTCATTATGCATATGTGCATATACATATCATCAAATCACATCATATTAAAACATATGCATACATGACAAGAATCCATCACAACATCATAAAGTAAATATAAGCACTGCATACATCTCATAAAACAGTAAGAAAATAGATGACGATAACAAAAAACTCATATATATATATATATATATATATATATATGTATGTATGTATGTATAGAACCAAACAATACATCATAATCCTTAAACTTTTCATAGGATAAAATAAAGTAGGCCCTCAGACATCACACTCTCAAAATATAAAAAGAACCATAAGAGTGTCCAAAGCCATGGTCATGCAGGATTAACATTATGACTCTTATCCCTACCTTTTGTTGGATCTCATCAAGAACTCCTAGATTTGATCCCCCCTTCATTGTATGACCTCTATGAATATCTAGATTCCACCATCCTCACAAAATACTATCATGTACCACTTCTTCGACTCTGGTGTGACCCATTAGAAAATGAATGTGCTAGTAAGCACCCCCTAAGATGCACTATCTCATCCTCCAACTCCTCGGTGTAGGATTTATCCTATCACTAGTGAGCATGGAAGTCCCCCACTAAGACTTGGAGCTAGGAAACCTCCTCCCATAGCTTATTCATCTCACCACTTCTAGATACCTCATGGCTAGGGATTCATGCTCTAACCTGTACCTGAAGAGTCCCTATCTCTATTGCTTACCTATCAATATCAACCTGTACACTTTGTACCTATGTATGAAGGATACCTCTCTCTCATATACCCCTGATCAACTCACCTTGTAGCTTAGTAATAGTAGCATCTCATGCTACCATTTGTACCTACACTTCTTGATCATCCAAGTCATCCTCACCAAATTCATCCTGTGTATCCCATAAATCAAGGAGGTCTACTTACTCATCCTCTACTTGATGATGCACATGTCACTCACCTGCATTTCGCTACTCCTTTTCTAGAGCCTCACCATGACCCTCATCTGGAGCATACCTATGAACCTCCTCCATAATTTTAGCTATATCACCCCTTAGTGGCACCTCTCCTCTCCACTAGTGCATCATCCACCAAGAGTCATACTTTGCTATAGTCTCGACATCATCTAGATTAGAAATATCCACTATATTATTTGCCTCCTCTCCCACTACCTCAACTATAAGCCAACTAAGTGTCCTCTCATCCCTGTGATATTGGTAGATCATTAGATCACTGGGAAACCCTTGGCATAGCCCAAACTATTGCAAGAATCAAGCATACAAAAAGTACTCCCACTTAGTCCCATGTTTCCTAACTAACCATCTCCCTCGCCTCACCCAATGAAGTTGTACCTCAGAATCAGGCCATATTGGACAATCCCTGTAAGATCTCTAAATCATATCCTCTACCCTGAGTCATAAAAAATACTATGCATAATGGTCAACCTCACCTATAAATTGATGGCTCTGACCTACCTCTTGGTCTCACTACCATAGAATCCTATAGCTTATCTCCCTATCTGCCAGTTGTGCTTGTGTCATCCAAGGTAGTTCTCGCAATTGATCCACAACAATATGATACCATCCCCACACTTGTAGTAGAAATATGCATCCTAATCCATTCCACCCATGGGTACAAATATCATACAACTCATCATATAATTTTTCTAGCAATATAGTGTCCCAAGCCATCACTAGCGGATGCTCTATAATGCACTCCACAAGTGTAAACACCAACTCCAAAAGGTTCCATGGAAACTAGACTCCTGAAGAGTCTTGTAGAAACATGTTGGAGTTCAATATCCTCAATAAAGCATGTCTAGTGGTCAATACATCAGCCTCATACCATAACTCCACTAGTATACCTCTATTACGTAAGTCGTGTATTGCATCCTACTAGTCCCTGTAAAAGTATCTCTCCATAATCGTATCTCTCAAATATATATGAATAGATACAATAGGCCATCCATCTATAAGAATGTACAAAATTTTATAGACATACTGTAGAGTCACCATCATCTCACTGATTAGTAGGTGTAAGGTTTTGGTACGAGGATCCCATAAGTTTATCAAAGCAATCAAATAAGCTCGACTGCCCACCATGGGCCCTAAGCATGTCACTTACTTAATACCAATTACATCAAGCCATTCCCAATTCTCCTCTATTAATAAATCCCTAGTGGTATTAAAGAGATTCAAAATTTTATATCAACTCTTAACTACCTAGCAGAGGTAAGCAAGTTAACAAAATGCACCATAAATACTTCAAAATCACCCAAAAATACCAAAAAAGACTCAAAAGACCCTTTTTTTAGGCCAATTCATGGCCGTCCCACCCATGGATGGCCCCAAAATTTATGGCCTTCAAACCTAGGGACAACCCTTAAATAGCCCAAGCTGGCTGTCCCCCTAGGGATGGCCCCAAAAATAGGCCAAAATTGGCCCTCCAAGCCAACAAAAATAATAAAAAAAATCCATAAAATACAAATAAAAAGCAATCCAATTGCACAAAAACATAGATAAAAGCATAAAACATTGAAATACATTACTAATAAGGTTTAATTACAAAATATTTAGTGTGCTCTGCTTAAAACAAAAATCCCACAATTGCACTTCTAACACTAGCAAAATATAGTAACAAATTCATCCCTTACACGTCTTGCACTGGCTCCATCACTTTATGAGTCTGTAGGCTAGATCATGGTGACTCTGGGATGGTTTTGGTAGTGTTATACTACATATAATCACTTCCATCCTCCTTACCTCTCAAACTACCAAGTTAGAAATGCACAAATGAGCCCATTTTCCACATTTTAGGCTTAAATAGACCTCCAAGAGGTATGGCCATCCTTGGGTGGTATGGTCAGATATTTGGAAAACCGTCCCACCTTAGGATGGCCATAAACTATGCAAACATCTCACTCTAGGATGACCACTAGAAAATCACATCAAAACAACCCAAAGAGGTTGTAAAAAGGATCCAAAACCCACCAAAAATAAGGTAAATTTGATGGAATTCACCCAAGATCAAGATTGAACTCGAATTATTCATGGAGGCATTGCAAATTTAATACTTTAATCCTCAATAATGCCATTTTTCTTGGAACACCCCATAGTAATGAGGTTTTCAACTCTTTTATTCCATGAAGCATCAACAAAATCATCAAAATCCTCTAAAAAATGCTCCATTTCACAATGGATAAAATTGAAGGAAACCCTAACCAAGTCATATGGATCAAGTGACTCATCACTTTTATCACTGGTCATTTCCTCATTGAATCATAACTTGAGGGGATAGTCATACTCAAAAAATTCATAATCAAAATCAATAATCAAACACTCAATCATGCAAATTGTGTTCGTCCAACGAATCATTGAGAAAGAAAATTACACCCTTGCTTGGGGCATAAAACAAGAAAAAATTTCAATTAATCAAATACTTGGAATTTTGGAAGCATGAAGGATGATACACTTCACCTATTCATGATTGAAAATTTTCCAAGATCAAGTAAACTAGACATGAAAGGTTGTACTTGAATCAAGCTCCTTAGCGCGTTAGAAGTAAGGATTCAAGAACACATGCTAAATCCATGATTGGGGCATCTAAATTTGGTTAGGTTACTAAATAAAATTAATCATTTGATATTTTAGATATCTATTTTTTCTCATTGTTGTGTTGCACACAATGTATCTCAAAAAGGGGCATCTGTAGATACTAAAATCATGTAAATTCGATTAGGCAACCAAAAACATTATCTAATTTGATACTATATGGCAAGTTTGGGAAAACCTAAAGGGTTATAAAGTGGTCCTAACAAATTTTAGAAGGTTCTAACCAACTTTTGGGAGGTTTTGAGCCATGTAGCCATAACTGTCCCACCCTAGGGCAGTCACAGTTCATGGCTATCCCACCTAGGGACAGTCATAAGTGATCATCCCTAGGTGGGACGACCAGTGCATTTGATCCTAAAAAAGTCAGATTTTGGATAAATGGCATCCAAAAACTACTATTTATCCCTCCTATTCAAGCATGTTGGCCTGAGGGTGCACAACTCTTGGGACAAGTTGCATTTTGGAGTCCTAAAAGGGATATTCCTTCCCCATCCAATACATGGCAAGTTTTGGAAAAGTGGCACCTCATGCCTTGCATGGAATCACATGCCCATGTGATCGTAGGTCTTCTTGGGCTATAAAGTGGAATTTTCCACCCAATTTATGGACAGAAGTGTTGCAATATTTGCAACAAAGTGCTGCCAAGATTTCCCCCCAATATTTTGTGTCTTTTCCCTCGAAATATCTACCTAGTGAAGGAGGTTCTTGAGTGATTTAAGAGGTGCAATTTTTTTTAAAAACCCAATCAATTGAGTGAATACCACCCCAAAATTTTATGACAACACCCCTGGGAGAGTTTTGGACAAATTACCAGAGGAATTGGTGGTAGAAAATCTATAGGTTTGGTGGTCGTCCCACCCTAGGACAACCCCCAAAATGTGATAGTCATGACCGTTACTACCTAGCGAGGACATGTATTGGAACACCATTTCACTACTATTTTTTCATAGGCTTATTCTAGGATAGATTAGATATATGTTGTTCAAATTTTATTCAATTTGAAGCTATAGTGAATGAGTTATCATGTTTTTGGTATTTTGTAGGCTTAGTTGGCTCACCCAGGGACAACCACAAATTTGTGTCTAATTGTTTTAATAATTTTACATGGGTTCATTATAAATCTGATTTCATATATTCTATCCAAATTTTGTGTGATTTGGAGGTGTTTAGGACCAGATATCACTGTTTTTGTGTTTTGTAGGTCTAGTTGGCACAACCCGGGATGGTTACAAACGCAGATGCAATTTCTTTTTTGTTTTCAATTATATCAGTCCTAAATCATATTTTATGCATGAATATAATATTTTGAAGCTTTTGGATAAGTTTTTGATAGTCTACTGCATATTTACCCTTTCCATTCTATTATTGCATAACTCACTTTGCATGCTTCATAATCCACACTTGCTACTAATAAATCTAGTTTCCTTGTGTGTAGGTGTAAGTATTATAGTGCATGGGGAAGGAGCATAGGATCAAAATATCAAAGAAAAAATCAATGGCATCATAGACCCACCCACTTCAATCGTGGGTATGAGGAGAATTTTGAAAGTGCACTCGAGTTATTGAAAGGATCTAATCCTTTGGTCCATTTGTAACGAGTGTATCAATCTAAAGTTCTCAAGGGGATATTTATGTAACCATGATTTGATCTATCAAATAATAAATAATAAATTAATTTCTTTCACTTACTTTCCTTATCATGCTTACTTGAATGTGCCTTTTGTAATGCTTAATCAATACTAACAATAGATCCATCTCATTTTTAGTTGTTAAGTGCATTGTTTTTCCCTTACTTCAATGCTAAATAAATAGTTTATTTATTTAAAAATAGTAAAAGGTGTTAAATAAATAGTTTATTTATTTAAAAAGAGTAAAAGATGTTAAATAAATAGTTTATTTATTTAAAAAAGAGTAAAATATGTTGCTAAATAAATAGTTTATTTATTTAGAAAGAGAAAAATATGTTAAATAAATAGTTTATTTATTTAAAATAAAAAATAATAAAAGGTTTTTGCCTTGGCATACCTAGGAAGTCGTCGCCCACCCAACAGTCAACCCCCTAAGATGTTATGGTGACAAGACGACATTCGATGAAGTAGGCTGAATTACCCTTTTGAGAATCGATCAGGCCAACATGTGTGAAGCTCCTCTAACATAAGAGGAAGACTGTTTATGGTGATTACCTAGGGAAGAGAAAGAGAGGGGTGTTCACCCTACCTCCTATCGCAGGTTGATCGGGGAGTAATGGCGGGTAGGAAGGGAACATGGACCGAGGAGGTAGAGAAGACATTGGAAGAATAAATCTCGAAGAGAGTAGGGGAAGGGATTATGAGAAATGGAAATATCATTCATCAAGAAAGAGCGATGGGAATTTTTCGAGTAGTGAACGATGAGTGTCTTCCAAGCAGTGCCAAAAACCCAATTTTTTAGATGACCCAGGTTGGTCTCCATCAAAATTTGGTTGTTATATTTTAATAGCTATCTATGTTAGTAAGATCTCATAAGTCCGTGTTTTAGAGTGTTGAAGTTCTATGTATTGAGAGCTTGTAGCTCTATGTTGAGATCTTGTAGCTTTGTGTTTAGAGCTCGTAGCTCTATATTTTTAAGATATTGTATCTATGTTTTAGAGCATCAAAACTCTATATTTTGAGATCTTGTAGCTCTATGTTTTGAGATATCGTAGCTCTATGTTGAGAGCTTGTAGATTTACGGTTAGAGCTCATAGCTCAATGTTTTAAGAGCTCAAAGATCTATGTTGAGACCTCATGGCTCTGTGTTTAGAGCCTGTAGCTCTATGTTTAGAACATCATAGCTCTATGTTTGTAAGAGCATCGTAGCTTTATCTTGAGAGCTTGTGGCTCTGTGTTTAAAGATCGTAGCTCTATTTTTTTAAGATCTCATAGCTCTATGTTTATATCATCGTAGCTCTATGTTAGTAAGAGCATCATGGCTCTATGTTTAGAGAATCAAAGCTCTATATTTTGAGAGCTTGTAGTTCTATGTTGAGAGCTCGTAGATCTATGTTTAGAGCTTATAGCTCTAGGTTGGGTAAGGATTTATGAATCCTTCTCATTAGTTAAAAAAGATATAGTTAAAATTTTTCTCTTTTGTTTGTATGTTTTATTATTTTGTGTTAATTTGGGGTATTACATTTCATATCATAGCTCTAGGTTCAAAGGTATAGAGCTTCTTATGCATTGTATAAGATATTCAGGGATCTCCAAAGAGGATCGCTTGAGAATAAGCTAAAATTTGGAGTAACCTAGAGTCTCTGCTATTAGGTTCTAATGGAATTAATTCTGAGGAAGGATGAATATTAAAGATACCTTAGTATAGACTTTGGCATTAAGTATATATCCTCACCTAGGAACTTCATCCTAGTTATTTCTATAATTATCAGTAAAAGAAGAACTTTATATTGGGGTTAAGTTAGTGATTTAGTTGAGGGATAACTATAACTTAACTCTTTTTTTGGTGGAAACCATATCAAGATGCCACCTAAGGTTCAGATGGAAAGGCCTCAACCTAGATAGACTCGACAAAGCAATGTCAAAGAAGAGATACAAAATGAGGATCTAGGAGTTTCCAATGTAGGCATAGATGAAATTACTACTACGATTGTTGATTTGTAAGATCAGTTAAGACAAGTATTAGAAACCATGGAAAATCAAAACTCATAGGCTATAGATTTGGAAGTCAACCAAATTGAGGAACTGATAGCAGAACAAAAGCAAGCAAGGGCTCTCTTAGAAAAAGAGATAATAAGGGACCTAAAAATATTTGTATCTCCAATTTTTATGGAGAAGGAGAGGGAGACATAGTTGAAGCTTGGTTGAGAGAGCTGGAAGTCTTATTCATAGTAAAGGGTTGTTCTTCAGGTACCTGAATGGTTTAGACTACTATTTACCTTGAAGGAGCTACCCTGTACTAGTGGAAGACTTACTATGAGGAGACTAAGATTGAATCTGTAGAAATTCCATGGAAGGAATTTATAGAAATATTAAAAAAGACATTTCTCATGAAACACTTCTATTCTTTAAAGTTCGAAGAATTTACCAGTCTAAGGCAAGGAACTAACTTAGTGGAGGTATATTATAGGAATTTGATAAAACTATTAAATTTTGTACCCACCTATAATTATAATATGTAGATTCATAAGTTTACTCATGGATTACAGTATAGGATAAAGCATGACGTAGAAATGTAGGAACCTAAGTCATTGCAGAAGGATTATGATTTAGGAAATAAAGCAAAGTTTCATTTTTGCTATAAGTATGAAAACCTGACCAACTAGGAATGTTAGGAACTAAATAAGAGGAACAACAATGGGGTTATAAAATGGGAGGCAGAGAAAGAATAAAAGGCTAAGAACCCCCAAAATACAGATAAGAAATTAAATGGAGGTTAAAATAAATTCAAGAAGAAATTCTTAAAGAAGGACAACAAAGCCAATAATGCTAAACCTCCTATGCAAAAATCATCAGATCTAGTATCAATGATTAAGAGTGAGGAGAAGAAAACAAAAAATAAATAAGGGCCCAAGGATGGATGTTACCATTGCAAAGGGGCTCACTATGATAATCAATACCTGTATCGATCGAGGACAAGCACGTCCAACAATAAAGGAAAGGAGCCAATGCATAAGATCTACGCTACAATTGGGAATAAAAAATGTGAAGGGAAAGCCACCTCGTTAATCATCAAAGGTAAGATTTTGTTTAAGCAAGTATATATATTAATTGATAGTGGAGCCATAGAAAATTTCATTTATTGTAAATTAGCCAATGATATGTTGGAAAGACTAGGGTATTTGGCTCATGCATGGAAGGTCGAGTATGGGTCTGGATAAACCTACTCTATAAACCAAAGTTTCCCAATTATGGAAATTACTTTAGAAAGTGGAACCACGAAAGGTTACCTATACCTAACTCCACTTCATGCCTTTGATGTGATCCTAGGGATGCATTGACTACATGCCCATCAAGCCATAATCAATTTTCAATATAGATGGATTGAGTATTCTGATGGAATTAACGAGAGGGTACAAATTTATAGAAATCAAGGGGTATTCAAGCCCCAAATATTTTCTACCATGCAGTTGAAGAAAGCCCTCAAGAAAGGGTGAATCATTTATATTGTGAAAATGAACAAAGTTGAGAGAGATCGGAAGGAAGAGGTGATTGATGCACACCCAATTCTGCAATAATTTTAGGATGTATTTTCAAAATATCTACTAGGGTTACCTCATGTGCGAGAATTTTATTTCACTATTAATATCATATTGGGAGTGGAACCCATCCATCAATCTCTATATAGGATGTCACCTATTTAGATGCAAGATTTAAAGATACAACTACAAGGGTTATTAGAGAAGGGGTTGATAAAACCAATTGTGTCACCATGGGGTGCACCTATTTTATTTATGAAAAATAAGGATGGATCCCTAAGACTGTGTATTGACTATAGGATGCTAAATAATACCACAATAAAGAACCAGTACCCCTTGCCCAAGATCAAAGATTTATTCAAACAACTAAGAGATGTCACGATATTTACCAAGATAGACCTAAGTTTATGGTATCACCAGATGAGGATTCGTGAGGAATACACTCACAAAATGATATTTAAACTGAGTTATGGGAATTACGAGTTCACTGTCCTACCCTTCGGACTAACCAATTCACCTGCTACCTTCATGAATTTAATGAACAATGTGTTTAGAAGGTACCTAGACCAGTTTGTCCTTGTATTTCTTGATGACATTCTCATATACTATCAAACCAAGGAAGAGCATTAAAAGTATCTCACGGTTATTTTGGAACTTCTAAGAGAGAATCAACTCTATGGGAATTTGGCCAAGAGCATTTTCCATGTTTTGGAGGTGCTTTATTTAGGGCATGTTATATCAAAAAAGGGGATCATAGTGGACCTAGAGAAAATAGAGGCCATGATAAATTAGCCATCCCCTAAAAATATTATTGATGTGAGAAGCTTCATGGAGCTAACGATCTATTATTGTCGTCACATAAAGGATTTATCAAAAATCACCTTGGTAATAACTAGTATCCAAAAGAAAGGAAAGGAATTCAAGTGGATGAATAAGTATGAGCCTGCTTTCACCATGTTGAAGCTAAATCTCACTACTGCATCGATACTAAATATTCTGGACCCTCAAGGAGATTTTATAGTATGCACAGATGCATCATTGGAAGTACTAGGAGAGTGCTCATGCAGGAATATTTAGTAGTGTCTTATACATCAAGGAAGATTAAAAAGTATGAGGTTAATTATTCTACACATGATTTAGAGCTAGTTGTTGTAGTGCATGCTCTAAAGACCTAGCATCATTATCTAGTAGGGAGACCCTTCGAGCTAATATGAGACCATCAGATTTTGAAGTACATATTTACTCAACCAATGCTCAACACAAGATAGAGAAGATGGGTCATGTTCCTTGTTGAGTATGATTTTGAAATTGAGTATATTAAAGGAAAATAAAATAAGGTTGTGGATTCCTTGAGTAGGAGACACATAATAGCCATAACCAGTAGCCACATAAAGCTCATGGACCAAGTAAGAAAGGAGCAATATCAAGATGAATATTATAAAAAAATTCAAGCCAAGTTAAGAGAAGACCCGAAGGGCAATAAATATTTTAGGGTAATTGACAACATTTTATGTTATAAAGGAAGAATTATCGTACCAAAATTAGGGAATTTAGTGAAGGTAGTGATGCAAGAAGCCCATATATCTCCTTATATGGCTCACCTCGAAGGGGTAAAAATGAGAGATAATGTAAAACAAACTTTTTTTTGGGTAGGGATGAAGAGGGACATTATAGATTTTATGGCCTAATGCCTTGAGTTCCAGAAGGTAAAGGTAGAATGCAAGCATCCCATTTGATATTTGTACCCCCATAGTATACCTTCTCAAAAATGGTAGGTCATATTAAAGTATTTTACTATAGGCTTACATAAGACCAAATATCAACATGAGGCAATCTTTGTGGTGGTAAAACATTGACCAAGGTCACACACTTCATACCTAGGAACACCGAAGATGATTCTCAAGTAGTGGCTAATAGGTTTGTTAAAGAGATTTTCAAACTACATAGATTATTAGAGGTAATTATATCAAATAAGGAATACAAGTTTACTTAAAAATTTTGGAGAGCTCTACATCAGGCAATAGGTATAAAGTTGCATATGAGTTCAACATACCACCTTGAAACAAATGGTCAGATGGAGTGGGTAAACCAAGTTTTAGAAGATATGCTTCGAATTTATTGCATGGACCACAAGTCTCGGTGGGAAGACTATATGTAATTGGTAGAGTTTACCTACAATAATGGATATCATTCCTCTTTAGGGATAGCACCATTTGATGCATTGTATGGGAAAAAGTATAGGACACCTCTAACATGGGACAACCTGGAGGATAGAGTAGTAATTGGACCAAAAATGGTTAAGAAAATGGAAGAGCAAATTAGGGTAATTAGGCAAAGACTTAAGGATGATGTTGATAGGTAGAAGAGCTATGTTGATTTGAAGATATCTCCTAGAGAATAGACAATGGGATATAAAGTGTTCCTAAGGGTCAAACCAATGAAAAGTGTGATCAAGTCCACAAAACTAGATCCATAGTTTGTAGGGCCCTTTGAGATCATTGAGAAAATTAGTTCGGTTGCATACCGACTCACCTTAACTCCAAATTTATCAAAAATCCATGACACCTTCCACATATACTTTCTTAGAAAATATATTTCTAACCATGAGAATGTGTGGGATTTCTCTACCTTGTAGATGGTAAACACAAATACAATCAAAGTAATACCAGTAAGGATCCTTTAATTTAACTCTAATGCTATACGAAATCAGACCCTTGAGTAGTGTAAGGTCCAATGGGATCATTTCTCAAAAAGAAATACCACTTGGGAAAAGGTGGCATACATGCAGAAACATTTTCCTTTCTTGTTTGATGAACTTTAATCTATTGTAGCGAGTTGCTTAATTTTATATCTGGTTTAAAAACTAAGAAACATCGTGGATGGTATTAATCCTAGTGGGTAAGGATGTCGTGACCCTCCTATATGGAATTTTGAAACATAGCAAAACAATGTATTAACAAATATGACTAATATTTTATTTTGTGCAATTGACCAGCTTCATGATATTAGATAAGTAATGAAGGATATGTTGTTTCTAATAAATTGCTAATTTGTAGGATCACGTGTACTCTTGAGTGGAGGATATTGAGTCATCCATAGAATGTGAGAGTACCTGAGGAAGGGAAAATGATTATAAGATAACTTGAAGGTAACACGGATAGATACCTTCATATAGGTATGCATTCAGTTAAGAGATAATCATTAATGTCTAATCACGTTGAGCCCTAGACTGATGGCCTAGTAGCTATCGTAAGTTCAAGAGGCTAAGACATACGATTAGATTGATGTAAATACTCCCCCTTTATTTGATGCACTTGCATGATTATATTTTACTTCAACATTATTAACCTTGATAACCAGTGATCATGGGGTAGATGGTTTTCCTTCACAAACTTCATATGTGTGTTGTTTAAATAAATAGTTTATTTATTTAAGAAGAGGAAAATATGTTGTTAAATGAATAGTTTATTTATTTAAAAAGAGTAAAAGATGTTAAATAAATAGGAAGAGCAAAATATGTTAAATAAATAGTTTATTTATTTAAAAAAAGTAAAATATGTTAAATAAAAAAATTATTTATTTAAAAAGAGTAAAAGATGTTAAATAAATAGGAAGAGCAAAAGATGTTAAATAAATAGTTTATTTATTTAAAAAGAGTAAAAGATGTTAAATAAATAGTTTATTTATTTAAAAAGAGTAAAATATGTTAAATAAATAATTTATTTATTTAAAAGGAGAAAAAATATTGTTAAATAAATAGTTTATATATTTTAGAAGGACAAAAGATGTTACTAAATAAATAGTTTATTTATTAAAAAAATGTAAAAGATATTTCTAAATAAATATTTTATTTTTTTAGAAAGAGAAAAATATGTTGTTAAATAAATAGTTTATTTATTTAAAAAAGAAAAAAGAAAAGAAAGGTGTTTTCCTTGGCGTACCTAAGGAGTTTTCACCCACCCATCGGTCGACGCCCTAAGACGTTATGGTGACAAGACGACATTCGGTGGAGTAGGCTAAATTACCCTTTGGAGAACCGATCAGGAAAAGATGCACAAATCTCCTCTACCATAAGAGGAAGAGACTTTAAGGTGATCACCTGGGGAAGAGAAAGGGAGGGATGTTCACTCTACCTCCTGTTAAATGTTGGTCAGGGAGTAATGGTGGGTAGGTAGGGAACATGGACCAAGGAGGCAGAGAAGGTGTCAGAGGAAAAAGGCTTGAATAGAGTAGGGGAAGCAAGGACGAAAAAGAAAAGAGCATCCCTTGAGCAGGAGTGATGAGCATCCATTGTGCAGTGAGCGATGAGCATTTTTTGAGTAGTACAAAAAATCCTATTCTGTGGGTAAACTAAGTTGGTCTCCTTCCAAATCTAGTTGTTATATTTTAATAACTATCTATGTTAGTAAGAGCTCGTAGCTCTGTGTTTTAGAGAATCAAAGCTCTATGTTTTGATAGCTCATAGCTCTATGTTGAGAGCTCGTAGCTGTATTTTTAGAGCTTGTAGCTCTATATTTTAAGAGAACATAGCTCTATGTTTAGAGCATGGTAGTTCTATGTTTGTAAGAGCACCATAGCTCTATGTTGAGAGCTTGTAGCTCTATTTTGAGAGCTCGTAGCTCTATGTTAAGAGCTCATGGCTCTATATTTTTAAGATCTTTTATCTATATTTTAGATCATCGAAGCTCTATATTTTGAGAGCTTGTAGCTCTATTTTTTGAGATATCGTAGCTCTATGTTGAGAGCTCGTAGATTTACATTTGGAGCCCATAGATCAATGTTTTAAGAGCTCACAGCTCTATGTTGAAACCTCATGGATCTATGTTTAGAGCTTGTAGCTCTATGTTTTTAAAAGTTAGTAGCTCTATGTTTAGAACATCATAGCTCTATGTTTGTAAGAGCATCGTAGCTCTATGTTGAGAGCTTGTGGCTCTGTGTTTAGATATCGTAGCTCTATTTTTTTAAGAGCTCATAGCTCTATGTTTAGATCATCGTAGCTCTATGTTAGTAAGAGCATCATGGCTCTATGTTTAGAGAATCAAAGCTTTATATTTTGAGATCTTGTAGATATATGTTGAGAGCTCATAGATCTGTGTTTAGAGCTCATAGCTCTAGGTTGGGTAAGGATTTATGAATCCTTCTCCTTAGTTAAAAAATATATAGTTAAAAAATTTCTCTATAGATTTGGAAGTCAATCAAATTGAGGAACTGATAGCAAAACAAAAGCAAGCAAGGGCTCTCTTAGAAAAAGAGATAGTAAGGGACCTAAAAAATATTTGTATCTCCAATTTTTATGGAGAGGGAGAGGGAGACATAGTTGAAGCTTGGTTGAGAGAGCTGAAAGTATTATTCATAGTAAAGGGTTGTTCTTCAGGTACCTGAATGGTTTGGGCTACTATTTACCTTGAAGGAGCTACCCTGTACTGGTGGAAGACTTACTATGAGGAGACTAAGATTGAATCTGTAGAAATTCCATGGAATGAATTTATAGAAATATTAAAAAAGACATTCCTCATGAAACACTTCTATTTTTTAAAGTTCGAAGAGTTTACCAGTCTAAGGCAAGGAACTAACTTAGTGAAGGCATATTATAGGAATTTGATAAAATTATTAAATTTTGTACCCACATATAATGATAATATGCAGATTCATAAGTTTACTCATGGATTACAGTCTAGGATAAAGCATGACATAGAAACGTATTAACATAAGTCATTGCATAAGGATTATGATTTAGCAAATAAAGCAAAGTCTCATTTTTGCTATAAGTATGAAAACCTGACCAACCAAGAATGTTAGGAACTAAATAAGAGGAACAACGATGCGGTTATAAAATGGGAGGCACAAAAAGAATAAAAGACTAAGAACCCCCAAAATATAGAGAAGAAATTAAATGGAGGTTAAAATAAATTCAAGAATAAATTCTTAAAGAAAGACAACAAAGCCAATAATGCTAAACCTCCTATGCAAAAATCATCAGCTCTAGTATCAATGATTAAGAGTGAGGAGAAGAAAACAAAAAAGAAATAAGGGCCCAAGGATGGATGTTACCATTGCAAAGGGGCTCACTATGATAATCAATACCTGTATCGATTGAGGACAAGAATGTCCAACAATAAAGGAAAGGATCCAATGCATGAGATCTATGCTACAATTGGGAATAAAAAACTTGAAGGGAAAGCCACCCAGTTAATCATCAAAGGTAAGATTTTGTTTAAGCAAGTAGATATCTTAATTGATAGTGGATACATAGACAGTTTCATTTATTGTAAACTAGCCAATGATATGTTGGAAAGACTAGGGTATTTGGCTCATGGATGGAAGGTCGAGTATGGGTTTGGATAAACCTACTCCATAAACAAAAGTTTCCCAATTATGAAAATTACTTTAGAAAGTGGAACCACGAAATGTTACCTATACCTAACTCTACTTCATACCTTTGATGTGATCCTAGGGATGGATTGACTACATGCCCATCAAGCCATAATCAATTTTCAATATAGATGGATTGAGTATTCTGAGGGAATTAATGAGAGGCTACAAATTTATTGAAATCAAGGGGTATTCAAACCCCAAATATTTTCCACCATGCAGTTGAAGAAATCCCTCAGGAAAGGGGGAATCATTTATATTTTGAAAATGAACAAAGTTGAGAGAGATTGGAAGGAAGAGGTGATTGATGCACACCCAATTCTGCAATAATTTTAGGATGTATTTTCAAAATATCTACTAGGGATACATCCTGTGCAAGAATTTGATTTCACTATTAATATCATATTGGGAGTGGAATCCACCCATCGATCTCTATATAGGATGCCACCTATTCAGATGTAGAATGTAAAGATACAACTACAAGGGTTATTAGAGAAGGGGTTGATAAAACCAATTGTGTCACCATGGGGTGCACCTATTTTATTTATGAAAAATAAGGATGGATCCCTAAGACTGTGTATTGACTATAGGATGCTAAATAATACCACAATAAAGAAACAGTACCCCTTGCCCAGGATCAAATATTTATTCAAACAACTAAGAGATCATGATGTTTACCAATATAGACCTAAGTTTATGGTATCACCAGATGAGGATTCATGAGGAAGACACTCATAAAATGATATTTCAAATGGGGTATGGGCATTACGAGTTCACTGTCCTACCCTTCAGACTAACCAATGCACCTGCTACCTTCATGAATTTAATGAACAATGTGTTTAGAAGGTACCTAGACTAGTTTGTCCTTGTATTTATTGATGACATTCTCATATAATCTCAGATCAAGGAAGAGCATTAAAAGTATCACACGGTTATTTTGGAACTTCTAAGAGAGAATCAACTCTATGGGAATTTGGCCAAGAGCAATTTCCATGTTTTGAAGGTGCTTTATTTAGGGCATGTTATATCAAAAAAGGGGATCATAGTAGACCTAGAGAAAATAGAGGCCATGATAAATTGGCCATCCCCTAAAAATATTATTGATGTGAGAAGCTTCATGGAGCTAACGATATATTACTGGTGTCACATAAAGGATTTATAAAAACTCACCTTGGTAATAACTAGTATCCAAAAGAAGGGAAAGGAATTCAAGTGGATGAATAAGTATGAGCCTGCTTTCACCATGTTGAAGCTAAATCTCACCACTGCATGGATACTAAATATTTTGGATCCTCAAGGAGATTTTATAGTATGCACAGATGCATCATTTGAAGTACTATGGGAGTGCTCATGCAAAAAGATTTAGTAGTGTCTTATACATCAAGGAAGATTAAAAAGTATGAGTTTAATTATTCTACACATGATTTAGAGCTAGTTGTTGTAGTGCATGCTCTAAAGACCTAGCATCATTATCTAGTAGGGAGACCCTTCGAGCTAATATGAGACCATCAGAGTTTGAAGTACATATTTACTCAACCAATGCTCAACACAAGGTAGAGAAGATGGGTCGTGTTCCTTGTTGAGTATGATTTAGAAATTGAGTATATTAAATGAAAATAAAATAAGGTTGTGGATTCCCTGAGTAGGAGACACATAATAGCCATAACCAGGAGCCACATAAAGCTCATGGACCAAGTAAGAAATGAGCAATATCAAGATGAATATTATCAAGAAATTCAAGCCAAGTTAAGAGAAGACACGAAGAGCAATAAATATTTTAGGGTAATTGACAACATTTTATGTTATAAAGGAAGAATTATCATACCAAAATTAGGAAATTTAGTGAAGGTAGTGATGCAAGAAGCCCATATATCTCCTTATATGGCTCACCCCAGAGGGGTAAAAATGAGAGATAATGTAAAACAATTTTTTTTTTGGTAGGGATGAAGAGGGACATTATAGATTTTATGGCCTGATGCCTTGAGTTCCAGAAGGTCAAGGTAGAATGCAAACATCCCATAGGATATTTGTACCCCCATAGTATACCTTCTCAAAAATGGTAGGTCATATCAAAGTATTTTACTATAGGCTTACCTAAGACCAAATATCAACATGATGCAATCTTTGTGGTGGTAAAAATTTGACCAAGGTTGAACACTTTATACCTAGGAGCACCAAAGATGATTCTCAAGTAGTGGCTAATAGGTTTGTTAAAGAGATTTTCAAACTACATAGATTCTTAGAGGTAATTATATCAAATAACGAATACAAGTTTACTTAAAAATTTTGGAGAGCTCTACATCAGGCAATAGGTATAAAGTTGCATATGAGTTCAACATACCACCTTGAAACAAATGGTCAGATGGAGTGGGTAAACCAAGTTTTAGAAGATATGCTTTGAATGTATTGCAAGGACCATAATTCTCGGTGGGAAGACTATATATAATTGGTCGAGTTTACCTACAATAATGGATATCATTCCTCTTTAGGGATGGCATCATTTGATGCATTGTATGTGAAAAAGTATAGGACACCTCTAACATGGGATAACCTGGAGGATAGAGTAGTAATTGCACAAAAAATGGTCAAGAAAATGGAAGAGCAAATTAGGGTAATTAGGCAAAGACTCAAGGATGCTACTGATATGTAGAAGATCTATGTTGATTTGAAGATATCTCCTAGAGAATAGACAACGGGATATAAAGTGTTCCTAAGGGTCAAACCAATGAAAAGTATGATCAATTCCATAAAACTAGATCCATAGTTTGCAGGGCCCTTTGAGATCATTGAGAAAATTAGTTTGGTTGCATACCGACTCACCTTAACTCCAAATTTATCAAAAATCCATGACACCTTCCACATATCCTTTCTTAGAAAACATATTGCTAACCCTGATAATGTGTGGGATTTCTCTATCTTGTAGATGGTAAACATGAATACAATCAAAGTAATACCAGTAAGGATCCTTTAATTTCACTCTAAAGCTATACGAAATCAGACCCTTGAGTAGTGTAAGGTCCAATGGGATCATTTCTCATAAAGAAATACCATTTGGTAAAAGGTGGCGTACATGCAGAAACATTTTCCTTTCTTTTTTGATGAACTTTAAGCTATTGTAGCGAGTTGCTTAATTTTATATCCGATTGAAAAACTAAGAAACATCGTGGATGGTATTAATCCTAGTGGGGAAGGATGTCATGACAATACTATATGGAATTTTGAAACATAGCAAAACAATGTATTAACAAATATGACTAATATTTTATTTTATGCAATTGACCAGCTTCATGATATTAGATAAGTAATGAAGGATATGTTGTTAATAAATTGCTAATTTGTAGGATCATGTGTACTCTTGAGTGGAGGAAATTGAGTCATCCATAGAATGTGAGAGTACTTGAGGAAGGGAAATTGATTATAAGATAACCTGAAGGTAACACGGATAGATACCTTCATATAGGTATGCATTCAGTTAAGAGATAATCATTAATGTCTAATCACGTTGAGCCCTAGACTGATGGCCTAGTAGCTATCGTAAGTTATAGAGGCTAAGACATACAATTAGATTGATGAAAAGACTCCACCTTTATTTGATGCACTTGCATGATTATATTTTACTTCAACATTATTAACCTTGATAACCAGTGATCATGGGGTAGATGGTTTTCCTTCACAGACATCATATGTGTGTTGTTTAAATAAATAGTTTATTTATTTAAGAAGAGCAAAATATGTTGTTAAATAAATTGTTTATTTATTTAAAAAGAGTAAAAGATTTTAAATAAATAGGAAGAGCAAAATATGTTAAATAAATAGTTTATTTATTTAAAAAAAGTAAAATATGTTAAATAAATAGTTTATTTATTTAAAAAGAGTAAAAGATGTTAAATAAATAGGAAGAGCAAAAGATGTTAAATAAATATTTTATTTATTTAAAAAGAGTAAAAGATGTTAAATAAATAGTTTATTTATTTAAAAAGAGTAAAATATGTTAAATACATAATTTATTTATTTAAAAAGAGAAAAAATATTGTTAAATAAATAGTTTATATATTTTAGAAGGACAAAAGATGTTACTAAATAAATAGTTTATTTATTAAAAAAATGTAAAAGATGTTTCTAAATAAATATTTTATTTATTTAGAAAGAGCAAAATATGTTGTTAAATAAATAGTTTATTTATTTAAAAAAGAAAAAATAAAAGAAAGGTGTTTTCCTTGGCATACCTAAGAAGTTGTCACCCACCTATCGGTCGACCCCCTAAGACATTATGGCGACAAGATGACATTCGGTGGAGTAGGCTAAATTACCCTTTGGAGAACCGGGCAAGAAAATATGCACAAAGCTCCTCTACCATAAGAGGAAGAGACTTTAAGGTGATCGCCTGGGGAAGAGAAAGGGAGGGATTTTCACTCTACCTCCTGTTAAAGGTTGGTCAGGGAGTAATGGCGGGTAGGTAGGGAACATGGACCGAGGAGGAAGAGAAGGTTTTAGAGGAAAAAGGCCTGAATAGACTAGGGGAAGCAAGGATGAAAAGAAAATAACATCCATCGAGCAGGAGTGATGAGCATCCATTGAGCAGTGAGCGATGAGCATCTTTCGAGTAGTACAAAAAATCCAATTTTGTGGGTAAACTAAGTTGGTCTCCTTCCAAATCTAGTTGTTATGTTTTAATAGCTATCTATGTTAGTAAGAGCTCGTAGCTCTATGTTTTAGAGAATCTAAGCTCTATGTTTTGATAGCTCATAGCTCTATGTTGAGAGCTCGTAGCTATATTTTTAGAGCTTGTAGCTCTATATTTTAAGAGAATGTAGCTCTATATTTAGAGGATCATAGTTCTATGTTTGTAAGAGCACCGTAGCTCCATGTTGAGAGCTTGTAACTCTATTTTGAGAGCTTGTAGCTCTATGTTAAGAGATCGTAGCTCTATATTTTTAAGATCTTGTATCTATGTTTTAGAGCATCGAAGCTCTATATTTTGAGAGCTTATAGCTCTATGTTTTGAGATATCATAGATCTATGTTGAGAGCTCATAGATTTACATTTAGAGCTCATAGCTCAATGTTTTAAGAGCTCACAGATCTATGTTGAGACCTCATGGCTCTGTGTTTAGAGCTTGTAGCTATATGTTTTTAAAAGTTAGTGGCTCTATGTTTAGAACATCATAGATCTATGTTTGTAAGAGCATCATAGCTCTATGTTGATAGCTTGTGGCTCTGTGTTTAGAGCTCGTAGATCTATTTTTTAAGAGCTCATAGCTCTATGTTTGGATCATCGTAGCTCTATGTTAGTAAGAGCATCATGGCTCTATGTTTAGAGAATCAAAGATTTATATTTTGAGATATTGTAGCTCTATGTTGAGAGCTTGTAGATCTGTGTTTAGAGCTCATAGCTATAGGTTGGGTAAGGATTTATGAATCCTTCTCCTTAGTTAAAAAATATATAGTTAAAATTTTTCTCTTTTGTTTGTATGTTTTATTATTTTGTGTTAATTTGGGGTATTACATTTCATATCATAGCTCTAGGTTCAAAGGTGTAGAGCTTCTTATGCATTGTATAAGAGATTCAGGGATCTCCAAAGAGGATCGTTTGAGAATAAGCTAAAATTTGGAGTAACCTAGAGTCTCTACTATTAGGTTCTAACGGATTAAATTCTGAGGAAGGATGAATATTAAAGATACCTTAGTATAGACTTTGGTATTAAGGATATATCCTCACCTAGGAACCTCATCCTAGTTATTTCTATAATTATTAGTAAAATAAGAACTTTGTATTGTGGTTAAGTTAGTGATTAAGTTGAGGGATAACTATAACTTAACTCTTTTTTTGGTGGAAACCATATCAAGATGCCACCTAAGGTTGGGATGGAAATGCCTCCACCTAGACAGACTTGAAAAAGCAATGTCAAAGAAGAGATACAAAATGAGGATCTAGGAGTTTCCAATGTATGCATAGATGAACTTACTACTACGGTTGTTGATTTGTAATATCAGTTAAGACAAGTATTAGAAACCATGGCAAATCAAAAATTATACGCTATAGATTTGGAAGTCAACCAAATTGAGGAACTGATAGTGGAACAAAAGCAAGCAAGGGCTCTCTTAGAAAAAGAGATAGTAAGGGACCTAAAAAATATTTGTATCTCCAATTTTTATGGAGAGGGAGAGGGAGACATAGTTGAAGCTTGGTTGAGAGAGTTGAAAGTCTTATTCATAGTAAAGGGTTGTTCTTCAGGTACCTGAATGGTTTGGGCTACTATTTACCTTAAAGGAGCTACCCTGTATTGGTGGAAGACTTACTATGAGAAGACTAAGATGAATCTATAGAAATTCCATGGAAGGAATTTATAGAAATATTAAAAAAGACATTCCTCATGAAACGGTTCTATTCTTTAAAGTTCGAAGAGTTTACCAGTCTAAGGCAAGGAACTAACTTAGTGGAGGTATATTATTGGAATTTGATAAAACTATTAAATTTTGTACCCACATATAATGATAATATGCAGATTCATAATTTTACTCATGGATTAAAGTCTAGGATAAAGCATGACATAGAAATATAGGAACCTAAGTCATTGCAGAAGGATTATGATTTAGAAAAGAAAGCAAAGTATTATTTTTGCTATAAGTATGTAAACCTGACCAACCAGGAATGTTAGGAACTAAATAAGAGGAACAACAATGGGGTTATAAAATGGGAGGAAGAGCAAAAATAAAAGGCTAAGAACCCCCAAAATACAGAGAAGAAATTAAAGGGAGGTTAAAATAAATTCAAGAAGAAATTCTTAAAGAAAGACAAAAAACCCAATAATGCTAAAAATCCTATGCAAAAATCATCAACTCTAGTATCAACGATTAAGAGTGAGGAGAAGAAAACAAAAAAGAAATAAGGGCCCAAGGATGGATGTTACCATTGCAAAGGGGCTCACTATGATAATCAATACCTGTATCGATCGAGGACAATCACGTCCAACAATAAAGGAAAGGAGCCAATGCATAAGATCTATGCTACAATTGGGAATAAAAAATGTGAAGGGAAAGCCACCCCATTAATCATCAAAGGTAATATTTTGTTTAAGGAAGTAGATATCTTAATTGATAGTGGAGACATAGAAAGTTTCATTTATTGTAAATTAGCCAATGATATTTTGGAAAGACTAGGGTATTTGGCTCATGGATGGAAGGTCGAGTATGGGTCTGGATAAACCTACTCCATAAACCAAAGTTTCCCAATTATGGAAATTAATTTAGAAAGTGGAACCACGAAAGGTTAACTATACCTAACTCCACTTCATGCCTTTGATGTGATCCTAGGGATGGATTGACTACATGCCCATCAAGCCATAATCAATTTTCAATATAGATGGATTGAGTATTCTAAGGGAATTAATGAGAGGCTACAAATTTATAGAAATCAAGGGGTATTGAAGCCCCAAATATTTTCTACCATGTAGTTGAAGAAAGCCCTTAGGAAAGTGGGAATCATTTATATTGTGAAAATGAACAAAGTTGAGAGAGATAGGAAGGAAGAGGTGATTGATACACACCCAATTCTACAATAATTTTAGGATGTATTTTCAAAATATCTACTAGGGTTACCTCCTGTGCAATAATTTGATTTCACTATTAATATCATACTAGGAGTGGAACCCATCCATCTATCTTTATATAGGATGTAACCTATTCAGATGCAAGATTTAAAGATACAACTACAAGGATTATTAGAGAAGGGGTTGATAAAACCAATTGTGTCACCATGGGGTGCACCTATTTTATTTATGAAAAATAAGGATGGATCCCTAAGACTGTGTATTGACTATAGGATGCTAAATAATACCACAATAAAGAACCAGTACCCCTTGCCCAGGATAAAATATTTATTCAAACAACTAAGAGATGTCATGATATTTACCAAGATAGACCTAAGTTTATGGCATCAATAGATGAGGATTCATGAGGAAGACACAAAATGATATTTAAAATGAGGTATGGGCATTACGAGTTCACTGTCCTACCCTTCGGACTAACCAATGCACCCGCTACCTTCATGAATTTAATGAACAATGTGTTTAGAAGGTACCTAGACCAGTTTGTCCTTGTATTTCTTGATGACATTCTCATATACTCTCAGACCAAGGAAGAGCATGACAAGAATCACACGGTTATTTTGGAACTTCTAAGAGAGAATCAACTCTATGGGAATTTTGCCAAGAGCAATTTCCATGTTTTGGAAGTGCTTTATTTAGGGCATGTTATATTAAAAAAGGGGATCACAGTGGACCTAGAGAAAATAGAGGCCATGATAAATTGGCCATCCCCTAAAAATATTATTGATGTGAGAAGATTCATGGAGCTAACGATCTATTACTATCATCACATAATGGATTTATCAAAAATCACCTTGGTAATAACTAGTATCCAAAAGAAGGGAAAGGAATTCACGTGGATGAATAAGTATGAGGTTGCTTTCACCATGTTGAAGCTAATTCTCACCACTTCATCGATACTAAATATTTTGGATCCTCAAGGAGATTTTATAGTATGCGCAAATGCATCATTGGAAGTACTCAGGGATTGCTCATGCAAGAAGATTTAGTAGTGTCTTATACATCAAGGAAGATTAAAAAGGATGAGGTTAATTATTCTACACATGATTTAGTGCTAGTTTTTATAGTGCATGCTCTAAATACCTAGCATCATTATCTAGTAGGGAGACCCTTCGAGCTAATATGAGACCATCAGAGTTTGAAGTACATATTTACTCAACCAATGCTCAACACAAGGTAGAGAAGATGGGTCGTGTTCCTTGTTGAGTATGATTTTGAAATTGAGTATATCAAAGGGAAATAAAATAAGGTTGTGGATTACCTGTGTAGGAGACACATAATATCCATAACCAGGAGCCACATAAATATTATGGACCAAGTAAGAAAGGAGCAATATCAAGATGAATATTATCAATAAATTCAAGCCAAGTTAAGAGAAGACCCGAAGAGCAATAAATATTTTAGGGTAATTGACAACATTTTATGTTATAAAGGAAGAATTATCATACCAAAATTAGGGAATTTAGTGAAGGTAGTGATGCAATAAGCCCATATATCTCCTTATATGGCTCACCCTAGAGGGGTAAAATTGAGAGATAATGTAAAACAATTTTTTTTTTGGGTAGGGATGAAGAGGGACATTATAGATTTTATGGCCTGATGCCTTGAGTTCTAGAAGGTCAAGGTAGAATGCAAGCATCCCATAGGATATTTGTACCCCCATAGTATACCTTCTCAGAAATGGTAGGTCATATCAAAGTATTTCTCTATAGGCTTACCTAAGACCAAATATCAACATGATGCAATATTTGTGGTGGTAAAAAATTGACCAAGGTCGCACACTTCATACCTAGGAGCACCAAAGATGATTCTCATGTAGTGGCTAATAGGTTTTCTAAAGATATTTTCAAACTACATAGATTCTCAGAGGTAATTATATCAAATAAGGAATACAATTTTACTTAAAATTTTTGGAGAGCTCTACATCAGGAAATAGGTATAAAGTTGCATATGAGTTCAGCATATCACCTTGAAACAAATGGTTAGATGGAGTGGGTAAACCAAGTTTTAGAAGATATGCTTTGAATTTATTGCATGGACCACAAGTCTCGGTGGGAAGACTATATGTAATTGGTAGAGTGTACCTACAATAATGGATATCATTCCTCTTTAGGTATGGCACCATTTGATGCATTGAATGGGAAAAAGTATAGGACACCTCTAACATGGGACAACTTGGAGGATAGAGTAGTAATTGGACCAAAAATTGTCAAGAAAATGGAAGAGCAAATTAGGGTAATTAGGCAAAGACTCAAGGATGTTGCTAATAGGTTGAAGAGCTATGTTGATTTGAAGATATCTCCTAGAGAATAGACAATGGGATATAAAGTGTTCCTAAGGGTCAAACCAATGAAAAGTATGATCAAGTCCACAAAACTAGATCCATAGTTTGTAGGGCCCTTTGAGATCATTGAGAAAATTAGTTTGGTTGCATACCGACTCACATTAACTCCAAATTTATCAAAAATCCATGACACCTTCCACATATCCTTTCTTAGAAAATATATTGCTAACCCTGAGAACATGTGGGATTTCTCTATCTTGTAGATGGTAAACACGAATAAAATTAAAGTAATACTAGTAAGAATCCTTTAATTTCACTCTAAATCTATATGAAATCAGATCCTTGAGTAGTGTAAGGTCCAATGGGATCATTTCTCAGAAAGAAATACCACTTGGGAAAAGGTGGCGTACATGCAAAAACATTTTCCTTTCTTGTTTGATGAACTTTAAGCTATCGTAGCGAGTTGCTTAATTTTATATTTGGTTGAAAAACTAAGAAAAATGGGGGATGGTATTAATCCTAGTGGGGAAGCATGTCATGACCCTCCTATATGGAATTTTGAAACATATAAAAACAATGTATTAACAAATATGACTAATATTTTATTTTGTGCAATTGACCAGCTTCATGATATTAGATAAGTAATGAAGGATATGGTGTTGCTAATAAATTGCTAATTTGTAGGATCACGTGTACTCTTGAGTGGAGGAAATTGAGTCATCCATAGAATGTGAGAGTAATTGAGGAAGGGAAAATGATTATAAGATAACTTGAAGGTAACACGGATAGATACCTTCATATAGGTATACATTTAGTTAAGAGATAATCATCAATGTCTAATCACGTTGAGCCCTAGACTGATTGCCTTCTAGCTATCGTAAGTTCTAGAGGCTAAGACATATGATTAGATTGATGAAAATACTCCTCCTTTATTTGAAGCACTTGCATGATTATATTTTACTTAAAAATGATTAACCTTGATAACCAGTGATCATGGGGTAGATGGTTTTCCTTCACAAACTTCATATGTGTGTTGTTTAAATAAATAGTTTATTTATTTAAGAAGAGCAAAATATGTTGTTAAATGAATAGTTTATTTATTTAAAAAGAGTAAAAGATGTTAAATAAATAGGAAGAGCAAAATATGTTAAATAAATAGTTTATTTATTTAAAAAAAGTAAAATATGTTAAAAAAATAGTTTATTTATTTAAAAAAGTAAAATATGTTAAATAAATAGGAAGAGCAAAAGATGTTGAATAAATAGTTTATTTATTTAAAAAGAGTAAAATATGTTAAAGAAATAGTTTATTTATTTAAAAAGAGTAAAATATGTTAAATACATAATTTATTTATTTAAAAAGAGAAAAAATATTGTTAAAGAAATAGTTTATATATTTTACAAGGACAAAAGATGTTACTAAATAAATAGTTTATATATTAAAAAAATGTAAAAGATGTTTCTAAATAGATATTTTATATATTTAGAAAGAGCAAAATATGTTGTTAAATAAATAGTTTATTTATTTAAAAAAGAAAAAAGAAAAGAAAGGTGTTTTCCTTAGTGTACCTAAGAAGTTGTCACCCACCCATCGGTCGACCCCCTAAGACATTATGGCGACAAGACGACATTCGGTGGAGCAGGCTAAATTACCCTTTGGAGAACTAGTCAGGAAAATATGCACAAAGCTCCTCTACCATAAGAGGAAGAGACTTTAAGGTGATCGCCTAGGGAAGAGAAAAGGAGGGATGTTCAGTCTACCTCCTGTTAAAGGTTGGTCAGGGAGTAATGGCGGGTAGGTAGGGAACATGGACCGAGGATGCAGAGAAGGTGTCAGAGGAAAAAGGCCTGAATAGACTAGGGGAAGCAAGGATGAAAAATAAAAGAGCATCCGTCGAGAAGGAGTGATGAGCATCCATTGAGCAATGAGCGATGAGCATCTTTTGAGTAGTACAAAAAATCCAATTATGTGAGTAAACTAAGTTGGTCTCCTTCCAAATCTAGTTGTTATATTTTAATAGCTATCTATGTTAGTAAGAGCTTGTAGCTCTATTTTTTAGAGCATCGAAGCTCTATGTTTTGATAGCTCATAGATCTATGTTGAGAGCTCGTAGCTCTATTTTTAGAGATTGTAGCTCTATATTTTAAGAGAACGTAGCTCTATGTTTAGAGCATCGTAGTTCTATGTTTGTAAGAGCACCGTAGATCTGTGTTGAGAGCTTGTAGCTCTATTTTAAGAGCTCGTATCTCTATGTTAAGAGATCGTAGCTCTATGTTTTTAAGAGCTTATAGCTCTATGTTTTAGAGCATCGAAGATCTATGTTTTAAGAGATCATAGCTCTATGTTGAGAGCTCGTAGCTCTGTGTTTAGATCTCATAGCTCTATTTTTAAGAGCTCATAACTCTATGTTGAGAGCTCTTGGCTCTATATTTAGAGCTTGTTGCTCTATTTTTTAAGAGCTTGTAGCTCTGTGTTTAGAGCATCATAGTTCTATATTAGTAAGAGCATCATGGTCTATGTTTATAGCATCAAAGCTCTATGTTTTAAGATTTTGTAACTTTGTGTTGAGATCTCGTAGGTCTGTGTTTAGAGCTCGTACCTTTGTGTTTAGAGCATGTAGCTCTAAATTTTTAAGAGCATCATAGCTATATGTTTAGAGAATCAAAGCTCTATATTTTTTTAAGAGTTTGTAACTCTATTTTTATGAGCATCGAGACTCTATGTTTTTAAGATCTCAATTATGTGTTGTATAAGCATTGCAACTCTATGTTTTTTTTTAGAGTACCATAGCTCTATGTTTTAGAGCATCATAGATTTGTGTGGTAAGAGCATTATAGCTTGTAACTATGTTACTGAGTAAGGATAGCACCATGGCATTACTGTGATGCTGATGCAAAGGCATCGTAGTTATTGTGGTTGTAATAGTCGGTTGGGTGTGGTGGTGGTAGCTAGGATAGGAAGCATTAAAGCTCCTTGTATCCTTATGTCCATCACCATATGATGTATGTCTTATAATAAATGCATGGGAGGTTCATAAGTTAAGATGCTTGATTGGATACCATGAATAAACCCTCATTTGCAAAGATGCAACCAACTCAAGAGTATCCTTTAGTTACCGTTAATTGTCTTCTTTGTAGAATTTAGGAGTCAATAAATGAATTAGATGATTATTTTGTAATTTAAGGGTATGGGACCTTTTTTTTATGAAATAAATGAATTAGATGACTATTTTTTTATTAAAGGGTATGGGACATTTTATTATGAAATAAATGAATAAGATGATTATTTTATAATTTAAGGGTATGGGAACTATTGTAATGAAATAAATGGATTGGATGATTATTTTGTAATTTAAGGGTATGGGACCTTATGTTATGAAATAATATGAATGATGGTTATTTTGTAATTTAAGGATATAGGACCTTATGTTATGAAATAATATGGATTATGGTTATTTTGTAATTTAAGGGTATGGGAGCTTATGTTATGAAATAAAATAGATGATGATTATTTTGTAATTTAAGGGTATAGGACCTTATGTTATGAAATAAAATGAATGATAGTTATTTTTTAATTTAAGGGTATGGGACCTTATGTTATGAAATAAAATGAATGAATATTATTGGTAGTTTAAGGGTATGGTACCTTATGCTATGAAATTAAGAAAAAGGTTTATGGGAATTAAGGTAGTTGCTTGAGTAATGAGATGTTTGAACCTAGTTCCTAACAATTAAGGGTATGAGACTTTAAATTTTTAGAAGGTTTGTTCATTTATTTATAAGTATAGTGCATACGATGATGCATGGTTTTATGACTCCCTCAAGTTGACTAAGAGGTAAATGGAAAGGGTAATTTCCATGATTAGTACTATGCATTAGTAAGTTGAATTGCTTGGGTTATTTGTATATTTCAAATTTGGCAATGAATTAAGTAAGTGCATATAGAAGCATGTCTATGCAGATACATGAGTGTCCTGATCAACTAATATCCTCACTTTATTTATGGAAGAGCAATAAGACTAGAATCATGAGATGGACCAATTCACAAGTTTTATCTCTACCTTACATCTTGTCTTTTATGCACTATATTAGATTGTTGGGAGATTTCTCCAATGAAATGGATGTAGAGTATTGTGGAAAGTATAGGGTGTACCATACTTATTTATGTATTTGAATGGAAATTAAAACTACTATGCTTAGTAATTATTTATTTAGATTATTACATTTAAATATTTAATGTATGTCTATTTGGTGATTGTTTCTTTACACTTGATTATTCTTGTTTTTGGTCAGTTAATTTTGTTAGATTTAGTATATAGATATTTAATGCTCTTGTGTGAATAAATAATGAATTATTAGTAAGTTCTAGGTGAACTTAGTGGACACCCTAAGGACTTGAGACCCCCTTAGGAAGATTGGTGACTAGGTTTGAAATATTGTACTAGAGTTAAGATAGCTTGTCAATAGACAAGATCGATAGTTTAACTCGTAGTACACATAACATACCACATATAATGACTAGTGTGGATATGGATCTGTGTGTATACCTTATAATTATTGATAGTGGTAATTATATCTCATCAATAATGATGAGATGGATGGAATTATATGCTCAACATAAGATAGGCTTGCGCAAATGGACTTGTGTGAAGGAAATCTTGTGTGGTATAGTTCTTGAGAAACATAGGGGATGTCAAACAGTAAGTTAGTCTAAGGTTGGGTAAGTATTTATGAATCCTTATCCTTAGTAAAAAAAAATATAGATACAAATTTTCTCTTTTGTTTGTATGTTTTCTTGTTTCATGTTAATTTGGGGAATTACAGAATCCAGAAGAAAGGATCTAATTACAATGCTATTCGGTAGGTGTAAATAACATGTTTTTCAAATTCCACTTCTAACATAGCTTGAATATTGCAAGAACCTTAAAACACAATATCATGATTTTATCATTGCAATTTAGAAGTTTTTGACTAGTAATAAGTATTTTACTAGTCAAAGAAATATCAATCTCATGCTTTCATCATTACAAAATTTCTCCCATGAACAACCTGATTTGTGTTCTCCTTCATGCAAGTTAGAAAATTTAGAAAGGGGAGGAGATATCAGATGGTTTCAACAAGAAAATATTTGAATGGTGATGAGGTTATGGGAACTTTGAATTTATAGGTATTCGAAGCCATTCGTCCTTGACATTTACACTAGATAACTTCTTGTGTGCTGACAAGGAGGTTCATTTCATGTTAGCAAACCATTCTTCCTAATCACTTCATTGCATTGCAAGATCAAAGATAATGTTTTTTAATAGATAAATAACATTGAATAGAGAAATGAGATGCATGTATATTGGTAAGGACATCAAAAATTGAGGAATTCGATGTGGAAGGTAGGAAGAAATTTATTTTTCATGAAAGAATTTTGTACATGGAAGTATTAAAACACGTAGGAAGAAGGTTTTTTAAACCCAAAAGGAAGAACAAATTTCATGGATATGATTCCACTCCAATATTGAAAGGAAGAAGGTTTGTGCCAACAAATTGAATAACATAAATGTATTATTAAACAAAGAGCAAGTTCTGGTTTAACACAACAATGAAGAAGAAACACCAATATGCCTAGATGATTTCTAAGAAGATAAGTGCGAGATAACTTTTTGAAGGAATTATAGAAATTGAAGTGCATTAAATGAGGCATGACATGCTTCCATATTGTGATTGATAGAAGAACGAGCTAAACTAGAAAAAATTATGCACTATTAACATTGGCATAACTATTTTTAGAAATGGGTGTTATTGTGTTTTTGAAATAATTTTAGGAAATATAGAGTGATATGTCCATAATGTTGTAAAAATAATTTTAATATATATAATATTGTTAAGGTATTGTCATATGTGAAGATCGTTGATTTTTTCTATTTCGTGAGATCATATAAAATCTATTTTTTATAAACATGTTGGAGATGATTCTTATTTTTATTTCCCCTCTAGAATCGCCTAAAGTCTCTTTGCAAGTTCGATGCTGAATAGACATGGTTTCTAATATCACCTTCAAAATATATTGAATTATATAGGTCCATTAATTTTTTATTCCTCCTTTCATATAGTTGTCTCACATATATCATTCTTGACACAATGTCAAGAGGAATCTTCAAAATGGAGATAAAGTAGATGTTGTGATAATGTTTATTAATGTCATTGGAGAAGAAGTTATTTGATAGCTAATTAACAATGTTGAGAATACTACATATAATTTTACTTGCATTGATACAAGTTCTTATGTTTTATCTTAGTATACTGTACAAATTGTAATTCATACATGGTCAAAATTTGAATTTTTGTATGTATTTTTCAATTGAATCTCTCTTTTTTACACAGTTTTTATTTTGAATATTTTTTTTGTTTTAAGCAATCCTATAATACTAACACGGTATTACATTATAAATTTTTATGCTTGATTTCCAACTGCTAAAAGGAGAATAATTATTCTATTTTTGTAAACAAAACCTAAGAATCATTTAAATTTTGAATATCTATGGGACATTTACAGAGCCACTAAGACACATGTAATAATTCCTAATGAACATAGAAATTTTTATTATTTACATAAAAATGTAAGCTTCATAATATTATTTGGTGTACCTAATGAGAATGATAAACACTACATAATGTTTAAATTCACAAACAAGAAGAAAATTATTCATATTCAAAATCAATTGCACTACATGAAGGTGAAAATTGATCAAAAGTAGAAGGCTTTAGTAATGAGGATTTTGAATTGTGTATCTCACTTTAGGTGCTAGTTGAAACCATACCATAATAATTTTTTATGCACATTTCCATGAGAGATCTACTAGAAATATTGAACATCTTATTGATGACCTTCAAGATCACTAACTACAATCTATATTTTTATAATATTTTGAATTGATTCACTTGGATGAATAAATTCATGACATAATAATGGAAGATGACCAATAACTAATTATTCATCAAATAGAGAGAAGTCGATGTAGTTTTAGAATAAGGGTAACCCATAAGCAATAACAACAACAAAGAGATCATAGTAAATAGTAGTAGTGTAGGAAGTATTTTCATTCCTACGTGATATATTAATTTTATGGGAAGCTAAGGCATGTACTTAAATACTACAAGTACAATATATTCTCATAATTTTCTTCTAGAAAGAATACAAAATAGACATTTGTAAAAAAGTAAAAATATCCTTAATCATAGAAGAATAATATGCCCCAATTCCAACATGGTAGTGTTTTAAAGATCAAAACTAGTTATTAAGAGTGTGTATATGTAGCACAATATATAAATAAAGCTTCTAAACCTCACCTAGTTTCATATGTGAACTTAATGACAACCAATCATATGATAATCTCTAAGAAATTTTTATCATCTTTGAATCATTCCTTATACCATGAGTAGGTAGCTCTAACAACTCTATTTTAAGTATAGGTGGTGTTTCTTTATCTCTTGATTCTCATAGTTGTCACATAATCAATGCTATTTATATGTCAAGCCTCATGAAGAACTTCTCAGTAAAGTTATTTTTAGATGAAAATTTTAAAGTTAAGTGTAATAGGACATAATGTAAGAATATTTTTCTCATTTGAGACAAGTCCATAGCACCCATAGCTATTGACATGCTTCTAACATAATAACATATTTTACCTTGTAGTTGTATTTTTTTCAACCAAAATCAAACATTCAATACTAGTAAAACTCACTCTTTGGTACTGATGATATGGATACCTAAGTTTTGAATATCTAAAAACCCTCCACAACTATGCCATGTTGAGATTTTTTTTCATTTAGTAAATCAATTATATTTGTTTGTATTTCATGGATGGTAAGTAGGATGATACCCATTTGAATATTTTCATAGTCAACCAACTTATTCTCTTGACCTAGTAAATATTTAACTACGTGGGCTCATAAATCCAAGCTTAAATTAATTTAAGTACTTTCAAATATTTATTGATGATCATATGTATTCTATATGTGTATATTGTTTGCATTATAATGATGTAGTGTTTTATTCTCTTGATTTTAATATTCTTCAAGATAAGTCCTCTGGTAATCATATCCATCTGCTTTATTAATATCAAGGGATTATGGTAATAGCAAGTTTCTTCATTATTAAATTAGAACAACATTAGGTGATAGTTAAAAACTTCATATATGTCTTAATAGAATGTTGTTGTAGAAATATGAAATCATGCCTTTTTTGGATATGATGTGACGTATGAAGTATAATGTGCATTTGGAGCCAACATATTAGCAAAATGTATAAAAATATCATATATCAATTGAATCATATGTCTATAGTGGTATTTATTGGTTTCTCCCTTAAGGAAACATGGATAGGGTATTAGTTAATTAATATAACATATTTGATATTTTTGATGCATAATGTTTATGCATATTTGGGTTTTGAAAAGGATGAGTTTAAAATATAAGTGCATGAAATACATAATTTTTAGATTAGTGATGAGTTAAAATTCTATAGTCTCATGCTTGTTATTATCAATAAGTTATTCACTACCAAAAAAATTGTTATTGATGGCAAGAATGAGTCCAAGTAAACTTATAATAAGCTAATTATCTTAGATAGAGATCCTATTAGGCTTCTTGTGATGAAACTAATGAGAGATCAGATTATGATAATATTGATAATACTAATGATATTAAAGGTGGATATGACCATATTGATGATTTTGGTCTATTAAATACACCTTCTTCAAGTACCATATAACAACCCAAACAATACATCAATATAGTTCAAGATTTGAAGAATAATCAATAAAATTCAAGTCAATCTTGATCTAATAGGATCTATAATATAATATAGTCCATGTGGCCTATGCATAAAAATTGCGAAAGGATTCCATGGATATCAACTATTACAATTTGATAAAGAACAATACAAGACTATTGGATTTCACATCTTTTTCCAAAAATAAATAGAAGCAATACAACCACATAAATTTTATAAAAATATCATAAGAAGGGATAAAAGAGAAACATATAGTGGAAATACATAAGCACCATAAATAATAATTATATCATCTATAGATAAGAATCACAACAATGTATTGTAATAGATGGAGTGATATGGGTATTTATACCAATATTAAATGACAAATTATATTATGTTGTGTTGGTATAATTATGGATAATAAGAGGTGTTTAAGATTAAATATAATTTATAAGGTGGGTCTAACCATATCAAGGTTAAGCATGGCCCATATGGATTACACAATAATGTGTAAAAATAACTAAATAAAATTGTATAATGATTGCCTATAGGCCTATGCAAAATTATATCATACTATGTTATCCTTGACCATAAATTAAATTACACTTTCAACACCCATTTAAAATTTTAACTAAGGGTAAAGGAGAAAATAAATTAGTGACAATAATATCTCCCCTCATAATGGATACTCTAGTAAGCCTCCACACTTGAGGAATACTCATCTAAATCCCTTTGTCTAATGAAATCAACTACTACAAAAATGATTGTACATAAGAATTTTTATAGGATGGAT
Source organism: Wollemia nobilis (assembly GCA_028583015.1). NCBI lineage: Eukaryota > Viridiplantae > Streptophyta > Pinopsida > Araucariales > Araucariaceae > Wollemia > Wollemia nobilis. The sequence continues at coordinate 132,259 of JAQPPZ010004600.1, read as the reverse complement.
CATAGTTTTCACATTTTCTATAAAATTATTCCATAAATATCCAAATAATTCTTCTACTAAGACTTTAAATAAGAAATATAAGTCAAGAATACCACCTCTAAAGAAAAGTTACTTCAATCTTCTATAGTCTCATATAGTAAAACTTAGAGTCAGAGCTTTTTGTTTTGCAACACACATCTCCTTATTTAGAAACATCCACTTGCTATTAGACCACATGATTCCATTCAATAAAATAGGTTATGCTTAAAATTACTTAAGAAAATACCTATTGTATTCTTTAAAAAGTGCCTAGATAAATTAGAGAAGGAAGAGATCATGAAAGATTAGATCCACATAAGTTCAATCAATAGCCTAAAAAATAGAGATTTATCAACTAAAGCATATTCAAAATAATTTTCTTTTAGGAATATAAAATATTAAAATATAATGCAACTATTACAAATCCAATAGTTATCTTTAGTATATGTAAACCAAATTTTTTGATAGTGTATGATATGGTAAATTTACCCCTTAAAAATAGGGAAATATAATTTCAAAACTATTTTGGAAAATTATGCCCTAAACATTGGAAAATATTCATAAAATGACATCACCAATGCACATATTTTGAAAAAAAATATGTTTTAAAAAATAAATGGGGATTAAAAAGTTTTATGTGCAAAGTTATGGTCTCCAAAACATTTTCCCAAATAGTCCCCAAAATGGAAAAATTAGAGACTCGTACCTTAGAAAAATGACATTCAATCTTAACATACAACACGTCATTCAATAATTTTCACATACTCACCAATCAATTTGTACCTTCTAGACATAACTAAACTGGAACTTGGTCTATGGTTATAACACATGTCATCCTCTAATTGGCTAAAGGGTAAATATGTGTAAAGAGATAGCTTTAAGATATGCAAAGGTGCGATGACAATCAAGTTAGCAAAAAAATCAATATCATTCATTAATTATTTCAAATACATTTGGAGGTAATTAAACTTAGGTCTGCTAGCTCCTAAGGCACTTCTACTAACAAAGTGCTCAACTCTTAAGTTGATTCCATAGGTGCATGCACTTATAAAAGGATAAAAAAACCTCTCTATCTATGAGTAAAACTAAATAGAGATTCATAACACCTAACCCCATTCTACAAACATGCTTCATCTATGCACCATGGAATTGATTTCTAGTTGATAAAAATTAGAGACATCTCCTTGAAAGTGGCTATTGGTCCCAACCAATCAATGCTATGTCTTACAACATACAAGGTTATTGGAGTTTAAACTATATTATCCTTCCTTAAATACATAAAATAAGGTCCTCTTGACCAATTATCCACAATATGAAAGTTTTCGGAACCTACAAAAAATAATATCTGTATAATGTTTTAAGAGTTGGAAGGTAAAAGAAACCAACTCTAGATTTAACTCAAGACTACGATCCATAAAACAACTTACGTTCAACTACTTATCCAACTTGGTTTCACTTTTGAAAAAATATATGATTTCCTTATGAAAAAAAGGTAATATTCCAACCAATATGGGAGGGTGCCAAGAAGAAGGTAGGAAAATTCAAGTCATATGAATTTAAGTTTTAATTATTGTGCACAAATTTCAACCTAGAGTTACCATGCATAGGAAATTCAACTTCTACAAGTCCAATAAATGATCTTCTTTGATAATAATGAAGTACATCAAACACTACAAATATGATGTGAAACCCTCTTTAATAATAACAATGGAAGTAATGGAGAAGGTATGTATTATCCAAAAGGAATGTAAGAGTTGGAAAATATTCATGAAGGAATATCTCCTCTTTGCCTCTTATATAAAAAAATCTTATGATATTCTGAAGAGTAATTTCTTCTAATGATCAAAATAAGAATCAAAGGTTCTAGATGACATTTATACATGACCGTGTGATGCTAATCCATACAAACTTTGATACCATGTTTATTTCACACCTATTTTTTAAAAAATAAAAAAGCAACATATCCACTCAAATATCATACAATAGTGTAAAAAAAGGTCAAAAAAGAAACAAAAAAATAGTGGGTACCCTTATGCACTATAAACAACTACTTAAAATTTGCAGATAAGAATCCCAATATTCCAACATAGTGGATGGAGTGGTGAAGGGTATTTATACCAATACCAAATCCTCAATTACATAAATGAGTTTACCAAAGCCAATATAGCAAGATGACTTTAGGTTAATTATGAGTTATAATGTGAGTTTAACCATAACAAAGTTATCCATAGCCCATAGGTCTTACATAATGAAATATTATAAATTATATATAAATATACAATGATTGCATATATGCGTATACAATATTAAGTATATAATGTTGCCCTTCACCATAAATTATATTACACTTTCAAAAATGGCAATCTCTTAACCATCCAACTCATAGAAAATTCAATAGTTGTGTGTTGATTTTCAAGATCAGACATAATAATATTGACAATCATAAAATAAGACATATTTCTAAGGGGTATGTTCTAGAAGAAGTCATTGATTATGATGAAATATTATTTGTATAACAAAATTGAAGATCATTTGAATGGTATCTAAAATTAAAATACAATATATTTGGAAATTACACCAAATGGATGTAAATATCACATTTATCAATAGAATCCTCACTAAACAAGTCTACTCAACATGACCAGAGGTATTTGTTATATCTAGAGAAGGAAATAATATATCTCAACTCATAAAATCCTTTTATAAGCTTAGCGAAATTCTTAAAGCGTAGTATATCAAAATCAATGAGAGTCTTGTGTGGCATGGATTTTATTAAAGTACTTACTATCCAAACCTATAAATTAAACAACTAGGAAGAGGTTGTAATAATAATGTTATATGTCAACAATATTTTTATCATAGGTAATTTTAGAGATAATAATTATGAAAAATAAAATAATTTTATGAATTCACTTGAAATGTAAAATCTCTTGATAATGTCTATTACTAGGGCTTGGAGGTGTCGTAGATAGACAATCTCATTTTCATCATTCATAGGAAGTATTCCAAGAAATTATTTGAGAATATTTGTATGATAAACTATAAGCCAATACCTACAATTACAGATTTAGGTTTATAGCTATCATTAAATGATCTTTCAATAAAGATAACAGTAACTCTCTATTGGTAATTTATTGGGAGTCTCATTTATCTTGAATTATATTAAAGAAAATATTTATCGTGATGTTAGCTATCATTTATAGGACATATTGGATCTAAGGATGTGTTGCTAAAAAGAAACAAAGTGTGTACTCATTTATACCCATGTATTATTTAATACAATGTAATATAGAAATGAATAACTATTTTTTCTTTATAGAAGTCATGGATGCAAGATATTGAGGATCCATGGGTGATGGCAAATAAAATTTTGGATATGCTTTTGTTTTGGTATCAAGTATGATATATTGGAAAAGTAAGAAACAATATTCAATTGCTTTATTTTCCATCAATTTAGAATATCATCTTGCATGGGGAGCTATGTATAATGTAATATGGCTAGGCATTGCATAGAAACAACCAACAATATTGAATTAAAACAATCAAGGAGTCTTGAAATTTTTTCCATCCTAGCATTCCATGAGGACACTATGCACATTGAACTTGAGTGTCATTTCATTCATGAATATGTTCAAAAATGTTCTATTTAGTTTCATATATGTCCCATTGAAGACAAACATCCATAGTCTCTCACAAATATTAAAATTGAAAACTTTAAGATATTTATAATTGTACATTGATATCAATTTCACATTGACATAATAATAAGAACTAGTGTGAAAAAATTATTCATTGTAAATAACAACATAAACCTATTTCTTAAAATATATCCTTCTTCTGCTTTGTATAAGTAGTATATTTCATCCATGGATATGCATGACAAGCATATGGATATCAATATTGACATTACATATACAAGGAGAAATCAATAAATTAAAATAAGTATTTTTGAGAAATTTTCAAGGAAAAAGACCTCCATGAATATCAAATATTACATAAAAATATAATAATCTCTCTAGATTTCAAAGCATAAATCTTTAGAAAACTTCACAAAATCTCCTCCCTCATTTCCTAGAATGGTTGTACACAAAATTTCTCAAAATTTCATCGATAATCTAATAAGGTACAATGCCCAATTCATTGCATAGAATATTACAATAATATAGTTGAAAAATCCTCCCAAACTTTATAGAATAGCTCTAATAAAAATTTTATCTTAAACTTGCACTTTGAAGACCTCATATATCCTAATCCCTATAAAATATATATTCTATTTCATGGATTCACACCTTACTAATTGTGTGTGGAAAAGTGCCCTCAACTTCCATACACATGAGAACCTAGAGTGATACATTTAACTCTAAGTTACATATAAATTGTGTCACTCTCAATAAAAATCATGCTCTATAACACATCATAAAAGTTTAAAGTTTTATAACATATATCAAAATATCTTCTTCATATATATATATAACACACCTATTCTACTTATTAATAGTATTATTATAAATAAAATAATAAAGATTTATAAAAAAGATAAATTACACAATTTTTTTTTTTGAATTTCCATGGTGGAATTGGTAGCCACCATGAATCGGTAAGTTGTTCAGCTTTTATGGCCACCACAGTATTCTGTGTTGTCCATACAAAAGTTGCTACATAGTTCTTCATACAGTCCACCCATATAACCACCATGCCACAATCATTTTAAACCTTTTACACCTAAAAAGGGAAAAGCATTCAGTCTAGTGAGGCTAGAGATTTGAACCTTGGACATCCACCTAATTACATGGTTTGGTCAAACCAATTGTTCTATATCTCTCAAATTACATTATAAATTAGCATCGTTCAAATTATATTAAAATTAAATGATATAAGTTAAATCTTATCTTAGACTCGAAGGTAATGATAAGTGCATAGCTGTGAAGGATGTGCTTTGAATAAAAATGCAAATATCTAGTGCAATTAATATCATAAAGCATAATTGAATATGACTTTATTTATTTATAATAATATTTGATTATGTCAAAGAAAATACATTAGATAAAATATGGCAATGGATCATTTTATTTATTGAAAAAATACATCATATTAAAGAATAATCAATAAGGTACATCAACATTAAACAAGAAACAAGCCTTCCAAACTTACATCAGCTTGCGCAAAAGCAGCAAGCAATCCACTCTAAGCCCCTTGTCAATTCTAAGGTAATCTTTCAAGATATCAAACCTGAAAATTTTCAACTACTTAGTAATTAAAGTATGGGCCCGAATTACAATGAGAGCAACAACATAGTCTTCATTATTGAAGATCAAATTACATCTATCCTTCCATAATATGAAAAATATAGAGAGTATAATAGTATGCCAAAAAAAATTCTAAAAGCTGCACAATTGGGTTTATCCCCAAACAAAATTACCTTCCACCTAAGTTGTTCTGGAATCACCGGACTATATATCCACTTTGCTTATTTCCACACCTTCCTTGCTCTTGGGAAATCAAATAAAATATGTTTAATTTTTTTACTTCATCCACAACTAGAGTATTTATCCAAAGAAATTAGCCATTTAGCAAGCCTAACCTTACTTTGTAGGCCTTGCATAATGACCATCCAAGAAAACACCTTTACCTACATAGAGACTCAAAACATCCATACTCCTACCAAATATTTCCTCCATTTCTTGAAAGGACAAGTAATACTCCATCTGGTATTCAAAACATCCCCTAAGGGATTATAAGGAGTCATAAAATGGTAAAGCTTAGCCGATTTGAAGCACCAAATTGGATTACCATAAAGCCATCTCTAGTCTCTCCAGATAGGACCAAGATTACCATTTGTAAGCTTATAAAGTTGCTCAGGCGACAAAAGCTCCTAATTTTTTTGCACCACAAATTTACCTTAAGGCTTCAGTTTAAAATTAACAAGTAGTTGCTGCCACAAAATCCATTGACCAGAATTCTCATCCCAGAGATCAACCCATCTATAAAATCCTTTCTTACTCAATATTTTACACTGAATATTGGGATTATTTGATATAAATCTCATTCGTATTCTAAAGATAAATTACCTTAGAAGAGAGCATCCATCATCTTCTGTTCTCCAAATAGTCGCAATTAAGATTATAAAACAAAAATTAAACCAATAAAATATTATTATAGTGTAGCAGATAAAATGTGGAATTGGACATAAACAAAAATGAACAAATCATACATTATCGATGAGTAAAATCATTCACTAAATGATGTCCCCTTTGATAGCTTCATGGATGAAAACAACGTTTTCATACCTTCATATTTGTTTTCTAATTTGCTGGAGGTAAATCCATATCTTGAATTGCGCTGCACAACGAAAAGCATGACACCTTAAGTAAAATATTTTAAAGTAATGTTTCTTTAGCATTCACATCCATTTTTGTTTAATAACATATTGGCCTGAAGGAATCCACTATGGTTCATACTGTAGAGATGGATCACACAATTAAGTGAATTGCTCAGAATAGTAGACTTAAAATTTCACACAAATCCATTTTCTTTGGTGGTTCAATCTATATATATTGCAGAATCTAGATATATGTGTAATTATTTTGATTCCCACATAGTGGGAGTGTTAAAAAAATCTGATTTCTACTTGACCAGATGATCTCCTGACATTAGAGATACATGGGATTTTTATTTATTTAATAAGTGCACAGCTCAGCTCCACTACCATCAAAACCACGTGTGACGTTTTTACTAAAAAATAAATGTTTAGATGAAAAGGTGGCTCAATGTGCATCCTACATACTACAAAGTAAGATTTTTCAGTCACATTGCATACTACATCCCTCTAGAAAATTCAAATTGATGGTCAAGTTCATTGCTATGTTTTTCTCAGATGGAATTTCATTTCACTTTAATATTAATTGCCAAAGCATTCCATCCAACTAAATTTTTACATTAAAATAAATTGTTTTGTGTTTTAGTAGGAAGCGGTATATTAATATATTTTCATCTTGAAAATTTATTAAAACGGCTAAATTTCTTAAATTTAAAAGCATCAGAGTTAATGTTTTTAAGTTAAAAAATTAATTATTACTCATTATAAAATTCTTGTAATAACCCAAGTTATACCACTTGGTTTCATGTATCGAGATAAGATTAAATAAATAAAAAAATTAATTTCCATGCCAGCCATTTAATCTTAAAATCTAGATAAGCATGCTTAATCTTTCACGATTGCCATTATGCTATAGCCAGAATAATTGCGAATATGAGATTGGCTAGATCCCAGCTTGAGTTGCCTTACCATACTTTCCACTCCTACCCAAGTATCCAAGTATTGGCAAGGGGTTTTCCTACTCTAGGGCACATATCACCTAGAGCTTGAACGCTTAATTTACCCATATCTAATACGATATATTAGTGTATGCATGTTGGGGCTGATGACAATTCACTTCCCTAAATTGCATCATGAGTTCATATTGCCATGATGACACTCCAAAAGTCTCATTTCTACATAAGCCCATATCATTATACAAATTCCCATGAAAATTCCTGCCCAAGATCTAGATGGGTTAGTCAAAGATTTATGCCCATATCATAAATATTTCTTTTCTCCTCGTGATCTGGAGTTCGACTTAACCAAAAATATTGAGAGCCCCACTCCTCATCCAAGGCTATAAAAATATGAATGTCTTCCCACATTCATGGTATATAGGTTGCCTACCCACAACCCTCAGGATAATCTCGTTGTCTACCCACAATTGTTATCCTTTTATAAATATAATACACACCCCTATGTTTACCTTTAGAATAAGTTTAAACCTATTTTAAATAATAAAATCTATTGTGTAACTTAACTACGATTTTAGAGTAATTTTGACATAAAATTGCTAAACTAACTTTATAAATATAAAATAATTTTTTTTATTACATGCTATATTCTACATAAAATAAATATGACAACAACTAAATTAAAGTACATTTCTAACCATTATAATTCTAACTTTAATCCAACCAGCAACCAATTTAAGATTAGTCAAATTAGTTTTCAAAAAGAAAACTTATTTAACTCTAATCTCTTTACCATATGTTTAAAATACGCTATTGAAACCCACTATCGACTACATAGTATAAGCAAAACCATTTTCTTTTTCCCATACAAACAATCCTTATATAATTCTTTCACACTTCTTAAAGACTAATTTCTTCATTGGAAATCATCAATCTCTTTCTATGTTAAAATGAAGTATAGCTTATCACATTAAACCACAAATTAGCAATACTTAAAATTGTAGAGTATTTATTTAAGGAGCAAGCTACGGCTTCTTTCTTAAGACCCTCATTGTTTTGATGTTCAAAAATTTACCTCTTCAGTATTCAAATTTTACACAACAAAGATAGTGTAGCTATAGAATTTTGGGTGTCAAACGAATGTAATTGGGATTTTCACTTATTATACACATAGTTTGAAAAACTATTTCACAAATCCCTCTTTATTAAAATACAATTTTTAAAAGTCCTTGTTATCACAAAGGAACTATAAATTCAGAAAATGGGAATAAGGCTTATATTTTTATCTTGAGTATCCACATATTCATTATATTTTTCCTAAATCCTTATGACTGATTAAAGTGTTTATTTTGCTTCTATTCAATACATTTACATTTTTCCCTATAGAAAAATTTCAAAACTATTGTTACCTTATAATTCAATTGGTAATTGTAGTTGGTGCTTAACCTACTCAACCATAACTCAAGGTAGCTTACAGTTACACTGAAGTCATAGTTTTCAATTCTTCATATGTACCAACGGACAATTCATGAGTTCGAAATTCATTTTTTATCTATACAAATCTCAATTTGTTTAAGAGTTTTGGCTAGGATTTTTTTTTATGGTAGTAATATTTCCAAGACCTGTTCAGAATTCTTAAATTTTATGTTTTATACAAGAAAAATATTATCTAAATCCTGGCACAACACTCACGGCTTTTATTACCTCCTAAGTTCAAACTCTATTCAAAATTTACTATGAAACAGATAACACATTGCACAATGTTTGTATTTTTATTGCAAATCAATATTAAATGGTCCACTAAATGTTTTAAATGAGAAAAATGTTTTAAAGGAAATCCTATGCTATCTTATATTTACCCCGTAAATTATACAACTATCAAAATAAAATAAATACATTTCTATAGACAATTCTGGAACATGGAAGATTTTAAAACACTCATATCTTTTTATTTTTCAAAATGAAAACAGTGCTCTAAATCTAGGCTTTAATTGGATGGGATTTTCATAGTTCTTTTATAAACATATACATGCAAATGAATATACTTCAATCGCCATTTCTTCTGGTTTTTGTTCTTCACCAATGCTTTAAAGGAACAAACATCTTACTTTATCAATGTAAAATTTCAAACTTGAACTCAACTTCGCTTTGCACGAACCAGGTTAATTAGAAATGAGCAAGCAATGTTTCCAAAAGGACTCGGTAATCCAGGGTCAAAGCGGTCAATTAAAGAATGAATGCACTCTAAAACTACCATGCACCCAAGTTCTACAATGCAGTCTAAATTTCAGATTTCATTTCCATAAACAAAGCAAGATAAAGTATACAATCTAATACCAGATTTTTAAATTTTTCTTTAAAAATATTTAACACACATATTATGGCATTTAGACCAAGATTAAAGAAAGAAACACATACAATTTAAACAGAAAATCAATTTGTAGTTTTTCTTCTTCTCCCAAGCTTCTTATTCCTTTCTTCTTCACTATAACTTCCCACTCTCGCCTTCACTACCGTCTTCTCCACCCTTTCCCGCACACCACTACCTTCTTCTCTTCTCCCCTTAATGTTCATATCGCATGCTAATCATGGCAGATACTTGCCAGGTGGTCATTCACGCCTCCTTGCATGCCACAAACATAATTTGAAATTATAATTTCCTTCACATCGACAATGGAACAAATATTAGTTTTATTGTTAGTTTGTATTCTATATTTTAGTTTACCATTGGGATATCCGCATTCATACATTTTGTATTATAAATATTTATTATATATATATATATATATTTATATTGTTTCTTTTTAATTATTTTCATTAGTATTTATAATGTGGGCATTGTTATTAATAATAATATCATTATAATTCTTGCTTATTATATATTTCTAAATTTTTATTAGTAAACAAACAATCTAGAATGCATCTATATGACATGCATCTACATGGACCACTGATGGGCATTGCCTCTAGGACACATTGATCCATAAAATGACAAATAAACCACTGCTCATCATATCCCTGGACTTACCTTGAGCTGATTATCCTTTTTGTAGAATAAATCCCAACTCCAAGCTATAAACAATATTTGTACCTGCATCCACATTGACATTAGTAGTATCTTACCCTTAAGAGAAAAAATAGACAAAATAAATATTGCAACATCTAGGTTGTTACATACTCACCCCCTAATATTAAAAACAATCCTTGTGTTTGCAAATATTAGACATCATCAATCATAATTTTTATCTATACATAACAATGAGCATAACAAAAATTTATCATCCAAATTTCTTTCAAATCTTTCACAAATTCTCTTTTACTTAGCAGTGATTACAAGCAGTATAATATTTTATCAAATAAAAAAATGCATAGATTAGTTTATTTTGCTCATAAAAGAAAATATGACATAGTGTTTTATCATGGTTCAAAAAAAATGAAAATTGTCTTTTCATCAAGTCCACATCTTCCCATGTGGTGTTGTTTTCAAAATACTGGTCCCACTGAACCCTGCATTGATTAATATTCCTTTTCACATTTTCTTTGTATGGAATCTCAGTTTCATAACTGGGCACACCTCAATGCGCATGGGATATATCATATGCAAGTGATCAAAATTCAAAATATGATAAGGATTTGATAGATATTTCTTAAGGAGAGACACATTGAAAGTATCATTGATTTTGGACAGATTTTGGGGTAAAGCTAATTTGTAGGCTACTGGGCTAATTTTATCGGTAATGGTAAATGGTCCTACAAATATTGGACTAAGTTTAGAGGATTTGATAGAGCTCTTGGTGGGTTTAACTCTTAGGAAAACTTTGTCTCCCACAATGAATTCCCTAGGAGTTCATTTCAGATCAGCATAACTTTTTTGTCGTTTAGAGGTCTCCTTGAGCCTAACCCAAATTTCCTTTAATTGTTCTTCCACCCCCTTAAAAATTTATGGTCTAATCATTACTCGATATTTTAGATTACCCCAAGATAAATGTGTCCTACATCTTATTTCGTATAAAGATTCAAAAGGTGCCATTTTTAGTGAAGCATGATACCCATTGTTGTAGGTAAATTCTACCAGATAGAGATAATCTTTCCATTTGGTCTAATGATCCATGCAATATATTCACAACATATCCTCCATAACTTGGTTAATATTTTCAATTTGTCCATCAGTTTCAAGATGATATGCGGTACTGATGTTAATTTTTATACCCCAAGCCTGATGTAATGCTTGCCAAAACTCATATGTAAATTGGGAATCCCTATCTGATATAATGGTTTTAGGAAAACCATGTAGCTGTACCACTTCCCTGGAAAATTTTTGGGCTATAGTAGGCGCTCCGTCATTTATATTTCCACGTATAAAATGTGCTACCTTAGTCAACTTATAAACCACTACCAGGATAGCATCTTGCTTAAAGTGATTTTTAGGAAACCTGACTGAAATCCATAGTTACCACTTGCCATTTATACTCCAGAATTGCATGTGATTGCAAATGTCCAGTGGGATGCAAATGTTCTACCTTAACTTTTTGACACTTAGTATTTTGCTACAAATTCAGCAACATTACTTTTTATTCCTGGCCAGTAATAATATCTTCTAATATTTTCATACATCTTTACATACCCATGATGGGCAAAATATGGAGTATAATGTGCTTCTTGTAATATTTTGTTTTTAAGGTTTTGATCATCAGGTAACACTATCCGACTTTGGAAAAAAAGGGTATTCTATTTGATTTGAAATTCCTTGGATTTTCATATCCTTCCTGTACCATCTTACAACATGTTTGAGAGAATTCATCCTAAATTTGCAGGTTTATTATCTTTTCAACTAAATCAAATTGACATTGAGACATAGCAGAAATATGCCTTCTTCTACTCAGTTCATAGACAAGCTTATTTTCTTTTCCTTTAATGTACTCAATGTTAAAGTCATATTTACCAAAAATTCCATCCAGTGCCTCTGTCTAGCATTGAGCATTGGTTGGGTAAAGATGTATCTCAGGATTTGATGATCGGTTTGCAACTCAAAGGGTTTACCCAATAAATAATGATGCCACATCTTGAGAGCATGCACCACTGCTGCTAATTCTAGGTCATGGGTGGTGTAGTTCAGCTCATGCTTCTTGAGTTTTTAGGACTCATAGGCTATTACCCCATCCTCCTGCATGAGTATGCATCCTAATCCCTCAATAGAAGCATTGGTGCAAATAGTAAATGGAAAATTTGGATCTGGTATTCTGAGAATTGGCGTTGTAGTTAACTTTTCTTTGAGTGTTTTGAAAGTCTCCTCACACCGTTTTGTCCATTTAAAAACTTTTTCCTTTTTTTGCAAATTGGTTATGGGGTAAACTATCTTGGAGAAGTCCTTAAAAAAATTTTGATAATATCTAGCCATGCCCATGAAACTCCACACTTCAGAGATAATTTTTGGAGCAGGACATCCAATGATAGCCTCTATTTTCTTTGGATCTATAGACACCCCTTCAGTAGAAATCGTATATCCTAAATATTGTACTTGAGGAGTATAAAATTCACACTTGGATAGTTTTCCATACAACTAATTTTGCCTTAGAACTTCGAGAACAACCCTCATATGTTGATCGTGCTCATTGTTGTTTTTCAAATATATCAATATATCATCCATGAATATCAATACAAACCGATCCAGTTGTTCTTGAAAGACATTGTTCATGAGGTTCATAAATATTGTTGGGGCATTAGTTAATCTAAAAGGTAGGACTGTGAATTCATAATGCCCATATCTGGTGTGGAAAGCTATTTTATGGGTATCCTCTTCTCGAATTCTTAACTAATGGTAACCAGATATCAGGTCAATTTTTGAGAAGATGGTAGCTCCTTTTAATTGATCAAAAAGATCATCTATTTTGGGTAAAGAATATTTATTCTTGATAGTCATTTTATTCAACATTTTATAGTCAATACAAAGTATTAAGGTTCCATATTTCTTTTTCGCAAACAGGACTGATGCCCCCCATGGTGAAACATTTGGCTTAATATGTCCCTTTTCTAGCAGGTTTTGAATTTGAGTTTTAATCTCTTGCAATTTAATAGTTGTAATTTTGTATGGTGCTCGAGCTATAGGTGTACCTCCATGAAGTAACTCAATTGAGAAATAAAATTCCCGTTTGGGTGGTAGTCTAGGTAATTTATCAGGAAAAACATCTCAAAAATCATTTAACATTAGATAGGTCTAGAAATAGCTTGCTTTCGAATCTACTTCTTATTTTTTATTAATTTTAACTACAAACACCCTAATTATTTTCCTGATAGTATTTTTGACTTGTGCTGTTGTCAAAAGATGAGGTTCTACTAACTTACATTCATAGAAAATTTGAATCCTCTTTTTGAAATCGTCAGTAAACTCCATCCACCTTTCTTCAAAATTTAATAATACCTTATGAGCCTTGGCCTAGTCTATTCCTAAAATTATGTCAAAAGTATGCAAGGGTGCTACATAAATTTACCATATTGTTTTTCCCTAAGGTAAAGTTATCTAAGGATCAAATAGATAGTGTTCTACTATATAAGTTTTCCTAGAGTTGTACACAACCTTCCACCCATTAGCCATAAATATAGGTTTTTCTGGTATCTCTCAATAAATTAGGTGAAATAAAATTGTCAGTAGCTCTTGAATCAAATAAAATTCTTACATTCTTGTCATAATTTTTGCCAATTAACAAAAAAGGTAGGGCTTGGCCACTAGGTTTTGGATTACCTATTGCAGCATAGATTTTATGGGTTGGATCTGCTGGCTCTTGCCTCATGTCATCTCTCATAGGGCATTTGTCAACATAACGTGGATATTTACATATTCAACATCCATTTCAGGGTGACTTGTCCCTCTTTTTCCCATTTTTACCACCCCGTGCATTATATTTAGCTATCTATTCAAACCTATTGAAATTTTCTTTAAACTAGTCTTCCTAGTTGCCTTGATTCCTATTTCCCTAGAATCTATTCTTGCCCTTGTCATTTCTATTTTTGTTTTCATATCGACCCTTATTTACCTTGTTATTTTCCCATATGGTTGGTCCATCACTCTTTTCCTTTGATAATTCTTCCCTGTCAGAAGTTTTCTTGAAATAAGCCCTTTTGGCCTTATGGTTTTCTTCACACTACTTTGCCAAATCCCAGGCAGTTATTAAATATGGGGGCTTAAGCATGAGTAGTAGGTCACTATATTTCGGATGGAGACCTAATAGAAATTTTTGGACCTTGAATTCGATTATTTACTCATCTTTCGACATGTATTTTAGTAACTGGACAATATTTTGGTAATACTTGGTGACTGTCATATTTACTTGAGTCAGTTTGGTAAACTCTGTAGTTCTCTCTGGGTAAAATTGGTGAGATAGATATATTTATTTAAATATAGTCATAAAGTCCTCCTAGGGAACATATGCAACTTCTAAATTATGTGTTTTTCTATAAGTGTCCCACCAGTCTGCAACAACTCCTATCAAATAGAAGACTGCATAAGAAGTTTTAGACTTGGAGGACAAAGTTCTGACAGCAAAGTAGGCTTCCAAGCTATTCAACCACCTTTCAACTTCTTCACCATTTTCTTTGCCATAAAATTTAGCTATATCAAAATTTTGCATATCTTTATCGATTTCAGACCCAACTTGCCTTCTTCTAGTGTCTACAGATGTTTCTTCCCTGGTGACCATCATTTATTTCCCCTTTGAAAAGTTTTCAATTATATTTTTTTGTGTAATCATATCTTGTTGTTGGGTTAATTGGAATTTTTGTTGTTCCATGTGTTCTAACATCTGTGCCTTTTTCTAAGCCATATGCTCCAGCATCTGAGCCTTTTGCTGATCCATTTGTTCTCTCTGCTGACTTATTTTCTCTTGCATTAATTAGAGCATTCGAGTAACCTTTTCATCCTTGGCCATAGGCTCTTTTTCCCTCCTTGTTACCTAAGGGGGTTCCACTATTTTCTCAGTAGAACTTGTCCTTACTACCTTTCTAAGGAATCTTATTGGATTCTCAGTTAGCCTCTCCCATTGAGCCACTGTTATTAGTCTTTTTGAGGAACTAGATCCTTGTTCGGAAGCCATTGCCTGTTAGCAAAGAAGAGCTTTGTTAATCTTCTTTTAATTTTATTTATGTAATCTATTTATTTTAAACTAATGGTTTTATTATCTAAGAATTCATGTTGCTCTGATACCAACTGTAATAACCGAAGCTATACCACTTGGTTTCATGTATCGAGATAAGAGTAAATAAAAAAAATTCAATTTCCATGCCAATTTTCAATTTCCATGCCAGCCATTTAATATTAACATCTAGATAAACATGCTTAATCTTTCATGATTACTATTCTACTGCAGCCATAATAATCATAAATATGAGATTGGCCAGATCCCAGCTTGAGTTGCCTTATCATACTTTCCACTCCTACCTGAGTACCCAAGTATTGACAGGGGTTTTCCTACTCTAGGCCCCATATCACCTAGATCTTGAACGCTTAATTTACCCATATCTACTATGATATATTGGCATATGCATGTTTGTACTGATGACAATTCACTTTCCTAAATTACATCATGAGTTCATATTGCATTGATAACACTCCAAAAGTCTAAATTTGCATAAGACCATATCATTATACAAATTCCCATGAAACTTCCTTCCCAGGTTCTAGATGGGTTAGTCAAAGATTTAAGCCTGTATCATAAATATTTCTTTTCTCCTCATGATCCAAAGTTTGACTTAACCAAAATGGATTGAGAGCTCCGCTCCTTATCCAAGGCTGGAAAAATATGAATGTCTTCCCACATTCATGGTATATAGGTTGCCTACCCACAACCTTCAGGATAATCTCGTTGTCTACCCACAACTGTTATCCTTTTAGAAATATAATACACACCCCTATGTTTACCTTTAGAATAATTTTAAACCTATTTTAAATAATAATTGTGTAAATTAACTACGATTTTAGAGTAATTTGAAATAAAATTTCTAAACTATATAAATCTAAAACAAATTTTTTATTACATGCTATATTCTACATAAAGTAAATATGACAAGAACTAAATTAAAGTACATTTCTAACCATTATAATTCTAACTTTAAACCAACCAACAACCAATTTAATATTAATCAAATTATTTTTCAAAATGGAAACTTATTTAACTCTAATCTCTTTACCATATATTTAAGAGGCTATTGAAAGCCATTGTCGACTACGTAGTATAAGCAGAACCATTTTATTTTTCCCATAAAAACAATCCTTATATAATTTTTTTTTTTGATGAAAAGCTAAATTATATTAATAATAAAGTTTAACATGAAAAAAGTGGCGGGTGGAAATGATCACACCCCTGGAAGAAACAATCCAACCCTAACCACGGGTTGGGAAACCACAAACCAGAGCTCACTACAAACTAGGCAACATCAATCAAACAGGCAGTGAAACTTGCATGCAATCAGAAAGTTTGTGGCTGCACGTCTATGTTGGAGTCCCATGGAATGGCCAAGGTATGCGGTAATCCATCTATGTGTCCCTGATCCTCATGAACATTTGAATCTCCCCAGCCCTGTCGTCGAGATGTATCAAGCTGGCAATTATGTGCACTTATATCCCCTGCATTCCAGGCACGATCCTATGTGCCACCATTAACTTCCACCAGCTCATCCCAAGCACCTCTGGGTGGAGAACATGATGGTGATTGAATTGGCTGTGCATTCCATCCATCATTGTAGGTAAAAATGTCATGTCCCCAACCTCCCTGTGCATGCACCAGACATGGCAGTTGATGAGACCTCGAACGGGAATAGGATGTCTGCTGTGCGTTGTTTGGAAAAACCTTGCTAACTGAGCAAGGTGCATTTTTCTAGTCATCCAAAAGTGCCTTCATGTGCGCCTGCTCAATGTCAAGTTTAGCCTGCTGATTGCAAATCTGGAACCATGTATCTTGAAACACCTCTATTTTGTCAGCTAGAGAAAATTCATCAGAAGTATTTTGATGCTGAAAAACTATCTTGTTTTTAGATTTCCACATGTGAAAAAGAAGACTAATTCGAAATATGTGCCACACTTTGGACAAAGGAAGAACAAATTTAATCTTATCCCCTAACAGATCTTACTGCCATGTAAGGGATTCATCCTGGAATTGGGAAAAAAAAGACCATCCCCATTCCCAGGCACTCCTTGCTCTTGTGCAAAACCACAAAATATGAGGAGAAGATTCATCCTCATTACAAAATGCACATTTAGGGTTTGCAACTCCTAAGTTCCTGAGTCTATCTCCTAAGGGTAAACTTTGAAAGAGAAGGATCTAAGAAAAAAAAGATTGTTTTGGCTCAAGAAAAGAAGACCAAACTATCTGAAATCGAGCCTTCCAACCAGAAACTGCCACTGGATCTCCCCATTTATAATTAAGTCTAGGGACCATTGGCAACATTGGGGAGAGCCACTTGTAACCCAATTTAGCTGAGTAATTCAACAATGGTATATCCGAAAACTAGGACCAATATTTCCACCATGGCCTCTAAGAGTGCTGCCCACACTTGTGCCACATGGAAAAGGGGATAATGTCAATTATTGAGTCATAAGTGAGCTTGTCACCGGTGCTCAACTGAAATTGTTGTTTAAAAAGTGGCCAAGGGATCCAATACCTCGAGGTTTGAGAATAAAAATCAGAAACTGTAGATATACCTTTTTTAAAAAACTTTTGGTCATGAATCCATGGGACCTGAGCAAGAGGAGTTCCCTGAATGTTAATCACCGAAGACCACCAGATGTTTAAAGAATTGATGGACAGTCCTTTAAGGCCTCTATTACCTTTCCACTTAAGCCAAGGAGTGAATTGCTGCCATGATTTCCAAATATTTTTAATCACAAAAGAACCAGAGATTTTCACAAAGACTGGCATTACAATTAGGGAAGGGAGGTCAATTCCTCTCCAGACTTGTTTGTTCAAAGGCAGCCCGGAAGAAATACAATGTCTGATGAGGATTTTCCAGGCCTCCAAGCCTTTAAGGGCTCGTATGATCCATTTGGCACAGAGAGTCGTGCCTTGTCTTTTACAGTCAACCATGCCCATTCCTCCTGAAGCTTTAGGTAAACAACACATATCCCAAGCAACCCGGTGAAAACATTTCTTCTCAGCTGAGTTTGCCCACAAAAAATTCCTCAATAGTCTTTCAAGCTTAAGGTAGCATGCTTGTGAAGGGACCCAACAAGAAGAGTAATACACATGAGTAGAGGCAAGGACCTTAGAACAAATCTAGAATTTTCCTGCCAGAGACATCTTCTTAGTAATCCAATACTCAAGCTTTTTCTCAACTTTCTGTAGAACATAGTTCCATAACTAAATAGGGGAAACATAAAAGGCAAAAGGGATCCCTAGAAATTTTAACACTTCTCCTGGAAAAATCTAATGCCATTGAAACTGCTCTAGCCAAGGAGGGAGCGGGGTAGGGTACTGCCGATAACAAGAAGTTTTTCTCCACTGAATACTAGAACCAGAGGCCTGACAAAAAAATTCCAAACATCTGAGTGCTTCCTTCACTGAGTGTTACTCCTCTAAAATAGTGAGAAAAGAGTCATCAGCAAAGTGACCATTAATGAGATGACCTTGGTTATCAGGGAGAGAAATACCCTTAATTTGGCCCAAAGAAGCATGCCTAGCAAGAAAATATCCAAAGGCTTCAGTAGCAAGGATATACAGAGAAGGAGCCAAGGGACAACCTTGCCGAACAGATCTGAACAAACCGATTGGCCTAGTTTGATGATTATTCAAAGATAAAACAAGCAAAAGCATCCCGAAAAAGAATATTGACGATTGAACAAACACAAGCCCAAACCCTAAAGATCGTAACATGGAAAGAATGAAGTTCCATTCAATTCTATCATAGGCCTTTTCAAAATCAATTTTCAAGAAGAGGGCTTGCTGACCAGACTGCCTAGCCCATTCCATACCTTCCCAAATTGTAATGACATTATCCAATATATATCTGCCTTTAATAAATCCTGTTTGCTCCAGCCTAACAATAAGAGGCAACAGGGGCCATAGTTTCAGATCCAGGGCTTTGGCAATAATCTTATAGCTGACATTGAGCAAGGTAATTGGCCTCCAATTTGTTATACATTCAGGATCCCCTTGTTTTGGAATGAACTTGATATTACCTCGGTTCAAAATTTCTCCAAGAGAGCCACTGTGCATGGCTTGAAGGTAGACTTTGTGTAAATCAGAACCAACAAAGTCCCGACATGCCTTGTAGAATTCACAAGGAAATCCATCCAAGCCTGGGGCCTTCTCATTGGCCATTGAGTTAATGTTGAGGCAAGGTCATCAACAGAAAAATACTTTTCACACTCCTCTCTTTGAGCTACAGAGAATTTGTTAGGGACATCATCCATGCAAAGCTTGAGAGCTTCATCCAATCCTTATATAATTATTTTACACTTCTTAAAGACAATAATTTCTTCATTGGAAATCATCTATCTCTCTCTATGTTAAAACGAAGTATAACTTATCACATTACCATAAACCACAAATTAGCAATACTTAAAATTGTGAGCATTTATTTCAGGAGCAATCTATGACTTATTTCTTAATACCATCATTGTTTTGATGTTCAAAAAGTTACGTCTTCAGGTATTCATATTTTACACAGCAAAGATAGTCTAGCTATAGAATTCGAGTGTGAAATGAATGTAATTGGGCTTTTCACTTATTATACACATAGTTTGAAAAATTGTTTCATGAATCCCTCTTTATTAAAATACAATTTTTAAAAGTCCTAGTTATCACGAAGGAACTATAACTTCGGCAAATGGGAATAAGGGTTATATTTTTGTCTTGAGTATCCACATATTCATTATATTTTCCCAAATATTTATGACTAATTAAAGTGTTTCTTTTAATTCTATTCAATACATTTAAGTTTTTCCCTATAGAAATATTTTGAAACTATTGTTCCCTAATAATTCAATTCGTAATTGTAGTTGGTGCTTAACCTACTCAACCATAACTCAAGGTAGATTACAGTGTTACACTGAAGTCATAGTTTTCAATTATGTTCCAACATGCAATTCATGAGTTCGAAACTCATTCTATATCTATATAAATCTCAAGTTGTTTAAGAGTTCTAGCTAGGAAAAGTTTTGATGGCGGTAATATTTCCAATACTTGTTCAGACTTGTTGAGCAAAGTGCAGCAAACAGTATTGTCATTGTTGTC
This sequence comes from Wollemia nobilis, assembly GCA_028583015.1. NCBI lineage: Eukaryota > Viridiplantae > Streptophyta > Pinopsida > Araucariales > Araucariaceae > Wollemia > Wollemia nobilis. The sequence goes on along the minus strand of JAQPPZ010004600.1, from coordinate 111,749 downwards.
AACACAGTCAGACAGATTTATTGATGCAATGGACAAGAGTTTATTGAACAGCAAGGTGCATCCAAAGTACAATGGATAGGAGTTCGGTGTTGAGCAAGGTGTTGCGGGGAGGATTGTCATTGTTGTCAATACGATCGGTTAGATCTAATGATGCAATGGACAGGTAGTTCAGAAGTCACTCAGATGCAGAGGATAAAGTTCAAAAGTTAGTCAGATCATGAGTCCTTAAATGATAGATGCACAGAAATAGAAAACATAATTCAGAATGAGAAGAAGAAGTCTTCAGAACCTGAGATGTCAAGAAGCGGAAAGGTTTTTTGTGAAAACCAAGGCAGTCAAAATAAAAAGTTTTATTTAAAATCATGGATAATAGATTTGAAATGGGTTTTTCTTAAAACCCAAGTTGGCTCTTCGTTTCGTTGAAAAAGATGCCCCGGTGATGAAGATATTTAATTTTAAATATTTAGTTTAAATTTTATTTTATTTAAAATTTAAATTAAAATATTAAATTAAATTAAAAGGGCCGACGTGTTACTATTTCGTGGCAATAAGCTACGGGAAGGTGACGAAGGTGGAGAAGAGTTTGAGGCCGACAAAGTTAAATCCGGGCCGACGGATTTTAGGGTTTGGCAGGTGACAAATTCTAGGGTTTCTCGATCGACGTTCTTCTAGGGTTTGTTTCTAAAATTTCTTCTATAAAAGCAAGGGTTCTTCGAGTTTGAAAGATGGGGTGTAAAGATAAAGTGCAAATGCGAGCATAGTGTTTGTGGAAGTGAAGTTCGTGTTGAGCGAGAGAGCAAGTCGTTTCGATTCGGAATGAGAGCGAAGTGATAGTTCTTCGGAGTTGCAATAAGGTGTGCATTGCGATGAGATGATGTGCGAAGAGCGAGTAGAGTGACTTGTGCGAAGATAAGAGCGCGATGTGCAAAAGTTGTGTTCTAATTCTGAAGTGACAGTGCGCAGTTTACAGAAGTGATTGATCATATAAATGCATCAGAGAGTGCAAAGAAGTATAGAGAAGAGGTGGAATAGTGCGACTCATTTTGCGTAGAAGCAACAGAATGCAGAAAAATAGCAGACCGTGAAAATTGAGGTGAAAGTTTTATTCTGTAATTTTTATTATTGTCTTCCAAGTTGTTGCTTGGATTAAGGGGTTGGTGCCTCTTTCCAGTAGGTGTTGGTAAAATAGGAGTTGGTGCTCCATTCTGTTGAAGCGAGATAAAGTTAAGGGGTTGGTGCTCCTTCCGGTTGGTGCTTGGTAAAGGATTATGTAAAGTTGTAGCTTTGCATTGGCTGGATTTGGATGGTAGTCCAAGCGGTCTTTTTGAGGAGTAGCCACATTGGTGAACCTCGTTAAAATGTTGTGTTATGTGTGATGCTTTCTTGATGCATTTAGTATCTCTTTTATCCGCTTTAAAGCTACTCTGGTTTTAAAATCATATGTTTTAGAAATTTTAAAGAACACACTGATTCACCCCCCCTCTCAGTGTCATTGTGATTACAACAATTGGTATCAGAGCCAGGTTCCCAATTTTGGCTAAATCAGTCAGGGTTGATCTTGGATTAGTACACAATGGCTAAGAAGAATAGATCCTCATCCAAAAAGGCATCCCAGTCAGTTTCGGTTCCTGTAGAAGAGAAATTTGAACCGAAAAAGGTAGAAGAAGTGAATCCTGAAGTCTGTGATGAAAATCTTGAGGCTGAAGTAGATTTTGAAGGAGAGTTGATATCTGCACTTGAAGAGTGGAGTATAGAAAAGAAAAATAACAAAAGACTGTCCAAGAAATTGGAAGAATATGGGGATGAGATTGAAGATCTCTTCCTACAAGTTCAAAAGGCCAAGAAATCAGAAGAAGCCTTGAAGACACAGCTGGATAATAAGAATGATGTATACGACACAAGTGAAGAGGAATATAAAAAGGTTATTGTTGATCTAAAGCTACAAGTAGAAGCAGAACAAAAGGATTGAAGATATTCTTAGGTCTCAGATCAATGAGAAAGAGACTGTATGCTGCCAACAAGAAGAAGAGATTGTTTCATTGAAGAAACAACTAAAAGAGGCCAATATAAATCTTAAATTTGAGAAGAGCACAGAGTTGCTAGATACAATGATAAATCAACAAAGAAGCTCCACAGCTAAGTTTGGTCTTGGATATGAAGCTGAACAACCTTCATCCTCCAAATATGCAGAGAAGAAGAAGTCCTCGGTTGAAGGATTGAAACAAGAAAAGTCTGAAGTTGAATCCTCAAAAGGAAGAAAATATCAAAGAAGATCTACGACAAAGCAACCACAGCAAAAGAGGTTCTCTCACTCTCACTCTTTTAATAATAATGCTTTTTATGGCTATTGTTCTAAATGCAACCACTTTGGTCACAAGGCAATTTATTGTGGACTGAACAATAGATCAAAGAGTTATGTTGATAAAAATACTTCTATTTTTTTGAGTGAACACACTGTGCAATGTTTTAAATGTAATGGCCATGGGCACATAGCAAGGTTTTGTTCAAGCACTTATGTATCCAATCTAAGGCAATACCATAGATTTCATCATACACATAGAATGCACTATAGAGAGGGAATAAAACATGTGCAATGTTTTAAATGCAACGGTCAAGGGCACATAGCAAGGTTACTGTCCAAGCACTTCTATATCTAATCTAAGGCAAAACCCTAGATTTCATCAGACACAAAGAGGACAACACCGACAAGGAACATATCATGTGCATAAAAGAAAAGAAAATAATCATCCATCAAGAATGCACAAGAGACAACCCCACAAGAGAAATGTTCAAGTTCACGAACAGGAGCAAAATAGGGATGTTGTTGAAAAACCCAAGCCCAAGTTCAGGAAAGTCTGGAGAAAGACGGAAGAAAGGAAATTGTGTCTCCTTGGACTGAAGGAGGCTACTCTGCCATTGCTCTAAGCAACTCCAGGTGGCACATCCTCAGGAGGAGCAATATTAAAGTTTTATTTTAATGCTCCTATGTATTTGTCTAGGTATCTGAGGATGAAAGGTAAGCAGTCGGGTTAATGTTGTATAGTTGTTAAAGTGTGTTTTTTAGTTTATATAGTGGTTTGTGGAAATGTCGTGAAGTGTGGTGTTTAATTTGAGAGTTGTCACCATTGGTAGTTTTGAGATATGTCATTGTTGTACTGTTGATGATTCTTAATACCATTGTTCAAAATTATGAATCATAATAGTCCAGATAATTTGCTCAATGAAAGAATGCTTGCCCTAGCTGTGTATTTGTGTTTCGAGCAGCATGTATTTGTTTTTACTCTTTGATGTGAAGATTGCCAGATCTTTCATGACACCTTGGTGAATATATTTAATTCACGAGACAGTTTTGTTTTAACTATTGATTTAATGCCGGTCCAAGGATAAGAAGCTTGAGGCTGAGTAAGGTGCACTACGGTTGGCCATAAAGTGTTTGACAAAATGTCGTCTTCCGACATGCATAGTTGAAAGTAAGAGTTGGCGATAAAATTGCAGGTCCTGGACAAAAATTGGTACGAGATGTGAGTCACTTGTCAATTACGTTGACAAAAGTGAAATCAGCATGTTGAATGGGAAGATTGAAGAAAAAGTTTTTTTAATGAGCGACCTAGATGATTTCCAGCCTGGTGATGAATAGTTGAGTTGCTTTCATAGTGGTTGTTTTGATCAAGTTAATGCTTTTCTTGATACATGATTTGGGCTTACTCCATTGAGTTTGATTTGAGCAAGTTATTCTTTGCCTTGGTGATTTATGTTGGTGGCTGTCTTGTTCAAATACCTTTGGAAGGAAAAGGATGTCTACTAGTTTCCTTTTCATGTAGTGATTGGTTGAATGCTTCAAGGTTAATCTTGAGTTGAATGATGTTGGTTAAACCTTGTCTATAAGCATTGTTGCTAAAGCCCTAATTGGTTGAGAAAAGATGTTGGTTGTGTTGTGGTACATTGTTTGGTACTTGCATAGAGTTGAAAGTGGATTGAGGTAGCCTATTGGATTCTCACTGCAGAGAGAGACAAACAGTTGTCATTGGGTTCAAGCTTGTTGAGAATATATCCAAGATGCATGGTGAAGTTGTATGCGGATGTTGCTGGCATTGCAGAACAAAAAGTTGGCTATATAAGATTATTGCATGCCTTCACTAACGAGGGGACAAGTTTGAGTTTGCAAAGCAACGAGAGGGTAATTGCACTGAAGACGGTGGTTCAGTCATGTTCTTACACATGTTATATTGGTGAAGTTGACGGTGATGGTGTCATTCATCGGTTATTGCTGCTATTCACATTGTTGATTTTATTGATGCCTATTATGCTTATCATGATGTTGTCAATCGGTGAAATGAAGTGGTCTTGGACTCGGGGGAGCATTTGTGTATTTGTTTTTCTTCTTGTTCATGCTTGGAATATTTGCTAATTGTAATAATTTGTGTCTAAGAATATTGTGCATAGACTCAGGGGGAGTCTGCAGCAGCCCTTTGGTATTATTGTCAAAGGGGGAGAAGATTTACGAGGAAAATTGCACATGTGTTGCCAAAAATTCCAAAGGGGGAGATTGTTGAGCAAAGTGCGAGCAAATAGTATTGTCATTGTTGTCAACACGATCAGACGCATTTATTGATGCAATGGACAAGAGTTTATTGAACAGACAAGGTGCAACCAAAGTACAATGGATAGGAGTTCGGTGTTGAGCAAGGTGTTGCGGGAGGATTGTCATTGTTGTCAATACGATCGGTTAGATCTAATGATGCAATGGACAGGTAGTTCGAAGTCACTCGGATGCGAGAGGATAAAGTTCAAAAGTTAGTCGGATCATGAGTCCTTAAATGATAGATGCACGAAATAGAAAACATAATTCAGAATGAGAAGAAGAAGTCTTCAGAACTTGAGATGTCAAGAAGCGGAAAGGTTTTTTGTGAAAACCAAGGCAGTCAAAATAAAAAGTTTTATTTAAAATCATGGATAACAGATTTGAAATGGGTTTTTCTTAAAACCCAAGTTGGCTCTTCGTTTCGTTGAAAAAGATGCCCCGGTGATGAAGATATTTAATTTTAAATATTTAGTTTAAATTTTATTTTATTTAAAATTTAAATTAAAATATTAAATTAAATTAAAAGGGCCGACGTGTTACTATTTCGTGGCAATAAGCTACAGGAAGGTGACGAAGGTGGAGAAGAGTTTGAGGCCGACAAAGTTAAATCTGGGCCGACGGATTTTAGGGTTTGGCAGCTGACAAATTCTAGGGTTTCTCAGTCGACGTTCTTCTAGGGTTTGTTTCTAAAATTTCTTCTATAAAAGCAAGGGTTCTTCGAGTTTGAAAGATGGGGTGTAAAGATAAAGTGCAAATGCGAGCATAGTGTTTGTGAAAGTGAAGTTCGTGTTGAGCAGAGAGCAAGTCGTTTCGATTCAGAATGAGAGCGAAGTGATAGTTCTTCGGAGTTGCAGTAAGGTGTGCGTTGCGATGAGATAATGTGCGAAGAGCGAGTAGAGTGACTTGTGCGAAGATAAGAGCGCGATGTGCAGAAGTTGTGTTCTAAGTCTGAAGTGACAGTGCACAGTTTACAGAAGTGATTGATCATCTGAATGCAGCAGAGAGTGCAAAGAAGTACAAAGAAGAGGTGGAATAGTGCGACTCATTTTGCGTAGAAGCAGCAGAATGCAGAAAAATAGCAGACCGTGAAAATTGAGGTGAAAGTTTTATTTTGTAATTTTTATTATTGTCTTCCAAGTTGTTGCTTGGATTAAGGGGTTGGTGCCTCTTTCCGGTAGGTCCTTGGTAAAATAGGAGTTGGTGCTCCATTCTGTTGAAGTAGGATAAAGTTAAGGGGTTGGTGCTCCTTCCAGGTTGGTCTTGGTAAAGGATTATGTAAAGTTGTAGCTTTGCATTGATTGGATTTGGATGGTAGTCCAAGCAGTCTTTTTGAGGAGTAGCCACATTGGTGAACCTCGTTAAAATGTTGTGTTATGTGTGATGCTTTCTTGATGCATTTAGTATCTCTTTTATCTGCTTTAAACTGCTGTTGGTTTTAAAATCATATGTTTTAGAAATTTTAAAGAACACACTGATTCACCCCCCCTCTCAGTGTCATTGTGATTACAACACAGACTTCTAAAATTTTGTGTTTTATATGAGAAAAACATTTTCTAAATCCTGGCACAAAACTCACGGCTTTTATCGCCTCCTAAGTTAAAACTCTATTCAAAATTTACTACGAAACATATAACACATTGCACAATGTTTGTATTTATATTGCAAATCAATATTCAATGGTCCACTAAATGTTTTAAAGGAGAAAAATGTTTTAAAGGAAAGCATATGCTATCTTATATTTACCCAGTCAATTATACAACTATAAAAAGAAAATGAATACATTTCTATAGACAATTTTGGAACATTGAAGATTTGAAAACAGTTATATCTTTTTATTTTTCGAAATGATTTATACACAAGTGTTTCATTTTCTAATTCAAACAAGAAATAACAGGATTAACAATTAGTTCATTTCGTCCTTCATTCCATTATTATTCCAAAAAATATTGTATAATCTTTACAATTCATTTCCTCTACAGTGAATTGAGTTTAACAAAGAATTTATGGTAAAATAATTTCCATACTTCAAAAATGTTTTCGAAAAATCTACGAACCATATACAAATTATTATGACAGTTTTCAATGGTTAGGTTTGGCTGTAAAATTCATAGTATCTCAGAGACCAACTTCCAATGAAAACAGTTCTCTAAATCCAGGCTTTAATTGGATGGGATTTTCATAGTTCTTTTATAAACATATACATGCAAATGAATATACTTCAAACGCCATTTATTCTGGTTTTCATTCTTCATCAATTATTTAAAGGAACAAACATCTTACTTTATCAACATCAAATTTCAAACTTGAACTCAGTTTTGCTTTGCACGAACCATGTTAATTAGAAATGAGCGAGCAATGTTTCCAAAAGGACTCGGAAATCCAGGGTCATAGCGGTCAATTAAAGAATGAATGCACTCTAAAACTATCATGCACCCAAGTTCTACAATGCATTATAAATTTCAAATTTTGTTTCCATAAACACAACAAGAGAAATTATACAATCTAATACCAGGTTCTTAAATTTTTCTTTAAAAATATTTAACACACATATTATGGCATTTAGACAAAGCTCAAAGAATGAAACACATACAATTCAAACAGGAAATTGAGCTATAGTTTTTCTTCTTCTCCAAAGCTTCTTCTTCATTTCTTCTTCACTGTAACTTCACACTCTCTCCTTCACTACCATCTCCGCCACCCTTTCCCACACACCACTACCTTCCTCTATTCTCCCCTTAATGTTCATCCCGCATGCTAATCATGGCTAAGAATTGCCAGGTGGTAAGTCGTGCCTCCTTGCATTCCACAAACATAATTTGAAATTATGATTTCCTTCACATCGGCAATGGAATAAATATTACTTTTATTGTTAGTTTTTATTCTATATTTTAGTTTACCATTGGCATATCCACAGTCCTACATTTTGTATTATGATTATTATATATATATATATATATATATATATATATTGTTTCTTTTTAATTATTTTCATTATTATTTATAGTGTGGGCATTGTTATTAATAATAATATCGTTATGATTCTTGCTTATTATATATTTCTAAATTTTTATTAGTAAAAAAACAATCTATAATGCATCTATATGACATGCAACTACATGGACTGTTGGTGGGCATTGCCTCTAGGACACACTGATTCATAAAATGGTGAATACACCATCGCTCATCATATCCCTAGACTTACCTTGAGCCAATTATCCTTTTCGTAGAAGAAATCCCAGCTCCAAGCTATAAACAATACATGTAACTACATCCACATTGACATTAGCAGTACCTTACCCTTAAGAGAAAAATATACAAAATAAATATTGCAACAGCTGGGTTGTTACAATGCTTTATAGTTCAATATTAAATCAAACTAAAAATAATATTATATTAAAAAATTAAATCTACTTTAAATAGTAGGAAGTGGTATATTAATATGTTTTCATCTTGAAAATTTATTAAAAATGCTAAAATTTTTAAATTTAAAAGCATCAGAGTTAAATTTTTAAGTTAAAAAACTAATTATTACTCATTGTAAAGTGATTTATAGTTTAAAATTAAATAAAAATAAAAATAATATTATATTAAAAATTTAAAGCTACTTTAAATAATATTCTACTATGTTATCAATCTATATTTGATTCTCATACACAATATACATTTATATTTATTTAAAGGTATTATTCAAATAATTTTATATAGTTTAAAATTACTATTATTATTATTATGTAAAGATAATTATTTTAATTCATATTAAGTTTTTATATTAAATTTTGGTAGAAAGGGCCTTACAGGGTCTGAGCCTCACTATGGCAAAGAGGGTCTGTGAGGGTTTCCTCCATGAGGGCTTTCTCCGCAAAGGTTTCACTCCCACTTTGGCTTCGACACTCTGAAACCCTTTGAGTGGGAGGTATCCCTTCTCTCAATCTAGATCTGGATACTAGGCATTCTTAGTTTCTCTATTGTGGTTCGTGACCTAGGTGTTTTGCTTGTTTGGGGTCTTGTTGGTATGTTCTGCTCTCTTATGGGTTAGGCATTATCACTCTTATCTAGGGAAAAGGACTGAATGCTAATCCAAACCTGTAGAGGTGATTATGGGACGTTATAATGTAGTGGAAAATTTTAGCTATTGACCCATTGGTTGGCTCTTGCTCTCGTTGGTGGGTGTGTTGGGTGGCTACATTTCTTGGGTTGTTTGCCAGTTTTGAGGATTTGATTGGATTGTACAACATTTATTCTGGGTTTGATAGTTTCATATTTTTTCTAGCTTTCTAGGGAGAGGAAAGGTCCATCTACAGACCCAAACCCATTGGGATAAGCTTGGTATGGTGTTTGGCTATAGAAATTTTTTTGTGTTTCCTTGGATGGCTTGGCTGCTCTATTTGGATGGTGCTTGGATGGCTCTATTGCTAACGTTCTCTACCATTAGTGGGTTTGTGGCTAATTTATGCCACTTTATTTTGGGTTCGGTAATTTCTTGTTGTATCTGGATATTCTGGGAAGACATGGCCAAATACAAACCCAAATCAGTTGGGGTGAAAGTGGATTTTTATGCTACGATGGCTTTAAACTTTTGGCCCCATGTCTCTGGTGGGTTTCCTAGCTTCGATGGTCTACATATATCTCTTTCTCAAGTTCTAGCAGTGGTGGTGTGTTTGATCCCAAGGTTCTAAGGCTTATTTTTTTGGGATCTTACCCTTCTTTCTTTCAGGTGTGATGTGGAATGTTGTTATCTTCTTTTTATTTTACTAGAGAGCAATTTTTCTTGAAACATTTTTGGTTGGCTCCAGCGAGATTTTTGGATTTTGTGGAATTTCTTGAGTAGATCTCCTAGATGGTTTTTATACTATGGATTTATTTGACCGGTATTTCTAGTGTTATTTTCTTAAACTGACTATTCTCATGAGGGTTTCTCCTATTATGTGCTTTGTTGGATAAATTTGTTGATTGTGATGATAGAATTCCTCTATTATCCTTTCTTGTTAGGCGGAAAATGCTTTAGTTTGGGCAGTTAATATTTGTAAATTTATTTTTAATCATAGTATTTTCATTATTCTATTATTTTTCTCCATTTATTTAGATTCAAAGCACACTATGGTTTGACCATGGGACAATCTCTTGTCTTTTATTGATAAAAATCTATGACTTATTTTCTAGGAGGTTGTTTCATTGGATTTTCAAGTTTGATTCATGGAATCTAGCTCAGTATTTCTTGATGTATTATTTCTATATCTAAGTTTTGGGGGTGCCTTTCAAAACCCTACTTGTATTAGGTTTGGGGATCCTTTTAAAAATCCTTCTATTATCAATCAAAAAAAATTATAGTTGTTAATACAAGCTCTCAAATATATTATAGTAAAATTATGGTGTAAAATTCCTCATTCTTCATCACTTCAAAACCGTAAAGAATAAAATTCTAATTCTCCTTCAAGGTGCTAAAAATACAACTATATTTCTTGGGTCCATAATTGATATACTTATCAAATTAACCATATTTTCAAGGGGGTTACGACATCAAGGATGCATCCTTAAACAATATCATATATAAATATTGGAAAGAAGTATCAAACATTTAATAAATTAATATTCAAAATATTATACTATATAGTTGCACCAACAATAATTCAAGATTTGAATCTCAAATAATTCTAAGATTTCACATTCAATATAACAAATAGATGCAATGGAATTCTATAGTTATTTTTAAGCAACTTTTATGTCATGCCTAAATATGTATATCAGTTGTTCCACAAGAATTTATAGGGTAATTCATTGTGAAAGGACAAATTTCCTTAAAATTAAGGTTAATTAATGTGAGGTTGATGCTAAATTATGAAAATAACTCTTTGATATTTTCTTAAGCTTCAAGAAAAGGCACTAATGACATCTTAACAATTAATTCTTGCTCCTACAATATGTTGTAAGTGTCAAAATTTCTAAGAGGAAAATCATTTTTTCAAATGTTACAATGATTGAGGGTTATGCTCTTGGAGGTAACATTTGAAAAGAAATATTTTCATTCAAACATTACTTAAGTCTCATAATTATGTTCCAAGAATACCCATACTACTAGTGTTTATATAGAGAAAGCCAAACCTACAAAAATGTAAGTTACTCTTCTAAAGTAATGCATTCTTACAATAATGTTTGTTCAATTGCTACCCAAGATTCAAACATAGGTATTAAAAAAACTAAGTTTAAATCCAAACTTGCTTACATAAAATTTTATTTAGGGGTGGATAGATTTGTATAAGGCAAGGTATTTCAGTAGGACATATTCTTCTTAGGGAAGGGCTCATTTGATAAAATTGAATTTTAATGGAGGTATGTCAATGGTAAGGCATTTAAAGTAATTTTCCTTTTTTGTCAATGATAGTTGATCAGAAGTAAGGATTAGTTTCTTGATCATCACTTGAGACTTATTAGGTTAGAATTTTAGAGATGTTAGAGTATATTATATTATTTTGTAGATGCTAATTTTCCCCCATGGCACCTTAATGGTACATTTGTAAATAATATACGAGGGTTGAGTCATAGTTTAGAGTGTGAGTTATATTTACTCTTTTATGTAAGTGTGAATGTACAGGAAATACACAAGTGTTATGTGAGTTAGAGAGCAATTATAAGTTGAATATATATGCACAAGTGTCTTGTATGTTAGAATGAAAATATGTAATGTAAATATATTTACAATTTTAGACACCAAATCCTAGCCACTTTTCCACCATCCCGCTTTCCCGCCATTCAATTGGCCATTCCATGACTTTACCGCCATCCAATGATCCACTTTAGCCCTTTCCCACCATTTTTTAACCTCTATTTGACTTATTTATATTTATTTTATATTATTTATGTTTAAATATAATATTTTATATTATATTTGTTATAAAATATATATTTATAAGGTAAATTAACCTCAGTCATTTGATCCGATCTAATCTCAGCTGCCCATATTCCTAAATTCATGTCACACTTAAAGTTTAATATCAGCCTTTGGATCCGATTTAATATTAGCCACATGATCAAAAGTGTTAAGCTAAAACCCTAAGAAAAACCTAGGCTTGATAATAAATAGGAGCATTCTCAATGCTCAACCCCTTGAACCCCAACATTCTACAACTTTAGCTATTCAAATTTACTTGTGAGATATAACCTTACCAAGAGTTAGTTTTTTGTGAGTAGATTGTGCCCTAGCCTAGACTTCCTCAAAAAATCCAATTTACCCTAGTGTTTCCTTATTCCATCCATCTTTGCAACTCATTCCCATCGTCACCATTATCGTTAATTACAGAAAGAAAGAAAGAAAAATAGTTGTGGAATTAAACACTTCCTAAGAGAAAACAATAAATTAAAATAGGAGAATGAAGGTAGACATAATAATATTTGATATATTAGTCTTGAAGAAAGATAAAAAAGCACCTAGCTTACTTTATATTGCTTCAAGCATTGGATTAGTATCTACATTGATAAGAGTTGCAAGTTAGTATAGAGAAAGAGGTCCTTATAAAAAAAGGAGATTCATATAGAGGAAAGAAAGTGACTCTTATAGATAAAAGAGAAAGGTACTAATAATGTAAATATAGAGGTTTGCATATAAAGAAAAATAGAGATAAGAATCCCATTTGGTCAACTAAGTAAGAAGCTAAATTTTAAACTATTGTCAATCATGTAGTAAATCAGAGAAGCATTGAAGCCTATCAAAGCAGTAATGAAGCACATCTGATAAATAGTAAAGCACACTAGAGTAGAGAAATGTGAGCCTTCCAGCCCACATTAGGAGTTAGTTTTTTGGCCTATAACTAAGGATAAAAATGTGAAATTTTTAACCTCACATCAAGGTAGAAGACATCACAAAAAAATTCATATAAAATAGAAGAAAGTGGAGAACATAATAGAGGATGTTATGGAGAATAGTGAAGGTAAAAGATATCTTTTAGATCAATGAAGATAAGGATATCTTGAAGAATGGTCATAGAAGTTTGTTGCATTATTTTTAAATCCTTGCTCTTGAAAAGAAAAGTTATATTAACTTCATCATCAAAATCAAAAGGTATTTTAGTTGTTAGGTCTTTTTTTTTTACATTGCAAGATACATTTGTAGCATTGGTAGGACTAGATTAAGGTTAATATTTATCAAGAAAAATATTAGAATAAATATAGGTGTTACTTAACTAATACAACAAATCCAATATGTTAAAATCACAAACTACTCCTATCTTCAAGGTTATTAAAGAGAGTAAATCATCATGAAGAGGTCCTTTGTTATCCTCTTATTATACTCTCTCTAAATATTTTGTAAATGTAATGTGAACATTGTGATAACTCCTAAAATTTGTATCTAGCAAGCTAAATTTATATTTAACTATCCAAATTTAATCAATATAACTTATATCATTTGCTTAGGTTAGATCACAATAAATATATATAAAAAGAACATAACCAATAGGTAGTCCTACTAAGGATCCTTATGACCATTTGAGTAACTATTTTTTAAGGTACTAGGATATATTTATTATATAGCAAGCCTAGGATACAAATGACCCACACATGGTCTTGTGAATATTTACATCTAGTAAGGAGTATATTATAGTGGGTTAGTGGGATTCATAAGGAGGCATACAATTACTCTTGATGTACCATTATGTTCATTTATCCAAGATGTCATTTCTATGTATCATTAAATCCCAAGTATCATTTTTGTCTCATGTACTTAAAAGTATATCAGAGGAGTTAGTTATATCAATATCTTTGGTATATAAGGATTTCCCTAATGAATATAGGTTTTATTGGATCTATAAAGGTAAGGGGATATAACATTTCTAAAACATATTATATTTATTTTTTTACATAAATCTATAAATAACTAAAACTGAATTAATCTCCCAAGCTTATGCCTTGAGAACTAATACCTAACCGATAGTGTTTCTCATCAATTGGAAATTAAATTTCATACTTCTATTATGTTTCATGATTATTAATCCAATTTTTGGAACCCTACCTCGATGAACAAAGATGAGGTTTTTGCACATGATTTCTATAAGCTCTACCCATGAGGAAGGTGTAACAATGGCCTTCTAATTTATAACTCACAAACTACTTGTATCCTAGAGGTGACAAAGGAGATGAAATAATAATGAAGTAATCATTCATGATCCTCTTCTTATCCTCTCTCTTACACTTTTGTAAACCTAATGTGAACACCACAATAGGTTCCAAGATCTGTATTTAACAAGCTAAACCTTATTCAAACTAAAATTTAACATTAGTCTATATCACTAATGCTAATTTCTTACATTATATGATAATAAATGTAGATAAAAATAACATAACCAATTTATAGTCCTTGTAAGGATCCTTATATTCCTTTTAATAACTATCATATGAGGTACTATGACATATTGGCTATATAAAAATCCTAGGCCAGCAGTCACCTACACATTGTGTTGTGAATACTTATATCTATTAAGAAGTATATTATAGTGGTCTAGTGGGAGTCATCAAGAGGTATAAAATTACCCCTCATGTTCCATATTGATCATGTATCTAAGATATCACTTATATTTATCATTTGCATCCCACATATCATATTTCTCTCATGTACTTACACGTATGTTAGCTTTTCGAACCTTAAACTTAAAGGAAATGATCACAAGTATAAAAAAAAGCTTGCAATATTATAACTATGATAAAGGAAACTTAAAATGCATGAAAATATGTTAGTAAACTTGATACAATGATCTAGAAATGGTCATATAAGAAATATCACGAAAATTACAATGCTCCTATCATGGAGTTTACAACTCCTCCATGATATCAAAATGGAGCTACATTGGATCTACTACTACTCTCACATATGCACTGCTTAAATCTTCCACTTGCACTCCTAAACACTCATAATGAGACCTTTATATAGAAATATAGATTCCTTATGTCTCACTCAACCCTAAGAATCATGCACATGTGGACTACATGCATATTTACATCATTGCACATTCTAACACTTGTACATTTATTAAATTACTCTAATAAACTATTTATCTCCTAATATAATCCTAATCTAAATATGTACACATGAAAGTACATTAATAATGAACCAAATGATGTAATATATTCCAACACCCCCTGTATTACATTATTTGTTTTTTTAAGACCTTAGCCTTTAATAAGGATCTTTCTCTTTAGATGTTCTTTAGCTTGATCTAGTTATTTGTATTATTTTGAATTCACATTGCACTATATGCCTCATCGAATTGGTTCCTCTTATTCCTTATTGGAGTTAGTACTCTCATTAGTGGATGAACTATCACAAAATTCTTTCATGAGTATGTTCTCTTTGCTTTTGTCCTTGTCCTCATTCTCTATGTCCTGTATAGAAGTTTTTGAACATACACTTAGAGCATCATGATAAGATTTTGAGTTAGTAGAACTTGAAGTACTAATACTGCATGAGGATTGAAATATCTTTTCTAGGGATGATTCATCCATTTTTTTTTTAATTTAAGTAATTCTATCAATCCTCTTTGTTCTACTTTTTTATCCTTATAACGTTTGAATGCAAGTATTGCCATATATAATATGCTTCCATATTATAAAGGAATTTGAATGTCCTTTCCATTATCAATTGCCTCAGTGAGTCAAGCATGTAGATAATGTTCCATTATTTTAAAATTATATTTTAGAGCTTTACTATGTATCCCTTTTGAAGCAAGGTCTAAGTTTCCTTTAGAATTTATAAGTGAATTATTGATTCCACTTTTTATGACACTTGATCTTTCCATTCTAATAGTGTTGTTCATATTATTGTTCAATGTATTACTTGTCCATATTTTTCTTACTTTAACTTTATATATTTTAGAAATATTTTGATAAATAATTTGTAGTAGACTACCTTATATCTCCCTAGTCATAATTATGCTATGAATATACTTCTCTAGCAATCAATTTATGTAACTCTTAATTTCAATAAGTAGGATTTAAATATAAAATTAGACAGTTCAAATTTCAATTAGTGTTTGATACAAACAATTATATTTAGTTATGGATTAAAAAACTTCTAATATAATTTTTATGTGGGATTCCTTATATCTCCCAAGTTTGAAGTTTTGTTTTGAAAGTTTATATATTTTCAAACTAACCTTATATCTCAATTAAAAATTTGCAAATAATTGAAGCACTAATAATAAATATATTAATTCTTCTAATTTCTTTTTTCTTCTAAAAAAACAAGTAATATGATTTCTTGGGTGTCTTCCACTACCTTATAACTCCTACTAAATATCCCTAGATTAATATTAAAGTTGATATGTATAATATTATTACTCCTTACAACTTTATGAAGGCAATAAAATGTAGATATTACCTTTATATTAAGCGCTTGCTTACTATGGTATGAATATGGTAGTCACCTTATGATATCCTCCAATGGTAGACTATTGTGCAACACTTTTCTATGGTAGTTTTTTGTTCTTCAATGTTTTCCTTACGTTTTCCAATGCAATCACTATGTTATTCAATGCACTATTTCTAGATTTAATGCTCCTAAACACTTTGCTATATCTTTTGCATTGTTTCTCACTCCTCTGTGTTACATACTATTATAAGCACATCTTAAATATGGATATATACTATGACAAGTATCACAAATATTAAAAAAATATCTTCTTTGGTTGGGCATTATAGAGTACTTCACCTTCTGGCAGGTTATGGCAAGTGGTATCAATCTTCTTCTGAATGTTAAATTTTGTATGGAGCGTTTTATTTTAGGAATTACACTTTATATGAGTGCTTATTTTTGGAATTCACACCTTGTATGAGTGCTTCTCTTGGTGGTAAATGTTAAGAAATTATTCCACCTTGTGCCAAGTGGTACTTTCTTACTTGCAAAATTTGTCAAGTATATTCTTTCACTTTTGCATGATATTAGCCTCCAAATATGACTTGAGGAATTTATCTTTGCTTCTACTCAACTATTCCAATGAAATTTTGAGATGTTCTTTTGATTTGGATGCTTCAACGATGGCCCTGTGCTAATTCTAATATGATTTATTCAATTTGGATGCAATGGATTTATCTACTTTTGTTTCTACTCTTCTCTAATACTCTTCTCTAATACCAAAAATATTGTATTCACCTTGCTATTTTTTTAGGTTTGACGTTGATGTATTTTTTTTGGCTAAAGTGTTATCCATAATGGTGAACGTTGAGCTTATTTAACACTCTGAACATGATTTTCATCTTTGTTAATGGCTAATTGTGGCAATACAATGGTGCTTGTAGCAATCTGATTCATCATTGTTTTTTAATAATTACTTATTTTTTTAAAACTTTATCTCTCTTTCCCTATGTTTAGAGCCCTGTTTTATTTAATCGAAATATCTTGTTATGCAAAATATAAGTTGTGTACATTAACCCCCTTGTGATATTGATCTAATCCTCCTTATTCTGGTTGGGGTGAAACTGAGTGTTGCTTTCAAAATTTGGAAACTTCTTCCTTGCTTGGTTACTTCAATACTCACTATCCAAGATTTATGTAATCTATGGTCTTCTTATGTTGAGTAAACAATAGAATGTTGATCAATTTATTTATCTCAAAATGTACCTAACTTCTATTTTTATCTGATGTGCAACTTTAGACCTTGTAGATGATACCTTTAGCACTACCTTTGATGACTTGAAACAAATCCTATTTATGCAACATTTAAAATTGAAATTGGTGCTTAATAATATTAATGAGAAAGGTTTAACTAATAAACTTTTTGGTACCCTGTGTTTTATACCTTTTTCACTTCGTAGATGGTGATGTTGATGGTGATTAAGGTCACCATAATTTATTGCATTTTGTAACCAGAGTTGTATCTTTTGTAGGCTTTCCAAAAAAAATATTTTATACACCTTTATGCAGCCTTAAAACCTTACTAATTTTCTTCTCAAAAAATTTAATTTGGTGTCTCTAATTTTTTTTCAAAATGTACCTCTAAAATATGATTTTTGGTAACTATTAATGCTGCACAAAAATCATCCTTCTTGCTGCCTTTTCTTTGTTCTCAAATCTGAAAATTTCAGATTGTAAGGCAGTCAATACCTTCACTAAAAATCTGTCCTTAAATCACAAAAATTTGGTAGGATCCTGCCCCAAATTGCAGCTGAGATGTTCAATCAAGAACCCTTAAATGATGGCCCTCAAATCTCTCAGATTTGGCAGTTTTTCTAATCTCTTTTCTCTTTTTGAATTCTAACTTCAAGGTAGATCTCCTTCTCAAAAAATATTGAGATCTATTTCATACTACCTTGTGATTTGACAGTATTCTTGCCAAACCATCCTCCTTTTGGTTTATCATCAGATGGTGATTATTGTTCCAATTTCTTAACTTCTTCCTTGGTAGTAGTTTCTTCAATGAGTCCTTCTAAGAACTCCTTAAATGAGGCTCACTAAGATTTCTTCTTATTTCTCCTTGAGACCTTTTCAAGATTATCAATCTTGTATATTCAAAATATTCAATGAGACTTTCCTTGGCCTATTCAATCCTCAACTATGTATGTGAGATCTTCTTCTAGGATCTCTTGAATATGTTGCTACTAAAGTCTACAATACAACTTTTGTTAGTTCTTTCCAATACTAAATCTTCCAATATGGAATTTCTTAATTATCGCCTTCAATAGACCTCTTCTTCAATATGAAGTTTTTAGTCTTCAATAGAGATCACTAATATCCAATATTGACTAGGAATCTTCTCCTTGAGTATTTTCAATATTCAATGGGGTCTTATTTATAGGACCTCCTTCCTAGATTTACAATCTTCAATGTGGCTTCCTTGGCCACTAGAGCTTCTCCTAAATATTTTAAATAGGAATTTAAATATAAATTTATCTTAATGGGACCTCTATCCTTAGGCCTCCAAATCACCAATCCATTTATTTTAGAAACAAATAATTAATTCATGCATAAGGAAATGTTGGCATTTTTGCCACATTGATTCTCATTGATTAATGCATTAGTGTATTGTTGAAAATCTGACCTTTGATATCAGCTTTGATGCAGCTTTTATGGAAAAGGAGAAAAAATGAGTAGAAATTGACTAAGTTCAAAAACTACAGCGATTCGCTGACATGTCGCGAAATCGCGGTCAACGCAGTCAACGCAGGCAGGTTGGGCGGAACCGTCGCGATATCGCGACGTGTTTCATTTTCGCGACTTTTGGAAAGCAAAGGAGGAGCAGCGACAAAATGTCACGAAATCGCGACAAAAAGTCCAGCCGAAGACACAAAGCAAAAGTTGCAGCGCATCGCTGACATGTCGCAAAATCGCGGTCAACGCGGTCAACGCATGTAGCCAAAGAGAACTGTCGCGATATCGCGACATGTTCTATTTTCGCGGTTTGAAAAAAGCAAAGGAGTGAGAGCGATAAAATGTCACGAAATCGCGACAAAAATTTCTGCCGAAGACACAAAGTTAACATTGCAGCGATGCGCCGACGTCTCATTTTCGCGCGGTGTTTGGCTTCGAAGACTCAAGGTTAAAAGCTGCAGCGATTCGCTGCATGTTTGTTAAGAAGAGGAAGCCATGGGAAAGTTGCAGCGACGCGCTACCCGTAGCATTTTCGTGACAAGGGCGGTTCAAAGGCTTGAGGGCTAAAAGGTTGCAGCGATGCGCTGCAATGTTGCAAAGTCGCGGATCGTCGGTCACAAAGGGAGTCTAAACAAAAGTGACAGCGACGCGCTGCAAGTGGGTTGCAAAAAGACTAAGTACAAATATTGCAGCGATGCGCTGCATGATAGGTGCAGAGAAAGTCTAAGGAGTAAAATGGCGAGTCTTGCCGTTGCATTTTTGAAAAGGTCTTGCAAAGCGGATGTACCATTTTCGCGATGGCAAAGTGGCAATTGGTACGGAAGGAGCAAAACGTAGCGATATCGCTACATGCTTCAAAATCGCGGCCATTTTGGTCCAAGAAGCAAAAGAGCAGTAAGTTGTAGCGATTCGTTGCAATATCAACAATAAGGCCAACTGACATGAATATGCAGCGAAATCATGCAAGGGATGAAAATTGATCAAAAAGCATGGAAATGGTAGCAATTCCATGATGCCTCGTTAAAAAATGATTAAGTGCTCAAATTGGTAGCGAAATGGAGACAAGGAAGAATTGAAGGCATTCAAGGGCAAAAGGTGTTATGTTTTCATGGACCGTCAGCAAGGCCGTACAAGGTGCCCGAAACATGTAGCGATATCGCTACATGTTCCGTTTTCGTGGCGTTTGGCTTCAAGGGTCTAAGTGTTCAAAAGTGCAGCGATGCGCTGCACATTTTCTCCGAGCATTGTTAAGGGAGGTGTCTAAGGCCGCATATTCCAAGTTGTAAGCTATTTTATTTCTAAGGTTGCATATTCTAAAGCTCGGGGTGTTTATTTACAAAGAGTCCAAGATGCAAGAATGGTAGCGATGCCTTGATTGTTTCGCAAAAGGCATAGAAAATGTAGCGATTCGTTGCAAGTTCAGGCGACAAGGCGGAGTGCGAAGAGAATCAAACAAAAGACAAGGAGATGACAGCGATTTCATGACGCGTTGATTGAAATGCTTGAATGACTCAAGTGCATAGCGAATTCTTGATAAGGAAAGAATAGAAAACATGCAAAGGGCAAGAAGTGTTCCATTTTTGCGACCCGTCCATGAAGCCGTACAAAGTGCCCAAAACATGTAGCGATATCGCTACATGTTCCATTTTCGTGGAGCAAAGCGAAGAAAGGAGCCAACGACCAAAAGACGTAGCGAAATCGCTACATGTGCCGTTTTCACGTGGATAAGCTAGCGATGGAGAAAAGGAAGCCGAAGACGTAGCGATATCGCTACAGGTGCCATTTTCGTGGGTCAAAGGTGGTCAAAGTGTACGGAGTTAAAACATGTCACGATTTCGTGACCCGTCGCATTTTCGCGACCTCCAACTATTTTCCGCCAAAGCACAGTGTGAACGGCCGAGGAGATTTTTTTGATTTCCGATGATTTAATGCTGACCCAAATTTAATGATTTGCGGATTTCCAAGGCATTCAAGGTCAAAGACGCGCCCAGGCCACCAAGATTGAAGATTTAATGCATTCGAGGCTGCTTGTTCGTGGATTATTGTCAACGGTTTCATGCACATTTCCAAAAAACAAATTTAATGAAGGTGGTTCTTCGAAGCTGACATGTTAATTGCATTTAATTTTTGATCCCTCGAGGCTGTAATTGAGAAGATCGTGTTCCTAATGTCCGCCATATAATTGTAGATCACGAGGAGGATGGTGGCAAACATTTAATGCTGTAGGGAGGACGGACCTCTATAAAAACCAATGTAATTTTCATTTACAAAGGTTGGAAAAACTTGCTGCTAGAGACTGGAATTGCATTTGCGGGAATAAAAGGATCGACTTCTAATTTTTCAAGCGTTGCATGGGTGAATTTCTTTTCTGTTTTTCTGCATTTCTAATAGCATTCATACTCCTGCATTGCTGTTACATTTAAATTCTATTTTTGGATTTAAATATTGCGGTCAGGGTACAATTTCTGGAATGTGGGTTTGGAGGGATTTCTTTGCATGCGATTGTGCGAGGATTAAGTTAATACCTTATGTTACTTGTTGTTGTTACGTTTGTAGTTTCTTGCTCGTTGTTTTTCGATCCCATCACTTCGGCCTGTGGCCATATTTCCCATTTCTTTCCGCAACTTTTAAATCTCTTTCCAGCAACCCTTATCTTAAAACCAGATTTTAGAGTAGTGAAGGGAACCAGCCCACTCTGGAGATTGGTCTGGGAGCCATTTCTTGCTTCCAGCCTTTCAATGTTGGCCAG
The DNA here is from genome assembly GCA_028583015.1 of Wollemia nobilis. NCBI lineage: Eukaryota > Viridiplantae > Streptophyta > Pinopsida > Araucariales > Araucariaceae > Wollemia > Wollemia nobilis. The sequence goes on along the minus strand of JAQPPZ010004600.1, from coordinate 90,350 downwards.
GTCTAGGGTGCACTTGTAAAATCCTTTCCTGTGGCAGATTTTGGACCAACAGTTTTTGGCACGCCCGGTGGGACAGATTTTATTTGTCTCTAAAAGATCCCATAGGGTCGAAGGTTTAATGTTCGCCTTCAGACTGTAAATTAGAGCATTTGGTGACTCTGTTGTTTTTGGTGACCCTGCTTGGACCCAGAAATACTTCATGATCACAAGATCACAGTCAAAGAAATTTGGCGATCTTGTTCAGTTTTTGAGCTCGATAGTTCGAGAAGTGGTGAGCATTCTAGATTAGTTTCCTCATCCCTTCCATCTTCTTTTGTACAAATACCCAGTATTGTTGCTAGTGTTGCACCCCTACAAGTTCCACCAATGGCACAATTTCCTCCACCCAAAAAATTCTTGGCATGGAATAGCACTGGAGCCTTGAATCTGCAGGCTCAGAATCCAGTACCTCAGGCTGCACTGAAGGCTTTGCCCACTTACGACGGTACTGGTAAAACAGCCTATGAGCACATAAATGATGTGGCTTCCCTGGCTGCTATCCATGACATTACCGATGAAGATGTGATGGTCAAATTGTTAGTATGTTCTTTGAGAGGTAAACTGCTGTTTTGGTACAGAACTCTGCCTCCCGGAACCCTAACATCATGGGATCAGTTTGGTGATTTGCTGGTGAAACATTTTCATGAACAGGCTGACCCTTTCTCATTGTTAAATCAGTTTACTGTCATACAGAGACATCCACAAGAAGAGATACCTGATTTTAATGTCCGGTTTACCAGAACTTGGCAAAGGATTCCTGATGGTATTCGGCCTGTTGATGAATTAGCTGCGATGTACTACCTCGGAGCGTTTCACTCAGATATCGAGTCGGGCGGTTCGGCAATCTAATGTGATAACGTTTCCAAAAATATTTGAACAAGCAATTAAAGCAGAAGCTGATCTGGTTGTTGTAGGAAGACTGCCTCCAAAGGTAACTATGCCTCTTATTCCAGATTTGCCTCAATATTTATATGGTTCACAACCACACCCCATGCCAGCTATGTATCCTACACCATCATGGAGCTCTAAAGCACCTCAGGTTGCACCTGTCCCAGTTTCTCAGTTGCCTGCTTTAACTCCTTTACCGCTCCCTGCACCCAGCATTCAACCATCTCCCGTTTCCACTGCATTTCCAGCTTTGCCAGCACCACCAGCTCCTTTGCCCTTACCAGCACCTCCTGCACCTGCAAACCCCGATCCATATACAACATTATTGCAAGAGGTGAAGTCTGCAAATTCTGCCATTAGAGCCATGGGAAATAAGATCACACTCATTGAGAGGAAGCGGTGAGAGAGATTTCCAGCCAAGGAGATTTCAACCTCCTCAAATTACTAGAGATCAAGCTGCCTCCACAAGCAAAGCACCTGAAAAGGGCTTAGCTGTTCTAGCAAATGAAGATGCAGCCCATGCAGATGGAGTATATTGGTGCTCGACCTGTAATGACCCTCATGGAGAGGATACATGTATGGTTCACCTGAATTATGTGCAGACATTGGCTGCCAGCTCTTCAGGCGGACAAGTTAACATGATCTCAGAAGCTGGTTATAGTTTGATGACTGCAGTGGAAGACCAAGTTTCAGTTCTAACAAGGACTGGAAAGAAGCCTATGAATGTTGATCCTGCTGACTTAGAGCCGTTAAGAGTACCGACTGAAGTGAAGAGGCCAGTGAAAGCTCCTGTGCCAGCTCCAAAGTCTTTGCCCAAAGATCCAACTTTTAACAGAGTTCAAGAAAAGGCAGCAGCTGCACCAGTAAGATCAGAAGCAGAGGAGCAGGCACGTGAAAAATTGAAATATCCATCATCGACCAAGAGGTTAAGAGTGGAAGCTACACAACGATACGAGAACCGATTTGAGCAACCTGCTGAGAAGAAAAATTCTGCTGCAGTTTCATACAATATTGTTGATGATCTTAAGAAGACCCCTGCTAAGGTAAGCCTTTATGACGCTTTGCAATTACCTGGTCAAGTAGATTTATTACAAGAGTCATTGAAATCTATGAAGGAGAGTGAAAAAGGGCCTACCCAGACCGTCTATGCCCAAACTTTAACCACCTCTATTTCTGGTAAGAACAGACCTCCTCCTTTTTACTTGTCATTGCAAATAGAAGGTTGGGTTGTACACAATTGTATGATTGATTCTGGAGCTGCAACCACTGTCATGCCCAAGGGAGTCTGTGAAGCTATGGGAATGGAGTATACCCGGAGTAGTCCTGGAGTCCTGCAATTAGATGGTACTCCTGTGAAAATAGTAGGTGTCATTAAAGATGTACCCATTGTCCTGCATACAATGCCCCAGATCACTGTTATTCAGGAAATTGTTGTAGTAGATTTAGAGCCCTATTTTAGCATGTGTTTATCCAGGGAATTTACTTGCCAAAATTAGGGGGTTATCCGGCATTAGATTATTCCCATCCGGAAATTCCTTTTAAGAATAGACGTCTCGAGAATACGGAATGAAAAGCCTTCCCCTTTTCACATCGAGAAGTTGGAAGATGTTGGAAAAGACATGCAGTCGGTCCATATGCTCATTGAAGAGTCTGAAGATGCTGTTTTAATGAGTGAAGTTTTAAACAATCTTCGAGTTGGAAGACCAGTTTTCAATGCTTAACTTTAATGCCATGATGGAGACAGAGATTGGCTGCTATGCCATTCAAAAACCTGAGAGCGAGACAAAGCAAGAATTGTCTAACCCAGTTGATCAGACTGAGGTTACAGATCAGTTATGGCAACTGTATTTCGATGGAGCTAGATGCAGGAATGGTGCCGGAGCAGGTATTGTGTTAATTTCTCCCTCTGGTGTACAAAGGACTTATTCTTATCGACTTACATGGAGTTGCACAAATAACGCTGCTGAATACGAAGCATTGTGCTTGGGTCTGAAGAAAGCAAAGAAGTTAGGAATAGAACAGCTCAATATTTTTGGTGATTCCGAGCTTATTGTAAATCAGGTCACAAATAGATGCATCTCAAAGCGGCATTATCCGAAAGCATATCGTAATCGGGTTTGGGATTTGTTTGAACTTTTCATCTGCGCTTAATATTCAAGCTATTTCCAGAGAGATGAATAAACATGTTGACTTATTAGCATCTCTTGGAGCTAACTTTTCTCCTGCTGATCAAGTTGTGAACAAGCCCAAGACAGTGAGAATGGTATACAGACCCAGTGTGCCAGACAAGGAAACTTTTTGGCAGGTCTTTGAAACCGATGAGCAGATTGTTAATTTCTTGATACATGAAGCTGCAGTTGTTGAAGGCAGAACTTTGGGAGATGAGGAAGCCGAAGGTCTTATTCAATTAAGGAATAACCATATTCCAAAGGGTCTAATAACTCTGGAGAGCTTGTTTGACCAACATGATCATTCCAGAAAGCCTCGAATGGAGATTGATAGAAAGGAATTCATGGAGTTAGAGCTTCAGCCTGACAAAGTGATTAAGGTTGGCACTGACTCAACCCCAGAAGAACTGCAGAAAATCAGGCAGCTCTGTAAAGAGTTTTCTGATATTATAGCTTGGAGCTATGAAGACTTGAAAGGCTACAACAAGCAGATTATACAGCATACAATTGAACTGGAAGAAGGAGTTAGGCCTTTTCAGCAGAAACAGAGACCTGTAAATCCAAAGATTGAGGCGTTGATGAAGGCTGAGCTTGTTAAAATGCTGCAAGCTAAGATCATCTATCCGGTCAAGCACTCCACATGGGTCGCCAATCTGGTCCCCATCCGTAAGAAGAATGGAGATATTAGATTGTGCGTTGATTTCAGGAATTTGAACCGTGCTTCATTAAAGGATCATTATCCTTTGCCGAGAATAGATCAAATATTGCATTTTGTGGCTAGGGCACAACGTTTTTCTTTGTTGGATGGATTTTTTGGGTATAACCAGATCTGGGTAAAAGATGAAGATCAGTTTAAGACAGCATTCACCATGAAGTGGGGTACTTTTGCATATCAGCAAATGCCCTTTGGACTGTCAAATGTTGGAGCTACCTTCCAAAGAGCAATGGATATTGCTTTCAAGGATTTATTGAATAGGATCATTGTAATATACCTTGACGACATGACGAGTCTTTTCACATAGAAGGGAAGACCATTGTTCTCACCTGAGGCTGATTTTTGAGAAATGCAGAGAATTCGAATCTCCATTAATCCGAAGAAGTCTGTGTTTGCTGTAAAAGAAGGTAAGCTTATGGGTCATGTGATTTCTGAAGATGGATTAGCAATTGATCCAGCCCGTGTTGAAGCTTTGAAGAAATTGACACTCCCTGCAAACAAGAAGGAACTTCAATCTTTCTTTGGACAGATAAATTTCATTAGAAAGTTCATTGCTGATTTTGCTCAGGTTGTTAAACCAATGACCGAATTGTTGAAGAAAGACACAGTTTTCCAATTGACAGCTCAAATAAAGGAAGCATTTCAGGAGATCAAGGAAAGAATAGTGCAGCCCCTGTCCTGATTAATCCCGACTACTCCAAGGATTTCATCTTATATGCGGTTGGAGAAGATGACGGTTATGCTTCGGTTCCGACGCAAAAGGGAGATGATGGGAATGAAAGGCCCATTGCTTTTACGAGCCAAGTCATTTTACCTCATGAAGCAAAGTACAATTTTATTGAGAAACGGGTATATCTTTGTGATGAAATCCCTGAAGAAATTCAAACATTTTATTTCCCAGAGCAGGACATTTGTTTATGTTATTCACCCAGATGTGAGAAATTTCATTCTTCAAGGAGAGTTGGGTGATAAACGTGCTGGCTGGGTCACCAAGATCCAAGAATTTGATGTAGAAATTCACCCAACTAAATTAGTGCGTGGTAAAGCTCTGTGCCGACAGTTAGCAAAGATGGCAGCATTTGATATATGCGAAGATCAGGAAGAAGCTCTTGCTGGTAATGACAATTTAATGAATTTCTTAATTACGGAAAAATATTGGACAGAGGACCCGATTGATTACTTCACAACTGGAAGATGTCCATCACAATTGAATGCTTCTCGAGAGGAGGAGATTTCGGTTGCAAGCTCTGCGGTATGTTTTGTTTTCAGATGGTTTATTTTTTAAAAATATTGATGGTGTTCTTTTGAAGTGTGTTAAAGAAGCAGACAAGGATAGGATCTTGGAAGAGTTTCATTCAGGTCTCTCAGGAGGTCACTATGCGGGAAGACCGATGGCCTTGAAAATCATTCGAGCTGGTTATTACTGGCCGACTCTGTTCTCAGATTCTTTCAAGATTGCACAAGCTTGTGATAAGTGTCAAAGATATTCGGGAAGAGTAAGGAATGCGGCTCTGCCTTTGCATCCAGTTCAGGTTGAAGCACCCTTTCAGCAATGGGGGTTGGATTTTATTGGAATAATTGATCCTAATTCCTCAGCTGGTCACAGATACATCTTAACAACTACAGATTATTTCACAAGGTGGTCTGAAGCCATACCTACAAAGATGGCCAATCAATCTGTAGTGATTTCTTTCGTTGAGAGTTTGATTACACGTTTTGGTGTTCCAGACGCCATCATTACAGATAATGGGACTCCATTCATTGGAGCTGAATTGGCTGAGTTTGCTAACAAGTTTGGCATTTTCCTTAAGACATCTTCCAATTACTATCCACAGGGAAATGGCTTGGCAGAGTCAACGAACAAAAATTTGCTCAGAATTTTGAAGAGGTCATTGGGAGAGAACAAAAGATCATGGCACTTGTTATTGAATCAGGCGTTATGGGCAGACAGGATTTCCGTCAAGAAGTCCATTAAAACCTCACCATATGCCCTAGTCTATGGCAAAGAAGCAAGGTTGCCGGTTCATCTTGAGTTGCCAGTATTACAGCAATTGCAGTCTTTTCAAGATGATGAGACAGACCTGAGTTCCTTGGATCTGCGAATAGCACAGTTGTTGGAATTAGAGGAGCAGCGTTCCAAAGCATATAATGAATTTGACAAGCACACGCAAGGGATTTCGAAGTGGTTTTATAAGCATTCTACAGCCCGTCCATTCAAGACAGGAGATTTGGTGCTGAAATGGAATGAGAATAAAGCTAAACCTGGCAATCATAAGAAGTTTGATGCATTATGGGAGGGTCCCTTCCGCATTTCCAGCACAGGTGCAGCTAATTCTTTCTATTTGGAAGACATGGATGGTAGCCCACTTCCAATTTCAGTTAATGGCTTTCATTTGAAAGCCTACTTTTCATGACTTCACAAGTTCAATTTGAGTTTGTATATAATAAAAATATATATATATATATATATATATATATATAAAAAAAAAGAGGAAGTAGAGAAGAAGAAAAGAGTATGTATATATGTTTTGCCTTTTGTTGTCACCTTGGCTCTTGTTGCTTGTGGGCTGTAGGTGTTTGTTTCCCTTTTGTCCTTCCTTTCCCGGCAGTTTGTGGCTTCCAAAGAATTCTTCTTTTCCCTCCCCTGCTTTCTATTTCCTTTCTTCATCTTCCTCTTCCTTCTTTTGTTTCTTTCTTCCTGCAATATAAAAAACAAAAAGAATAAGCCACGGTTGTTGTTTCTTCTCCCCTTTTCTATTTTCCCCATTTCTTCTTATCCCTTTCTTCTCAGTTTGTTTTTTTTTAAAAAGCATTTATTTTCCAGCTTAGTTCATTTTCATTTCACGCTTCAAAACTTCCATTTCTGTTCCATCCATTCGTTCATTCCATCTATTGCCACTGGTAGTGTAGCAACATCGTTGTTGTTATGTCTACTACGTCACTTTTGCTCCATCATTTTATTATTCACACCACTCCATTGCAGTCACCGCTGCGCAATCGCAGGAGCTCACTCCACCATCACATTCCATTTCTTCAGTTTATAACCGCTTCTATGCAGGTTCTTCCGGTTCTAGTTTTCAGCAGCAGAAGAAGTTTTGCAGCAGTCCTCTGACATGTTTTGCAGCAGCCAACCTTCCTGTTCTGATATGACTCTGTGCCCAATGGACTAAGGCCTGGATTCTTGCATACAGCGAGCTGTATACCCCGTGAGCCGCCAAGAATGTTGGCATTTTTGCCACATTGATTCTCATTGATTAATGCATTAGTGTATTGTTGAAAATCTGACCTTTGATATCAGCTTTGATGCAGCTTTTATGGAAAAGGAGAAAAAATGAGTAGAAATTGACTAAGTTCAAAAACTGCAGCGATTCGCTGACATGTCACGAAATCGCGGTCAACGCAGGCAGGTTGGGCGGAACCGTCGCGATATCGCGACGTGTTTCATTTTTGTGACTTTTGGAAAGCAAAGGAGGAGCAGCGACAAAATGTCATGAAATCGCGACAAAAAGTCCAGCCGAAGACACAAAGCAAAAGTTGCAGCGCATCGCTGACATGTCGCAAAATCACGGTCAACGCGGTCAACGCATGTAGCCAAAGAGAACTGTCGCGATATCGCGACATGTTCTGTTTTCGCGGTTTGAAAAAAGCAAAGGAGTGAGAGCGATAAAATGTCACGAAATCGCGACAAAAATTTCTGCCGAAGACACAAAGTTAACATTGCAGCGATGCGCCGACGTCTCATTTTCGCGCGGTGTTTGGCTTCGAAGACTCAAGGTTAAAAGCTGCAGCGATTCGCTGCATGTTTGTTAAGAAGAGGAAGCCATGGGAAAGTTGCAGCGACGCGCTACCCGTAGCATTTTCGCGACAAGGGCGGTTCAAAGGCTTGAGGGCTAAAAGGTTGCAGCGATGCGCTGCAATGTTGCAAAGTCGCGGATCGTCGGTCACAAAGGGAGTCTAAACAAAAGTGACAGCGACGCGCTGCAAGTGGGTTGCAAAAAGACTAAGTACAAATATTGCAGCGATGCGCTGCATGATAGGTGCAGAGAAAGTCTAAGGAGTAAAATGGCAGCGCTGCGCTGCATTTTTGAAAAGGTCTTGCAAAGCGGATGTACCATTTTTGCGATGGCAAAGTGGCAATTGGTACGGAAGGAGCAAAACGTAGCGATATCGCTACATGCTTCAAAATCGCGGCCATTTTGGTCCAAGAAGCAAAAGAGCAGTAAGTTGTAGCGATTCGCTGCAATATCAACAATAAGGCCAACTGACATGAATATGCAGCGAAATCATGCAAGGGATGAAAATTGATCAAAAAGCATGGAAATGGTAGCAATTCCATGATGCCTCGTTAAAAAATGATTAAGTGCTCAAATTGGTAGCGAAATGGAGACAAGGAAGAATTGAAGGCATTCAAGGGCAAAAGGTGTTATGTTTTCGCGGACCGTCAGCAAGGCCGTACAAGGTGCCCGAAACATGTAGCGATATCGCTACATGTTCCGTTTTCGTGGCGTTTGGCTTCAAGGGTCTAAGTGTTCAAAAGTGCAGCGATGCGCTGCACATTTTCGCCGAGCATTGTTAAGGGAGGTGTCTAAGGCCGCATATTCCAAGTTGTAAGCTATTTTATTTCTAAGGTTGCATATTCTAAAGCTCGGGGTGTTTATTTACAAAGAGTCCAAGATGCAAGAATGGTAGCGATGCGCTGACTGTTTTCGCAAAAGGCATAGAAAATGTAGCGATTCGCTGCAAGTTCTGGGCGACAAGGCGGAGTGCGAAGAGAATCAAACAAAAGACAAGGAGATGACAGCGATTTCATGACGCGTTGATTGAAATGCTTGAATGACTCAAGTGCATAGCGAATTCTTGATAAGGAAAGAATAGAAAACATGCAAAGGGCAAGAAGTGTTCCATTTTCGCGACCCGTCCATGAAGCCGTACAAAGTGCCCAAAACATGTAGCGATATCGCTACATGTTCCATTTTCGTGGAGCAAAGCGAAGAAAGGAGCCAACGACCAAAAGACGTAGCGAAATCGCTACATGTGCCGTTTTCGCGTGGATAAGCTAGCGATGGAGAAAAGGAAGCCGAAGACGTAGCGATATCGCTACAGGTGCCATTTTCGCGGGTCAAAGGTGGTCAAAGTGTACGGAGTTAAAACATGTCGCGATTTCGTGACCCGTCGCATTTTCGCGACCTCCAACTGTTTTCCGCCAAAGCACAGTGTGAACGGCCGAGGAGATTTTTTTGATTTCCGATGATTTAATGCTGACCCGAATTTAATGATTTGCGGATTTCCAAGGCATTCAAAGTAAAAGACGCGCCCAGGCCACCAAGATTGAAGATTTAATGCATTCGAGGCTGCTGTTCATGGATTATTGTAACGGTTTTTCATGCACATTTCCAAAAAACAAATTTAATGAAGGTGGTTCTTCGAAGCTGACATGTTAATTGCATTTAATTTTTGATCCCTCGAGGCTGTAATTGAGAAGATCGTGTTCCTAATGTCCGCCATATAATTGTAGATCACGAGGAGGATGGTGGCAAACATTTAATGCTGTAGGGAGGACGGACCTCTATAAAAACCAATGTAATTTTCATTTACAGAGGTTGGAAAAACTTGCTGCTAGAGACTGGAAGTGCATTTGCAGGAATAAAAGAATCGACTTCTGATTTTTCAAGCATTGCATGGGTGATTTTCCTTTCTGTTATTTCTGCATTTCTAATAGCATTCATACTCCTGCATTCTTGTTACATTTAAATTCTGCATTTGGATTTAAATATTGCTATCGAGGTACGATTTCTGGAATGTGGGTTTGGAGGGTTTTGTTGCATGCGATTGTGCGAAGATTAAGTTAATTTCTTATGTTACTTGCTGTTGTTGCATTTGAGGTTTCCTGCTGTTGTTTTTCTGATCCCATCACTTCGACCTGTGGCCATATTTCCCATTTCTTTCTGCATTTTTTTTAAATCTCTTTCCAACAACCCTTATCTTAAAACCAGATTTTAGAGTAGTGAAGGGAACCAGCCCACTCTGGAGATTGGTCTGGAAGCCATTTCTTGCTTCCAACCTTTCAATGTTGGCCAGGTCTAGGGTGCACTTGTAAAATCCTTTCCTGTGGCAGATTTTGGACCAACAGGAAAGTAAAGTCGACCTTCAGGTAGCAAATATGGATTTCTTATCTATCTATTGTAGGAAGCTTCCCACCTTCTGAAAGTTAATTTTATACAACAAGAAAAACTTATATGATAGTAACACAATGGTTTTCCCAAAAACTTATTTTCTCTCTTCCAATGAAATATTAGAAAATAAAACTTTCTAGTACTAAAAAAAAAATCTTCACTAGTTGGATCACCAATCAAGTGGATGCAATACTGAGTTCTAGTATTCACAAGCTATTGCAACTCTATGGAAAAATTCTACCTAAATAAATCATGTGGCTTTCTCTACTTTATATTCTTCTATCTAGATCCACTTCTATCAATAATCTATTGTGAGGGTTTTTTCATGCAATGGTGCACTATGGCTGATCCACTTTGCAAATACTCAACAATACTAATGGTGATCACTTTATGATTTCATTTGATCCACAGTGGCTATGATACCATTGTTAGCTTTTGGAGCCTCAAATTTAAAGAAATTGTGATCAGAAGTATAAAATTAAGCATGCAATATTATAACTATGATAAAGAAAACTTAACATGCATAAAAATATAATAGAAAACTTGACACAATGCTCTATAAATGCTCATATAAGAAATCTCACAAAGATTACAATGATCCTATAATGGATTTTGTAACTCCTCCATGATATAAAAATAGAGCTACATTGTACTTACTACTGCTCTCACCTATGCACTACTCAACTCTCTCACTTGCACTCCTAAACACTCATAATTAGGTCTTTATATAGAAATATAGATTCCTTGGCTCTCACTCAAACCTAATACTTATGTACATGTGTACTACATGCACATTTACATCATTGCACATGCTAACACTTGCACATTTATTAAATTACTCTAATAAACTATTTATCTCCTAATATAATCCTAATCTGAATATGTACCCATGAAGGTACATTAGTAATGAACCAAATGATGTAATATATTTCAACAAAGTATATCAATAGGATATAGTTATATAAATATCTTAGGTATATAGGAAGGACCCTAAGGTATATAGGTTATATTGGATTTATCAAGGCAAGAAGATATAATGTTGAAAAACAAGTTCTCTTATTTTTATTTACCTCTATAGATAATTAAAACTAAATCAATCCTCTCTCTTATCCGAAGCTTGTGGCTTGGAAATTATACTTAATACAAATTGTTGCTCATAATTTGACAATTAAATTTTATCCTCCTATTGAGATTCGTGATGAGCATTCCACTTTTAAAAACATTGCCTTGATTAAAAATGATGTTTTTTATAAACATGATGGTTCTCTAAGATCTACCCATGAGGAGGGTGAAAGAGTAGACTTTAAATTTACAACTCATATGGCCTATATATTGTAAATGTATGGGAGGTTGTAGAGGAAATTTTTAGAAAAGGATAAGAAAATCTAAGCATCTATATAGGGTACTGTTCACTCATGGATTATCCCTAACAACCTAAATCAAACCCCTTTATTTGAATTATTTATTTGGGTCTATAAACATAAATATTAATGTATTAGTATGCAATTTATTTGATTCAAATAATTATATCATAATCACATCCATGTATGCTAGGAGATACAATTTTTTACATCCATTGGGATATCACTCATCTTTACCTACCCTTGAGAAATTATTGCCAGCCAATGCTAGTTTCCATGTACCTCAATAGTCAAGCACTAGATACACTACTAATCATAGTTTCCATCAAGTATTCTATTTTTTAATTCCCACCTTAATCCCAAAAATTTAGGTATGGGGTTCATGAAAAACCCTAATCCCACATCTTTTGTCCTTCATCTTATAACATTTTCATCTAATGTACCCTAGGGTTAAGTTGTATGAGTCCAACTTCAATATCATAGGTATTAGTGTACCAACCTACTTCTTAGACCTATCATGAGCATATTTCCTTATAAATATTAATACATACATTTTGTCAATACCCTTGTCTCCCTGGGTCTTACCCGAAAGTGGCATCCCTTTTGGGATGTTTTCCACAAATAAAAAAAAAAAAATAGACCTTTTGTGACAAATCCATACTTCTTATGAACTTCAAGCCTTATATTCTTAAATAGATTAGTTGAAATAATAAATTGTCATCATCCAAGGGTATTCATCTAGAGACAAGTATTCATATGATGAATTATGCAATCAACCTTGAGATCCTTTTGTAGTTCATCATCCTTTTCCTCGTAAATTTGAAACCCTTATGTTTCAAATATATAATGTGAAAGAATATCCCATAAAACACCATATATTTTTTAAATCAACTTGTAGTGATAATAGTGGTATTTTTTAGAGGAAAATCAAGAGAGTGGTATATCTCTCTTGACCCTCACTCTATTATTGATTAGAACTACCTTGCAAATATGCTTAAGAATAGGTTTCATAAGAATATGTATGGGGTATAACTATTAGAATAATTAGAAATTATCAGAAGGGTCCTAATAGAAACCATGAATGAATTTAATACCAAATTATAGAAACTTTGGTATAGAATACAAAAATAAATCTAGAACATACTAGGTATGGCTTTCATATACTATCTAAATATGATCAATTTTAAATAGCCTTGATAGTAGAACCAACAAAGGCAACTCATTTATTGTAGCCTATGGAATAGCCTCTCAAGTTAAGAGACACCTTATATAGGTTGGGAGGTAAACCCTTAGACCACTTATACCTCTTTTCCTAGATATTCATCCAATGTATCAGCTTCTTCTAACACATAGCCCACCACTTTCCATTAAATCATTATTTTTGGTCAGACCTCTATGCATACACCCCCATATTCCACAACCACTACCTTCCCAACATCTCAATCCTTAGAAATTGAAATAATGCAAAGCACTATGAGAAACATGAACAATGAAATTATATCCCTCAAGCATTAACAAAATTTCTAAAGCTTTTAATATCAAAGCTATCCATGGACCTCATACTAGAAAAGAAACCAAGGATATTGATCTCCCTCAAATTATTACTAGAGGTACCTACTTAGACTAATAGATAGTTTGGTCCACATGTAATGACCCACCTTGGTTAAAATTTTAGTGAGATGGACTTTGTATTGATAGATGATGATTAATACTTAGTTTTGGATGCATTTAGTTGATTATATGCAATTGTGTTTTGTATTAAGGATATGATATTAATGATATAATTTATTATTTGTAAGACCAGGTACACTCGTGGGTGGATGAGGAAGTCAACCATTGAGAATGAGGTAATGGAAGAGAAATGATGTGACAAATGTATCTAGGGTAAGATGTACCCAAGTTAATAGGAGGTTATTACATGTAGCTTGTATTCATGCATTCATACTATTATGCTTGTGGTTAGTCATCATAACCTAAAAAATACATACATTGCAAAGGTTTATAACCGCAAAGTTATCATAAAGAGTATTTTGTGCATTGGATAGGATAATTAAGGAATGGTGGTATCTAACTCCAATATAGTTTGGTTTTGTAGGCTTAATTTTCTTGCACTTGTATTTGTTTTCTCAATGCCATTAATGAAAATAAATTGATTTCATGACTTCTAATATTTAATAATGCATATTTATAGTTAACATTATAGTAATAATGTTGTATTTTGTATATTAATAATGTGGAATTATTAATATGCATATGAATATGTAAGTATATTTATATACTTTATTGAAAAAATATGTTTTACTTATGTTCATGAATCTGGCAAGGGATTAAATAAGAAGGATTAATAAATATAGAGGCTTTATTAATATTCTAATTATTAGTGTCAATCTTAATAATTTATAGTAACATTTGGCACTTAATTAATTAATTAAAGGATAATTAATTTACTTATCATAATATTCAAATTTGACATTTGAAATGAAATGCAATTGGTATGTTTATACATTAGAAAATAATAAATCTATTAGTTGCTTTAATGTTGCTAGATAACATTAGGAAATTAATACATATACATATACATATACATATACATATACATATACATATACATATACATATATATATATAAACATTTAGAAATCAATTTCCTAATGTTATCTAGCAACATTAAAGCAACTAATATATATGCATACACACACACACACACACACACACATATATATATATATACATACATACACATCTATATATATATATATATATATATATATATATATATATATATATATATACACCCATACCTTATTTAGCAATAAAAAGAGTTTTCATGATCATGGTACTATTAAAAACCTTTTTGTAATTTAAAATAAATATAAATGAGCTTAATTATTTCATAAAACCCTTATTTTAAAATTGAAAGAGACATAAATGATTTATTTCTTTTATAAATTTAGAAGAAATTTCATTTAGATTTTACAATTCTTTTTACCTTGAAGGGAGTTGCACTTAATGAATAGATTAGGGTTTGATATTATTTGAAAATGTAATAAGCAAGAAGACATTACAAAAATAGTTTAGGGTTTCAATTTCTTCCTCTCTTTTAAAAAGAGAGATGGAAAAGGAAAAAATAAGGAGATCCAAATACTTTTGGAGAATGAGCTAGATGATAAAGAGTTTTGAGGCATTGTGTTGGATAAATACAAGAGGTTTGCATCATCAAAAATTGCATCTCCTACTTTCCATAACTTTTAAAAAATACAGGTAATCCTTTACCATGTTATTTGGAACTCTTGCATTGAATGGAATGTGATATGCTTTTCAAATTTCTAGAATGTATTACAAAATGTTGTGAAAAGTAGAACCATAGAGAAACTCTTTCTAGAACCATTAAAGAATATAAAAAAATTTAGGGTTTCCACTTGTGTGTAGTTTTCTTGATTAAATAATATAGAAAACTAAGGAAAAATAAAATATAAATAGTGGAGTATTTATATTTTGAAATGATTAGAATATAGGAAATTTTAGGGTTTCCACTTGTATGTAGTTTTCTTGATTAAATAATATAGAAAAATAAGGAAAACAAATTTAAATAGTGGAGTATTTATATTTTGAAGTAATTAGAATGAATTGAAAAATATATATACAACCCTTATATTTGTACATGAAAGTAAAAGGGTTTAATTGCTAAGTTTTAATTTTTTGTCTTTCTTTGGGAGATGCACAATAATAATCATGAGTTGATTTAATAAATTGTAAGGGATTTAGTTTTTATGTATATCATTTTCAGTATTAAAATAAAATATACCTATATAAGTTAAGCTTAGTAGAGCTTTTGAAAATAATTGGATGTTCTTTTAAGTGGGTTAAATAATACTTAGTGACCATTGGGTCTATTTTCAAATATTGAGCTAATGGAAAATTAATCTGAGATAATTAAAAATTCTCATATTTTAAATAGATTTTTGAATAGATTTTAATTATTTTATATTTTAGGGGTAAATGAAATAAATGTATTTATGGATTCTTTTATTTTAAGATAATCTATATTAGGGTTTGATTTTATAATGTTTTATTTATTTTAAATGGAAATTACAATGAATGATAGGTATGTTTTACAAAAGGTATTTGTATTATCATTCAATATTCTCTATTTTGTATTTATTTCTTTAGAGAAATAATATAGTTGGAAATTGAATTATGTTTTTAAAAATAGAATGGATTATTAAATAGTATATATTCATTTTATAGTTTGGGAAATTTAAAATGATTAAAATATTATGTTTCTTTTAATGGATTACAAAATTTTCTTTTTGTAACATGGAAATATGATTTGTTGATTGGGCGTAGAGTCCAATAGTTATAATGGAACTTATGGGGGTTCCATTAATATGCTTGAGAAAGTAAATATGGGGGTGTTTTGATTACGTTAAATGAAATGTGTATGCTAGAGAAAGTACTTATGGAGGAATTATGATTACACTAATTGAAATATGTATGTTTGAAGGAATTATTATGGGGGTTTTTCCTCCTTGCTTTCTAAAGAATGAAATATGTGATTATGTAAACATTGTATATATATGGATTGAAGTAAAAGTGCATATAGGTTTGCATTTTCATAAAAAGAGTTGTACCTACCCAGTCCTTAGAGGTGACCAAGGAAAGCATGATTTGGAGGGCTTCATTGTGGCCAATATGAAACTCCTTATTTTATAAACTTTGCAAAGAGAAGAACTTGTTCCTGAAGAATGTAATAAGTATTTTTTTTATGCTATTTTAGAGGGATGTTTTGAAATTTAAAATAAGTTCAATTATATATTTAAGAAGCATATTACCTCTTTATGCTTAGATGAATTCTAAGGGTTAAAGGAATAAACTTTTTGATATAATAAATAATTATTTATTATAAAAATACTTCTTTTATTATGGCACATGTCTGTATAATTACTCAATCAGCTATGAATTTTTTATGAAGGGAAGATGATTGATGTAGATTTTGGCATGGATTTGTATACTTAGTCTTGTTATGCTTAAAGTCAAAATTACATGTGCTTTTGGAGAATAATATGAATGTTATGTATTTAATTTATACTTGCAATAGAGTAAAGAATATGTAAATATAGTAAATGAGAGAGAGAGAGGGAGAAGTTGGTGCTTCATTTGATTTGGGGTTAAGGGTTCTTCCTAAGATGGTTTATCTGTAGGAAACCAACCTAGTTAGACCCTAAATTATAGTACTAAAACTAAGGGAATTATGGTGTAGCAATACCTTAGGGTTCCAATTGGTGCTTTGATAATGGACCATCGAAGTGGGCCCAAATATAGTGAAAGTATTTGGAAAATGTTTGAGAGGTGGAACTTGAATCGTATCTTCTAATTGTAGAGGTCTAGATCCCATTTTAACTATATTTGGGTTATGGAATACCGATTAAATGTGAGGTATCCACGTGAGATATGGTATGTGAATGATAGTCATAGGAACCCTGATAGACTATTGGGTAAACCTATCAAGGATGCCATTTTATGTGATAGTGACTGGAATCCTTTAAGGACAATTGGGAATCTAAGTGAGGTATTTCACATGGGTGATAGTTGCCTCAATTAAACCATCATGGGTATGGATTAATTGAGCATAATAGTTTTACACATGGTGTAGTGGGTAAAGCTAACAAATATTTATGCCTAGGTACTAGTAGAGATAGAATGAGACTAGTAATAGAATTGAAATTTCTTCTCAACACAATATGATAGGGTTAATCCCTATGTTATAGTCAAAATATCCTTGAAAGGAAGGTAAGAAAATGTGAAGAGCATGTGAAGGCATCATTTAAGCTATATGGATAGTGTATAAGGCCCCATAGTATTTATGAGAGATTTACCACTCATATCCACTCGAGAGATGATGCAACATTTGAAACTTGAAATGTGGTTTAAAGATTTTGTTGAATTTATTTGGTACATCTTATGTAAATCTTATCTATTTTTACAAAAAAATATCTTTTAGGATGGTTAGAATTGGGTTATTACACCACACCAAGATCTTGAGATACAAATGGTACATGTTCCCATCCCTATGCATATAGGGCCATTGAATATAGTAAAATATATGGTACGTGCAAAGAACATTTATATATGAGACCCATATTGATTGTCATAGTATTATCTTGATCCCTACTATGCAAACTATGGAATTATCTACTGGGTAACATGCTTCATAACTCATATTTTACATCAGAGTAATATTACTCAAGCACACGACCCAACTATTTAGAGGTTGCCATTATAATTTCCCTCAATTCTAGGAACTAGGGCCCCAAAACAATTTTTGATAATATGGAATGAGGGGAAGTCTATGTGATCCCTAGATGAACAAACACTCCACCAAAAAATCAAGCATAGTTTTAGTCTAATGTTATTAGAAAGAGTAAAAGGTGAGTGGTGGAGGATGTTGAAAGGTAGTAAGAACCAACACTCAAGGTTAGAAAGAAAAGAATCAATCAAACCTAAGGGTGAATAAGGAAGGACCAAGACTACTAGTACTTGAGAAACCAATGCAAAAGTAACTTCTACTAGAACTAGTCTAGACACCCAACCATGGTATTAGCCAATCTAGTCCCTAATGGATCCTGAGTGGAATAACAAAAGCCTAACCACTAGAATATTTTAATATGTTGGATGACATGAAGAGGTCCACTATACCCATACCATTTTTAAATGTTCTTACCCTACTAAAATTAATCAACCAATTGGAGCAAGCCCTAGAGAAGTAGAGGATTTCAAAAAGAGTAGAAAGAGTAGGTTATGCTACAGATATCTAGTATAGTCCTAGTCATAGCAGGACCAAGCTACAACCGTACTATTTGATACTCCAATGCAAAGGCAAACTCATTCATATTTATTTAGTGGAATATAGGGCACAAATATTAGTCAAGCCTAAAAGGGTGGACAATACCTTAGATCTAGTCCATGAATTACCAAAAAGAGGATAGTGTAGCTAGATGGGGATCCAATACCCATCCTCGACCTAATAAAGGACTTGCAACTCTTACTATATGCCTACCTAACTGTGAATATTTCTTAGGAGGTGATGGTAATTGATCTGCTTATGTATTTTGGACTTTGCCTCTCCCACAACATCACTATAAATATTGGGGGTACCATTCCCTAGATTAAACCCACATGTTCCTCAGAACTTAATATGGGGCCATGATGAAGATTCCCTTTGAGAATTTTCATGTGCATATGAAAGCACGATGATACGGAAGCAATGGTGTATTGTGTCCGATGCAAACAAAAGCAGATGTAATGCTAAGTCCTACGAATGAATCAAAGAACTAAAGTGCATGAAAAGGGAAAACAAACAAATTGAAATGAGATATAAATAAAATATAAAGTGCAGCCATTTATTTTATTAATTTTTATTTGGTATCAGGTTACAATACATCTCCTTCCTTTTTAGGGGCTAGGAGCATTAGATATAGTTTTGTTACACCAGGGATGGTACGCTCCCCTTCGAGATCTTCTGCATGCCCACATTTGAAATGGGTGGGCCAAACGTCACTACCACTTGCATGGATGCATATGTAGTTCCTTTCTACCCCTTCTCTATTGATATTCTACATTTAGAGAAACAAAAAATAATTAATAGCACCTGCAAATGGAGGGAAACATGCAATCCCCAAGGCCTTTGATTAATGCATGCATGAAATAATTAAAATGGTAATCAAAACATGTCAAAATAAGATGAAATTTTGATAGAATCATGCAAACACCATCATGAACACACTAAAAAAGGAACAATCAAGAAATCTACTGTAGATTTGTAATCACTTCGGGGTGGGATGATTAGGATTGTCATAAAATGTTAGCATGCAACCTCCTAAATGTCCCATCCAAAGACCTCCAAAACACTTGCAAAGTTGGTTTTAGGCAAAATAGGGAATTTTGAGATGACCTAGAAGGTCAGATTTTGTATATTTTGCCCCAATCACCTTGTATCTGAAGATGCTCCATTAGTGAAAGCGAAAAACAATGAAAACACAGTCAAAACTCATCATAATGGCATGAAATTTGAATGGTAGAATATATGAATGACATAAAATAAGATGCAAAATAAATAGTGAATAAATATGCTATAGGTTTCTAATCACTCTGGGGTGGGGCGATTAGAATTGCAGCAGTATAGGAAGTTCCCGAGGGTAGGATGCCCATCGTTTGGGGCTTGGTTTTGACACCAATCCACTTGGTATGGGTCCAAAAACTTCTAGGGGGTTGTTTAGGAAAATTGGGTGGGGTATTGTGGCAAAATATTTGGGTTTTGGGTCTGGATTGCGCTTCCAATGTTCACCCAATAACCTCCCTTCCAAAAGAGAGATCAAGGATGTAAGAAGCACAAGTGAGGGGTGAGGATGTAATTCGGTTGCACTCCATTGCTCCAAATGCTCCTGCTCTATTCCTTTTTGGGGTGAGAAGACTCACCATTTTATAGGCCTAAGGGTATCTTGTGCATGAGCATGCAGAGGCAACACTTGGCCATCATGCCTTGTTAGGGGAGAGAATATTCCTCCCTGATTAAGGGTTCCATGACTACCCCTATGACTGCCTCTTTAAGCTAAAAAATGCTTACTCACACTGCCATGCATTGAAGGTGGAGTTGAGTGGTGGATCTGAGCTACCATTTTTCAAGGTTTGACCTTTTGCTCATAAAACCTGCTATTCACCCCACCCTGGAGCGAATACTACTAATCATCCTGGGGTGGGACGAATACTAGTTTGTAATCATACTAGGGTGGAACGAATAGGTATTAGAGTTCCTAAAATGTGTCAAATTGACCTTTTACCTTCAAAAACTATTGTGGGAGTGGTTAGGACCACTGTTTAACCTCTGGGGGCTGCCCTAGGGGCTATGTATGTTAATTCAATCAGTGCTTGTCGTCACATAATCGGATTGGTGCTATTTTGGTGTCTATAGATGCCCCTTTTGGGATGAGCTATGCGTGGCACAATGCTGAGCAAAAATAGATAACCAAAGCACTAATGATTAGGGTTTCTTAGTAACCTAACCAAATTTTGATGCCCCAACTATGGAAAGATCACGCATTCTTGAATACTTGCTTCTGACGAGCTAAGGAGCTTAATTCAAGTGTTAAAATTTTTCAGTGATGAGTTACTTGATCTTGGACATTGTTCAGTCATGAATAAGCAAAGGGTGCAACAGTTTGTCTATGGGAACCTTGCGTTCATGATTCTAGAATGCCAAGTGTTTGATCAACTTCTGATAATTTCTTGTTTACTACCCCAAGCAAGAGTGTGATTGTTTTTGTCAATGATTCTTCGAATGCATGCCATTTCCTTGATTGGATGTGTATTTATTAATTGGTGACTAAGTGTGACTACCCCATCAAGCAACGAATCAATGAGGGAATGACCGAAATGAGAAAAGTGATGAGTCAAATGACCCAAGATGAGTCTTTTAAGGGTGCCTTTAAGTGTTTTTTGATGATCCCTTATGCAGTTTCCAAAAAATCAGACCTATTTTTGGTGGGTTTTAACCCTTTTTGTGACGTATTTTGGAGCTAAAATTGTCAAAAATCCATCCTCCCATGAAGCGGTCCAGCTATGGTAGCCTTCTTAGGGAGTAGGATATTGATAATTTATGGTCCTGACATCGGTTTTGTATGCAAAGAAGCACAGGGGCCAAGGCACATTTGTTTGGTAATTTTATTATTGTTTTTGGGTGGGTTTGGACCCTTTTATGACGCCTTTTGGGGATGAAATTCTCAAAAATCCGTCCTCTCGTGGAGTGGTCCAGCTATGGTAGCCTTATTAGGGAGTAGGATAGTGAGTATTTGTGACCCAAATGTTAGTTTTTCATGCCAAGAATGTCATGCGCAAAGGTGCATTTGTTCAAAAGTTTTATTGTTGTTTTTGGGTGGGTTTGGACCCTTTTGTGACGTCTTTTGGGGATGAAATTCTTGAAAATCCGTCCTATCATGGAGAGGTCCAGCTATGGTAGCATTATTAGGGAGTAGGATAGTGAGGATTTGTGACCCCAACATTATTTTTGCATACCAATAATGTCAGGTGCAAAGGCGCATTTGTTCGACAATTTTATTACTGTTTTTGGTGCATCTTGGATGCAGTTTTGGTTGTTTTTTATTTTCTTGTTTTGTAATTATCCCAAGGTGGGACGAATACCAGTTTTGTAACCATCCTAGGGTGGTACAATATCTAACTAGAGATGTCATCCTAGGGTGGAATGATTACAGGCCTAAAAGCCTATATAAGGGCAAAAACTAGGTTTTGGGCTCATTTGCATTTGTTTTTTTGGCAATTTGGAGCTGTGAGGAGGAGGAGTTCGAGTCTGCGTAGTGGAGTGCTGTCAAGATTTCATGGATACCATGGGTGCATGAACCATATTGTTGAGTGGTGGAGTCGAGGCGAGACCTATAGGTGCTCCTTCTCTTTATTTTGTTTTTATTTTATTTTTTGTTTAAACTAGAGTTAAAAACCCTAGGTTTAAGATTTTTTTTGTATTTTGTTTTTTGTTTAAACTAGAGTTAAAAACCCTAGGTTAAATATTTTGTTGTTATTTTGTTTTTTGTTTAAACTAGAGTTAAAAACCCTAGGTTAAAAATTTTGATGTGTTTTTATTTTTTTTTTAAACTAGAGTTAAAAACCCTAGGTTAAATTTTTTTTGTTATTTTGTTTTTTGTTTAAACTAGAGTTAAAAACCCTAGGTTAAATTTTTTTTTGTTATTTTATTTTTTGTTTAAACTAGAGTTAAAAAACCTAAGTTAAAATTTTGTTGTTATTTTGTTTAAACTAGAGTTAAAAACCCTAGGTTAAAGATTTTGTTGTTATTTTGTTTTTTGTTTAAACTGTTGTAATCACAATGACACTGAGAGGGGGGGTGAATCAGTGTGTTCTTTAAAATTTCTAAAACATATGATTTTAAAACTAGCAGCAGTTTAAAGCAGATAAAAGAGATACTAAATGCATCAAGAAAGCATCACACATAACACAACATTTTAACGAGGTTCACCAATGTGGCTACTCCTCAAAAAGACCGCTTGGACTACCATCCAAATCCAGTCAATGCAAAGCTACAACTTTACATAATCCTTTACCAAGGACCAACCGGAAGGAGCACCAACCCCTTAACTTTATCTCGCTACAATGAATGGAGCACCAACTCCTATTTTACCAAGCACCTACCTGGAAAGAGGCACCAACCCCTTATGCCAAGCTACAACTTGGAAGACAATAATAAAAATTGCGGAATAAAACTTTCACCTTAATTTTCATGATCTGCCATTTTTTTGCATTCTACTGTATGTCTGCATTCTACTGCTTCTGCGCAAAATGATTCGCACTATCCGACAACTTCTCTATATTTCTTTGCACTCTCTGTCGTATTCAGTTTATCGATTACTTCTGTAAACTGCGCACTGTCACTTCGGACTTAGAACACGACTTCTGCATATCGCGCTCTTATCATCCATGCACTCACGATCTGTAGATGCGAATTACGACTCTGCACTTTCCTCAATCGAACTTGATGCAATCACCCTTCTCGCACTTACACATTATCTCATCGCTATATTCTCTATACTGCCATTCCAAAGAACTAACACTTTTCTCACTCTCTGGATCGAAACGACTTGCTCTCGGCTTCACGCGAACTTGTTTCGCACCTTTCACATCTCTTACACACCTTAACCTCGCAATGGACCCCCTTTTTATAGAAGAGAATACCATATCAAACATCTTCGACTGTAACTCAAAGACGTCGACTGCAAACCCTAATGAAGTCAACATGAAACCCTAGAATTTTTTTGGCTGCTTAACCTTTGTGATTGTCGACTGCAAACCCTAAAAACCCCCATCGTAAAACCCTAGTAAGTGTCAGCTTTAAAACCCTAAAGACGTTCGTTGTAAAACCCTAACACATGTCGGCTTCAAAACCTCAAAGATGTCCACTATAAAACCCTAGCAATTGTCAACTTTGAAACCCTAACGACGTCCACTATGAAGCCCTAGCAACTGTCGGCTTCAAACCCTAAAAACTATCGGCCTCGATTCAAACTTGTTGGCCTCAAACTCTTCTGCCACCTTCACCACCTTCCTGTAGCTTATTTCCATGAAATGGCAACACGTCATGAAATCGTGACACTTTTTGTGTCCGTACACCTCCTTGACTTTGTCATCATGAAATCGTGACCCTTTTGGCCGTTGACAGCTTTGCCTCCATTCTTGTCATGAAATCGTGACACTTTGATCAGTTGCTGACGTCATCATCATTCTTGTCATGAAATCACGACGCTTCCGGCTTCTGGCGGCTTTTCTCGCAACCTGTCGTGAAATCGTGACACTTTCAGCTTTCGCTGACGTCATCCGCATTCTTGTCATGAAATCGCGACGCTTTCGGCTTCTGGCGGCTTTTCTCGCACCTTGTCACGAAATCGTGACACTTTCAGCTTTCGCTGACGTCATCTTCATCTTTGTCATGAAATCGCGACGCTTTCGGCTTCCGTACATTTTGTGCTTCATTCAGTAGCGAAATCGCTACAACTTAGTGCCTTGTGCTTTCAACTGCTTTTACCCATGAAATATTGACTCGTAGCGAAATCGCTACACTTTTGTGCCTTACACTTTCGACTTGAAGCATAATCGCTGCACCTTTGAGTTCTGCCCTTCAGACTTGTAGCAAAATCGCTACACCTTCGTGTTGAGTATTTTCACCTTGTAGCGAAATCGCTACACCTTTGTTTTGCGCAACTTTTACCCGTAGCGAAATCGCTACACCTTTACTTTGTGCCTTTGCAACTCGTAGCGAAATCGCTACACCTTTACTTTGCGCCTTTGCAACTCGTAGCGAAATCGCTACATCCTTTTTACTTAACACTTTCTCCCTGCTTCTGCCCACGAAAATTCAACATGTAGCGAAATCGCTACAGTTTCTCAACTTAGCTTCTTGGCCTCCGACATGTCACGAAATCATGACATTTTCAACTATGCCTTCTCTCTCCTTCGACTTGTCATGAAATCATGACATTTTTGATTGCGCCTTCTCTCTCCTCCGACTTGTCGCGATATCGTGACATTTTCGATTGCGCCTTCTCTCTCCTCCGACTTGTCGCGATATCGCGACATTTTCGATTGCGCCTTCTCTCTCCTCCGACTTGTCGTGATATCATGACATTTTCGGTTGCACTTTCTCTCTCCTCACTTTCGTCGTGAAATCGCGACATTTCTTATTGCACTTTCTCTCTCCTCCGACTTGTCACGAAATCATGACAGAAAACATGTCGCGATATCGCGACAGTTTTCTAACTTGTCTTTTTCTTCGAATTTTTTCTATCTTCTGCATCTGAATGACTTCTGATCTGTCTACCCACTGCATCCTTGGATCTAACCGCCCGTGTTGACAACAATGACAACCTTCTTGCAACACCTTGCTCAACAATCTCCCCCTTTGGAATTGTTGGCAACACTCGTATACATTCCCTGTAACTCTTCTCCCCCTTTGTCAATAATACCAAAGGGCTGCTGCAGACTCTCCCCGTGTCCATCCTCACACTTCTCGGGCACAATTTGACTCCCCCGAGTTCATCCTCATGCACTCAAGTGCTCCCCCCGAGAAAGTGATCCCCGTAGCTAGTCACTTCTTAGGAAGTGTGACTACTCCTAATTTGCTCCGAAGATACTCAAATACTTCCTTGGGCAAAGGTTTTGTAAAAATATCTCTACACTGTTCCGTAGTTGGGACATAGTCCAATTTAACTTCTCCTTCTGCAACTTTTTCTTTCAAGAAATGATACCTTATAGCAATGTGCTTTGTCCGTGAGTGCATTCATTGGATTCTTAGAAATATTGATTGCACTGGTGTTGTCACACTTTACTGATATTGGTTCACTAAAATTAATACCTAGATCTTTCAAGGTTTGTTTCATCCACAAAACTTGTGTGCAACATGTTGCTGCTGCAATATATTCTGCCTCAGCTATAGATAAAGACACTGACTCTTGCTTCTTACTATGCCATGCAACCAATCTGTCCCCCAAATAGAATGCTCCTCCACTGGTACTCTTTCTGTCATCAACACATCCAGCCCAATCAGCATCTGAATATGATATAAGAGTGAAATCTTTGCCTTTTGGATACCACAACCCATACTCCATGGTGCCTTTGAGATACCGAAAAATCCTTTTAACTGCTGTTACATGAGTCTCTTTGGGACTGGCCTGAAATCTGGCTACCATGCAAACTGCCTGCAGAATATCAGGTCTGGTTGCAGTTAAATATAGTAAGCTTCCTATCATTGATCTATACATGGTTTGATCTACAGGTGGAGATTTGTCTTCTTTACTCAACTTGCAGCCTGTTGTCATGGGCGTGCTGACTGGCTTACTGTCCTCCATAGTGAACCTCTTTAGCATTTCTTTCACATATTTGATTTGAGAAATGAATATACCTTTCTCATTCTGATTAAATTGTAACCCTATAAAGTAAGACAGGTTCACCAATCATTGACATTTCAAATTCATTCTGCATCTTGTTTGCTAAGTCTTTACATGATTCATCTTTGTTGCTGCCAAATATGATATCATCCACATAGACAACAAGAACAATGAGATGCCCATCTTCTGTTTTCACATACAGATTATTGTCCACTAATCCTTTCTTGAATCCCTGTTGAGAGAGATAATTATCTAGCCTAGCATACCATGCCCGTGGTGCTTGTTTTAATCCATACAGTGCTTTCTTTAATTTGTAGACAAGGTTGGGATCTTCACTGATTTGAAAACCATCTGGTTGTTCAATATATACCTCCTCTTCGAGTTTCCCATTTAAGAAGGCAGATTTTACGTCCATCTGATATACCCTAAAGTTTTTGTGAACTGCTAAGGCCAAAAACATTCTAATTGCTTCTAATCTGGCCACTGGAGCAAATGTCTCTTCAAAATCAATGCCTTCGACCTGTGCATATCCTTTACAAACCAGTCTTGCTTTGTTCCTAATGACCTGTCCGTCTTCATTTAATTTGTTTCGAAATATCCACTTGGTGCCGATTACATTCTTGTTTGCGAGGTCTAGGTACTAACTCCCAAGTTCTCGTTCTTTTCTATCTTGATCTAACTCTTCATTTATTGCCTTCATCCAACTGTCATCTTTGCTTGCTTCATCTATGTTTTTGGGCTCAATGCTGGATAAAAGAGAGTAATTACTTATTACTTTCTTTCTTGTCTGAATGCCAGCTGTGGGATCTCCAATTATTTGGTCTCTAGGATGATTTTTCTGCCAGCTGCCCATTTTGAATTTTCTATTTTCTTGCATCTCTGAGTCATCTGATAAGTCATCTGTATCAGCCGTAGATGTATTTTCTGTGCCATGTACTTCATCACCTTCAATTACTTCTTCGTAGATTGGGTAGTTTTCTTGAAAATTAACTATTTGTTTCCTCCCTTCATCGAATTTAACATCTCGCACCTATCCACAATTTTCTTGAGTCTCTTGTTGTAGCATTTGTAAGCTTTGCTATGTGGAGAATAACCAACAAACACACCTTCATCTCGCTCTATCTTCAAACTTTCCAAGGTTGTCATCGCTTTTTCTGGATGTAGCATTTACAGCCCAAATACTTTGAGATGTTTTGCTATTGCTTTTCTACCAAACCACAACTCATACGGTGTTTTGCATTCATGAGTTCTTAACATATACCTATTTTGAATGTATACTGCTGTGTGAACTGCTTCTTTCCAGAATCTATCTGCTATTTTGCTTTCTTCCAACATGGTGCGTGCCATTTCCTGAATTGTTCTGTTCTTCCTTTCTACTACACCATTCTGCTGAGGAGTTCTGGTCTGCTGAATATTGTCTCCCGGATACCATATTTTTCACAGTATTCTAAAAATTCATTCGAAATGAATTCTCCTCCTCTCGTCTCGATCGCAAGCATTTAATCCTTTTCCCCGTTTCATTCTCGACTAGTCGTTTGAAGGTTCCGAACATTTCAAAAGCTTCTGTTTTATCTTTTAGGAAGAATATCCATGTCATTCGGAAAAATCATCAATACACAAGCATAAAGTATTTGTCGCCGTTTATGCTTTGAGTCCTCATGGGTCCGCATAAGTCCGTATGAATGAGTTCCAAAGGCCTCGCTAGTATGGTATTCTTTTGTTTTAAATGAAACTCTGGTCCGCTTTCCCTTCTGACATGAAGCACACACACTGTTTGCATGTTTCTTAATGGTTGGAATATCTCTCACTGCTTGTTTAGAGCTGATTCTTACCAGATTATCAAAACTTATGTGTCCAAGCCTCTTATGCCACAACCAGTTCTCTTCTTCTTGTCCCATGAAGCACATACCTTCTAAAAATTCTGAGAGTGTGTATAGGTTGCCAAACGTCCTTGAGCCGGTTGCTATCAATTTCCCGCTATTTATTTTTCTGACTTCACAACCCTGCTTCTTGAAAACCACTTCATGTCCTTTATCACAGATTTGACTCACACTTAACAGATTATGTTTCAAACCATCCACATATAAAACTTCTTCTGACTTGATTTTCCCTTCACTAATTTTGACCGATCCTTTACCTATTATTTTGGCTCCATCATTATTGCCGAACTTCGCAGTAACCACCCTCATATTTCTGTAGATTTTCAAATTTCTGTTTATCACCTGTCATATGACTTGAGCAACCACTGTCAAGAATCCACGGTACATATTTATTCTGAGCTCTAAAAGCTGTCTGCACTATTAAAGATTCCTGTTCTTTCCTGAGCTGTTCCTTTTGTTTCCATTCTGTCTTAACTGTGGTGTTGGGTTCTAGCTGGGATTTCCCCTTTTCAAAATTTTGCACATATCCTTCAGAAGAAATTCTATTGTGTTTTGCCTTATATGGTTGAGTTCTTCTTTTCTGAGATTGATATGGAACATAAATACTACGACAGTTTCTGGCAATATGCCCGAAGTTGTGACACTTAAAACATTCTACTGCATAACTCATTAGAGGAGCAAAAGCATTTTTACTAGTGAAACTTCTTGGACCTATATTGTATTTGCAGTCAACAATTTTATGCCCATAACCATTACATTTAAAACAAAAACCATAGAAATAATGATTGAACCTGAAATATGGTCTTGGCCAAGTTGTTGCAGGAGCCTTAGATCTTCTTTTCTTTTGATGTATGACCTTGGTAAAGCCATCATTGTCACCGCTATTTCAGGACTGGTATTACAGCTTTCTTTTGCCTGATTTGTTTTTCTTTCCACAGCCTGTTTCTTGTCTTTACTCTTTTCACTTTCAACATTGCTTGCCTTTGGTCCACTTGATGATTCTCCTTCAGTAAAGCCCAGACCGAATTTGATACCTGTGGATCTTTGATCGCTTAGAATTTTGTCCAGCTTCATCGAACTTTCTTCACGTTTTAAATGACAGTTGATTTTTCGATCCAGCTCTTGTATCTGTATTCGGAGACTAACATTTTCTTCTTCCAATTTGCAGCAGTAATCTATCTTCATGGTTACCTGTATTTCAAGATCTTCGGACATTTTCTTGTATTCTTCTGTCTGTGTTTTTAGACTCGGCTATAATGTCATTTGCATCCTTAAGTTTCCTTGACAGTTTTTCATTCTTCTTTTTCTCATATTTCCATTCCATGAGAGCAGACACCAACTCACCCTCTAAATCAACTTCAGCCTCATCTTCTTCAATAGATACTTCGGAGTTCATTCCCTCTCTGTTTTCTATGTTTTCTGCCTCTTCTGATTCGTCTATTTCAAACGCCATAAATAGAGCCTCACCTGTTCCTTCCTCAGAGTTTTCACTAGAACTGTCCTCTAAAGATTCTGCATTTCGGGAGATAAAGCTTTTCTTTTTGAAATTGCCTTTTCTGAAGTTTGTTTTCTTCCTCCATTCACCTCTTTCTTGATGCTGAGTTTCTTCACCTTTGTTCTTGTTATTGAGAGGACATTTGGTAGCAAAGTGTCCAATGCCTCCACAATCGAAACATTTAAGAGGTAGCTTCCCTTTGTATTTTCCTTTTCCTTTCTTCAGCCTTTCTTACAAAATTTGCTTCCATTTCATCCGAATCATTCTCTTCTTCGCATTCTTGTTTTGTGCTTTTGCCTTTTAGAGCTTTGAAGGTCTGCTTCTCTATCAGTGGGATTAGATCTTCCTATTCTCATTTCAAAAGCAGTCAAAGAACCATGCATCTCATCCATACTAAAATGATTTAAATCTTTGGCTTCTTCTATGGCAGAGACTTTTGAATCAAATCTAGAAGGAAGTGATCTCAATACCTTTTTCACGATAGCAAGGATCGGCTAGTTCTTCACCAAGACCTCTGATTGAATTCGTGATCCCATTGACTCTTTGCATGAAAGTCTCTATGTTCTCATCATTGTCCATCTTTAAAGATTCGTATTGAGCTCGATGTGCTTGAAGTTTGGCCTCCTTGATCCTATCATCTCCTTCATGAATTTTCTCTAGTTTATCCCAGATATCTTTTGCTGATTCACAATTTATGACTTTGACTAGCTCACTGTCAACTAGTCCACACATAATAGCATTTCTTGCTTTTGAATCATATTCAAATGCCTTTTTACCTGTAGTGTCCGTTGGAGCGGTGGCAGGAGCTTTGTAACCATTAACTACCGCACCCCAGATGTCAAAGCCCAAAGCACTGAGATATGTCTGCATTCTAATTTTCTAGAATGCATAATTTGTCCCATCAAACAGTGGCACTTTGTTCGAAGAGAATCCTTCACCACTTGCCATTGCGTAACTTCCAAGATCACCTTAGCTGTTTAAGCCTGTTTAGGTACTTGGCTCTGATACCAATTGTTGTAATCACAATGACACTGAGAGGGGGGGTGAATCAGTGTGTTCTTTAAAATTTCTAAAACATATGATTTTAAAACCAACAGCAGTTTAAAGCAGATAAAAGAGATACTAAATGCATCAAGAAAGCATCACACATAACACAACATTTTAACGAGGTTCACCAATGTGGCTACTCCTCAAAAATACTGCTTGGACTACCATCCAAATCCAGTCAATGCAAAGCTACAACTTTACATAATCCTTTACCAAGGACCAACCTGGAAGGAGCACCAACCCCTTAACTTTATCTGCTACAACAGAATGGAGCACCAACTCCTATTTTACCAACACCTACTGGAAAGAGGCACCAACCCCTTATGCCAAGCTACAACTTGGAAGACAATAATAAAAATTGCAGAATAAAACTTTCACCTTAATTTTCATGATCTGCCATTTTTTTGCATTCTGTTGTATGTCTGCATTCTGCTACTTCTGCGCAAAATGATTCGCACTATCCGACAGCTTCTCTATATTTCTTTGCACTCTCTGCCGTATTCAGTTTATCGATTACTTCTGTAAACTGTGCACTGTCACTTCGGACTTAGAACACGACTTCTGCATATCGTGCTCTTATCATCCATGCACTCACGATCTGTAGATGCGAATTACGACTCTACACTTTCCTCAACCGAACTTGATGCAATCACCCTTCTCGCACTTACACATTATCTCATCGCTATATTCTCTATACTGCCATTCCAAAGAACTGACACTTTTCTCACTCTGGATCGAAACGACTTGCTCTCGGCTTCACGCGAACTTGTTTCGCACCTTTCACATCTATTCCACACCTTAACCTCGCAACAGACCCCCTTTTTATAGAAGAGAATACCATATCAAACATCTTCGACTGTAACTCAAAGACGTCAGCTGCAAACCCTAATGAAGTCAACATGAAACCCTAGAATTTTTTTGGCTGCTTAACCTTTGTGATTGTCGACTGCAAACCCTAAAAACCCCCATCGTAAAACCCTAGTAAGTGTCGGCTTTAAAACCCTAAAGACGTTCATTGTAAAACCCTAACACATGTCGGCTTCAAAACCTCAAAGATGTCCACTATAAAACCCTAGCAATTGTCAACTTTGAAACCCTAACGACGTCCACTATGAAGCCCTAGCAACTGTCGACTTCAAACCCTAAAAACCGTCGACCTCGATTCAAACTTGTCGGCCTCAAACTCTTCTGCCACCTTCACCACCTTCCTATAGCTTATTGCCACGAAATGGCAACACGTCATGAAATCACGACACTTTTTGTGTCCGTACACCTCCTTGACTTTGTCGTCACGAAATCGTGACCCTTTTGGCCGTTGATAGCTTTGCCTCCGTTCTTGTCATGAAATCGTGACACTTTGATCAGTTGCTGACGTCATCATCATTCTTGTCATGAAATCATGACGCTTCTAGCTTCTGGCGGCTTTTCTCGCAACCTGTCATGAAATCGTGACACTTTCAGCTTTCGCTGACGTCATCCGCATTCTTGTCACGAAATCACGACGCTTCCAGCTTTTGGCGGCTTTTCTCGCACCTTGTCATGAAATCGTGACACTTTCAGCTTTCGCTGACGTCATCTTCATCTTTGTCATGAAATCGCGACGCTTTCGGCTTCCGTACATTTTGTGCTTCATTCAGTAGCGAAATCGCTACAACTTAGTGCCTTGTGCTTTCAACTGCTTTTACCCGTGAAATATTGACTCGTAGCGAAATCGCTACACTTTTGTGCCTTACACTTTCGACTTGAAGCATAATCGCTGCACCTTTGAGTTCTGCCCTTCAGACCTGTAGCGAAATCGCTACACCTTCGTGTTGAGTATTTTCACCTTGTAGCGAAATCGCTACACCTTTGTTTTGCGCAACTTTTACCCGTAGCGAAATCGCTACACCTTTACTTTGTGCCTTTGCAACTCGTAGCGAAATCGCTACACCTTTACTTTGCGCCTTTGCAACTCGTAGCGAAATCGCTACATCCTTTTTACTTAACACTTTCTCCCTGCTTCTGCCCGCAAAAATTCAACATGTAGCGAAATCGCTACAGTTTCTCAACTTAGCTTCTTGGCCTCCGACATGTCACGAAATCATGACATTTTCAACTATGCCTTCTCTCTCCTTCGACTTGTCATGAAATCGTGACATTTTTTATTGCGCCTTCTCTCTCCTCCGACTTGTCGCGATATCGCGACATTTTCGATTGCGCCTTCTCTCTCCTCCGACTTGTCGCGATATCGTGACATTTTCGGTTGCGCTTTCTCTCTCCTCACTTTCGTCGTGAAATCACGACATTTCTTATTGCACTTTCTCTCTCCTCCGACTTGTCGCGAAATCATGACAGAAAACATGTCGCGATATCGCGACAATTTTCTAACTTGTCTTTTTCTTCGAATTTTTTCTATCTTCTGCATCTGAATGACTTCTGATCTGTCTACCCACTGCATCCTTGGATCTAACTGCCTGTGTTGACAACAATGACAACCTTCTTGCAACACCTTTCTCAACATAAACTAGAGTTAAAAACCCTAGGTTAAAATTTTGTTGTAAGTTTGTGTTTTGTTTAAACTAGAGTTAAAAACCCTAGGTTAAGTGTTTTGTATTTTGTTTAGACTAAGGTTAAAAACCGTAGTCAATTTTTTTGTTTTTTGTTTAAACTAAGATCAAAACCCTAGTTTAATTGTTGTTTTGTTTTTGTTTTTTCGTTTAGACTAGGATGAAAACCCTAGGTTAAAATTTGTTTTTATTTGTATTTTTTTGTTCACACTTAAGATTAAAAGAACCCGAGTATGAATTTTTTTGTTGTACAGTTTTATTTGAATGATTTGTACTTGTTTTTTTTGTGTTTGTATAGTTTTAAACTAGAGTTAAAAACCCTAGGTTAAAAATTTTTGTTCTTATTTTGTTTTTTTGTTATTTTTAGTTTAAACTAGAGTTAAAAAACCCTAGGTTAAAAATTTTGCTTTTATGGTGCGTTGTTTATTGATTGTTTTGAATGTTTGTACTGTACATTTTGTTAATGTTGTTGTACAATTTATTAAATGTTTTTGTTTTACAGTTTTGTTGGTCACAAATCCGCCTAGTCATATAAAATGCATGCTAGACCCGACCAACATTGAAAGGCTGAGAGAAAGAGAAGTCTCCCGGGCCAATCTCCAGAGAGGGCTGGCTCCCAAACTAATCTAAACTAGTTTTAAGGTTCAGGGTTAGAGATAACAGAAAGAGATGGAAATATAGCTGAAGTCGATAGTTGATAGGGAGAACAACCTCAGATAGCAAATAACCTCAACTAGATCCTGAATATAAGTAGCAACTAATTCTTAGAATGTACATACAAATATTGGAACAAACACTGACTACAATTTTACCTTCAATTATATTTCAAATGTTAAAATGAAAACATAGTCAAATTCAGAACAAAAAAATTCAACTCATATTTTAACACTGGACTAAACAGAATTGAATAACATAGAAAGCATCACATGAATAATAGTTTGGATCACCAACTCAAAAGACTCTAAGAACAGAGCAAAATGCACTTAGGATTTCTGCTTCAATTTTTGCAAAAAGGTCCTCCTCCTTTTCTTGAGATATACATTGGTATTTATAGAGGTCTTCCCTCTCTCTTTCGAATCGCAACATTTAAAACATAAAACAAATTTTGAAGGGGAGATCCACAAAATATGCACTTGAAAAGAGAAACTATTCCCATGAATCTACCTCGGAGAAATCACATTCCTTGCTTTTATGGATGAAGCTTGAAAAATCGAACGAAAATAAGGGACCAGATTTCTTCATTAAATGATTGTTCTCGGGCATGCTTGAAGCATCAGGATATCATGAACAAGATATTTTAATACTAGAGGCATATTTAATTTTGGTGGCTTTGAAAACTGCATGCTTTAGCACGTTCTTCCTTCTTGCGTTGATTACCATATTAAATTTTTGAGAGATTTGATATTTAAATTATATGTTGGGAGACATTTAATTTTGGAGTTTCTTTAAACTTGATCTCAAAACCAATTACTTATGAAATATGAAGAAAAATGCAGACATAACTATATTAGGCCTTTGTTGTTGCTTCTGTCGTGAAAATATGACATGTCACGATATCATGACATTTTTAACTTACTGCTTTCTCCTGTTGTCACCAATTGCAAAAATGTGACATGTCATGAAATTGTGACATCCTCCTCTCACTTGGATTTGTATTCTTGTTCTTCCGCAAAAAACACATGTCATGAAATTGTGACATGTCACAAAATCGTGACAATCTGCATTTGTTTTTTTTGTCTCCATGCACTTCCGTGAAAACGTGACAAGTCATGAAATCGCGACATGTCACGAAATCGTGACAATATTCTTCCATTTGGATTTCTCCTTCTAGATCCTATGAAAATGCAACAAGTCATGAAATCACGACAAGTCGCCAAATCATGACATCCTCCTCCGTTGTGCTTTCTTCACTGCTCCTTGTAGCAAAAATGTGACAAGTCATGATTTTGCAACATTTCGTACGTGGCACTGTCCTTTTTGTTTTTTCACCATGAAAACATGACATGTCATGAAATCGTGACATCTTTCTCCCTTTGGCTTCGTCTCCTCGACATGTCATGAAAATGAGACATCCTCCACTTTGTTGGCTTTCGTCTTCACGAAGTCACAAAATCATGACATGTATCTATATTCCCCTTTGTTTCCACTTGTGCCCCACAAAAATGTGACATGCCACGAAATCACGACATGTTTCTCCTACCTTGGTCATTCTTTATTTCGTCTCACGAAAACAAGACATGTGAAATCGTGACATGTTTCTCCATTTTGTCCTTTCGTCACTTTTAGTCATGAAAACATGACGTGTCATGAAATCGTGACGTCCTTCTCTATTTGGCTTTGTCTCCATGACATGTCACGAAATCATGACATGTTCCTTCATTTTGTTCCTTTGCTGCTCCAAGTCATGAAAATTTGACAAGTCACGAAATCGCGACAATCCGCCTTCGTTTTGTTCTTTTCAGCTATCTCCCCATGAAAACGTGACATGTCGTGATATCGCAATAATTTTTTGTCTTCTTGTTCGTTGCTGCTTTCTATTGCAAAAATTTGACATGTCATGATTTCATGACATTTTTCCTTGGCGCTCCCCTTTGCTGCTGAATTGTGCAAAATCACGACACCTTCCTATCACTTTGCTTTGTTTCCACTGCAAGTCGCAAAAATGCGACATGTCATGAAATCATGACAACTTTGTCGTTACTGCTTCCTTTGTTGTTTTCTAGCATGAAAACGTGATAGGTCATGAAAATGTGACATGTCACGACATCGTGACATTTTCTATGCTTAGCTATTTTTTGCATTGGACACCGTGAAAATATGACAGGTCGTGAAAATGTGACATGTCGCGATATCACGACATCTGATGCTTACTTTGGTTTAACACAAAATTTGTAGAGATTTTTATATTTTATTTATTATCCATTTCAAGGTTCTTGGAGGGACAAACAGAGGAGTAAGTATCTCTACAATTTGTGCATTCTTTTGTATGAACAACAACAAAACAATGTGGCAAAAATGCCAACATTCTTGGTGTCTCACGGGGTATACAATTCTGTTGTATGCACGAACCCCAGACCTTTATCCATTGGGAAATAGAGTCAAGAAGCTGGAGGAGCATAAGAAGTGAATGTTGGTTGATGCTGGATGTCTCTGTGGGCTGCTGCAACAAGCTCTTGCTGGCACTCGGCACTTAAAATAGGACTTTTAGTAGAAATTTATGGAATAGTAGAACTTCCCTTATTATTTTAAGTACTACATTTTGCCTAGCTCAGTTGAGCTGGGTAATAACCAGGTGCTATGAAAGGATCTCCATGGCAGTGGTGAGAAGCACCTGGCTTGCAAAAATAGGAATGAATGGAGTGATGACCGATAGATGTGCAGGCCATGGAATGGGAATGGTGAATGATGGAATGGCGAAATATGGAGGATTAGAAGTGGTAGATACACCAACTGAATAGGTGGCTACTGTGCTACTAGCTACTAGGATTCCATGAAAATAGATAATGAAATGGAAGTGGATGGAATGGAGAAAGTTGTGGGAACTATGGAGAAATGGTCAAAATACAAAGGATTAGAAGAAAGGGGAAGTGAAGAAAAGGGAACATCAGATAGGGGAGTAGAAACAATAGTAGTGGATTTATTATGTACAGTGGAAGGAGTGGGAGAGAAAGGGAAGAAGTAGAGGGGAAGCCACTACCTGCTGGAAGAAAAAGAAAAATAAAGAGAAATAAACATACCTGCAGGCTCGTGTGCAAAAGAAGCCAAAGTCGAACATTTTTTATTTATTTATTTATATTTATGTACAAGGTAACACTATTTTTTCCATCATGAAATGTAGGATTTCAAATGAAAGCCATTCACTAAGATAGGAAGTTGATTACCGTCCAAGTATTCAAGATAAAATGAATTTTCCAAACTTGTACTTACAATCTGGAATGGACCTTCCCACAAAAAATCAAATTTCTGGTGCATCCCTGGCTTGGCCTTCTTTTCATTCCACTTTAGGACTAAGTCACCCAATTTGAATGTGTGATCAGTATAACCTTTATGAAACCATTTTGATACCACTTGTGAATGCTTAGCAAACTCATCATAGGCCAATGAACGCTGCTCTTCCAGCTGCAACAACTGAGCTAATCATATGTCCATAGGATCCATGTTTTCTTCATCATCCATGAATTCTTTCAATTGCTGCAAGGCAGGAAGTTCTAAATGAATAGGAAATATTGCCTCTTTCCCATATACCAGGGTGTATGGTGAAGTCTTGATAGACTTCTTGATCAAAATTTTATCTGCCCATAATGCCTAATTCAGCAGAAGGTGCCAAGATCTCTTATTATCCCCCAAGTATCTCTTTAAAATCCTCAGCCAGTTCTTGTTTGTATACTCTACTAAGAAATTACCCTGAGGGTATTAATTAGAGGATGTCTTCAGAAAAATACCATACTTGTTTGCAAATTCACCTAGCTTGGATCAAATGAATGGAGTTCTGTTGTCTGTGATAATGGAGTCAAGAATGCCAAAACGCGTGATCAGTCATTCAATGAAAGTGATTACCACATCCTGATTTGCAACCTTAGTTGGAATGGCCTCGGGTCCTCTTGTAAAATAATCAGTAGCTGTCAAGATGTACTTGTGTCCAGCTGAAGAGTTTGGATCAATGATCCCAATAAATTCTAGCCCCCATTGCTAAAAATGTGCTTCAACTTGAATTGGATGTAGGGGCAATGGTACATTTCTAATCCATCTTGTATACCTTTGGCATTTGTCGCAAGCTTGAGCAATCTTGAAAGTATCTACGAACAAATTTGGCCAATAGTAACTAGCCCAAATAATATTTAAGGCCATAGGCCTACTAGCGTAATTTCATCCCAACATACTAGAATGAAACTCCTCCAAGAATATAGCTTTCTTGGGTTCCTTAATGCACCTTAGGAGAACTCCATCAATGTTTTTGAAGAACAATCCCTCGGGAAAAAATACATACCTAAGAGCTTGTAGGTGAAACATTCTCCGTTGTGAAACATTTAATTGTGGGGGACATCCACCTGTTGAAAAATACTCAACACGGTCATCTGCACAATCTTGGCCTTGTGCAAAGATGTTCACTAGATTCATTTCTTCAGCAGGGTCGTTCACTTGATGATCAACTATCTCAGAGGCCGCAGTTTTTTCTAATTGCTGGCATAAGGCCTTACCCCGCACCAACTTGGTTGGATGGATCTCAACATCAAATTATTGAATTTTAGTGACCCAACTAGCATGCTTATCACCCATAGCGCCCTGAATGATAAAGTTCCTTACATCAGGATGGATGACATAGACGATCGTCTTGCTCTGAGATACGAAGTGCCTAAAATTTTTGAGAGACTTCATAATGGCATAAACCTACTTCTCAATGAAATTGTATCTCTCCTCATGAGGTAAGATAACCTAGCTAAGGAAAGTAATAGGTCTTTCATCCCCATCGTCTTCTTTTTGTGTAAGCACTACAGCATAGCTTTCATCCTCTCCAACTATGTATAGAATGAAGTCTTTAGAATAATCTGGATTGATCAATACAGGGGCTTGTGCAATTCTTTCTTTAATCTCCCGAAATGCGTCATTCCTTTGAGTTGTCCACTTGAACTCCACATATTTCTTTAATAACTCAGTCATGGGTTTGACTACTCGAGCAAAGTCAGAAATAATTTTTTTGACAAAATTGATTTGCCCAAAGAAAGATTGCAACTCTTTCTTATTAGCAGGGAGCGATAGTTTCTTCAAAGCTGCAGCTCTCAATGGATCAATTACCAAACCGTTCTCTGAGATGACATGACCCAAGATCTTACCTTCCTTTACTACAAAAATGGACTTCTTTGGGTTGATGGAAATGCCAAACTCCCAACATTTCTCAAATATCTGCCTCAAATGAGAACATTTTTCTTCTTGTTTGTGCAAAAAGACAGTCATATCATTGAGATAGATGATAATGATCTTATTTAAAAGCTACCCAAATGTGATGTCCATGGCCATTTGAAATGTAGCACCAACATTGGACAATCTAAAGGGCATGCGCTAATAGGCAAAGGTACCCCACTTGGTTGTGAACGTGGTTTTGTGCTGATCCTCATCCTTGACCCAAATTTGATTGTATCTAGAGAATCCATCTAGCAATGAAAAGCGTTGAGCCCCAGCAACAACGTGAAGGATATGATCAATGCAAGGCAATGGGTAGTGATCCTTCAAGGATGCTCTATTCAAGTTTTGAAAATCTACACACAACCGTATATCTCCATTTTTATTATAGACCGAAACCAAATTAGAAACCCAAGTTGATTGCTTAATTGGGTATACAATATTGGCTTGAAACATCATCACAAGTCTGGATTTCATGAGGGATTCAATATTTGGGTTCATCAGTCTTTGCTTCTACCTAAAGGGTTTGACTCCTTCCAGCTCGATGGTGTGCTGAATGATCTCTTTATCATATCCCCTCAGATCCTCATAGCTCCAGGCCACGATGTCAGAAAGCTCTTGACATAATTGTCTGATCTCTTGCAGTTCAGCAGGAGTAGAATCAGTCCCAATTTTGATGACCTTATCATCCGCAAACTGAAGCTCCATATATTCTTTCTCATCAACCTCCATCCAATGCTTCTTGGACCGATCATTCTGATCAAATAAGATTTCTAGAGAAATGAGGCCTTTAGGAATGTGATTATTCTGCAACTGAATCAGACCTTCAGTTTCTTCACGCTCCAATGTGCTTCCCTTGATGGTGGTAGCTTCTTGAACCAAACATTTAACAATTTGC
This sequence comes from Wollemia nobilis, assembly GCA_028583015.1. NCBI lineage: Eukaryota > Viridiplantae > Streptophyta > Pinopsida > Araucariales > Araucariaceae > Wollemia > Wollemia nobilis. The sequence goes on along the minus strand of JAQPPZ010004600.1, from coordinate 50,783 downwards.
TCATCACTATCGAAGACTTACAAAAAGGTGTCCTTTTTTGGGACCGAAGGCCTATACACCATTATCACTATTTTGGGCCTTCTCACCGCCTGCTTGATTGGTAAAAAAATTTCTCCCAAGGAAGCCAGCAGGTCAGCATGTCTATTTTGTTCACATGGAATAGAACGCATGTTGAGTAGAGAATGATTCGAACAGGTCCCAGACCTTGTTGCGATAGTTCTTGATATAGTGGTGCTTGGACACACACATATTGGTTACCTGATTAACAATCATCTTAGAGTCACCAAATATTTACAACTGTCATGCTCCAAGCTTCTCAGCCTTCTTGAGGCCTAGGCATAAAGCCTCATATTCTGCTGCATTATTTGTGCAGTTCCAGATCAAATGATATGAATAGGATCATTGAATCCCAAAAGGTAATACTATAATGATCCTAGATCTAGCACCATTTCTACATCATGCTCCATTGAAATAGATCTTCTAGAGCTGGTCTTGACTTTCATCATTCTCTTCTTTACCATTTTCAGGCTTAAAAATGGAGTAACACCCCAAATCAGTTTTCATCATGGCGTTGAAATTGGCCATGGAAAATTCATTTTTTGGGTGGAGCTCTTCCAAAGCTTCTTCCATTAGGTCAAGCTCACCAAATTCTTCTGACATCATATGCACTAAATTTTCTAACTTGTCCATTTCATCTATTCTCTCCACATGAAATGTGGAAGGCTTCTCATTGAAAATTTTCACCTTCTTACCTTTATGGATCACCTCCAAATGAGTAAAATCCAAAGAAAGGTAACCCCCAAGTTTAGCCATGAACTCTCAGGAGAGACACATACCAAAACATGGCTCTAGGTCCACTACTATGATCTCTTGGATCACATTAATCTGAGGCATGGCGTGTAGGGAGATAGGAACATCCTTAATTACACCCACTGTCTTTACTAAGGTACCATCTAGCTACAAAACTCCCATGCTAGTCCTTGTATATTCCATGTCTATGACATCACATACTACTTTAGGCATAACAATAGTAGCTGCTCCTGAGTCAATGAGGCAATTATGCACCACATGTCCCTTCATTCTCAATGAAAGATAAAAAGGTGGTGGTCTATTTTTTTCGATGACTAAAGAGGTCAGAGTTTGAGACATAACTACCTATGTTGGAGCCTTCCCCTTACTTTGTGTGGTCTTCAGGGATTCCTATAAGAGATTAACCTATCCAAGAAGCTACAAGGTGTCATACATACTTTAGTTGGTATCCTTTTAAGTTCTTCGATGATGTTGTACTCCATCAAAATTGGCTCTCTCCCTCCACTAGCAAATTCAAATCTGCTTCTATATTGTTGGGTGGCCTCCACTCGTTGCTGTTTAGTCAATGATGGATACCACAATGTCTCTCTAGCTTGTTCCTTTTTTTTTGCTTACGACTTAGAGGTAGAAGCCTTAGCTGGAAACCTCTCTTTTGCTTGTGGTGGAAGCAAATCCTTCAGAAAAATAGGTGGGTCTTGTTGCTGAGCTGGAGGATCATGAGTCTTTGCAGGTATGTGTTGCTTTGTTGCTTGTGCAGGAGGAGGTACTTTTAATGACTCCATCTTAGTTGGATCTACCACCATTGGTTTCTTGTCATTGCATGTCAAGACTGCAATGTATTCTTCAGGAAACATCACAAAATTATGATTCACCTCTTGAATCATGTTTGTACGGCTCCCCGTAAGAACTTGTAAATAATTTTGGTGGACCATGCAAATGGACTCATCATGTGGGTCATTGCATGAAGACCACCAATAATATGGCTCATGTGAAACTTTAGAAGGGCCAGCCTCTTCACTTACCAGGATCGCTGAGTTCCTCTCAGGTACTTTCTCTATAGCCTTTCTAGGAGCAACTTGCTCTCTAGTTACTACTGAAATAAATATTCATGGATGATAGTTCCTTTCTACCTCTCTCCGCTCCATAGATATCATCCTATTAGTGAGGGCTCTCATGGCCGACTAGATTTCTTTCAAAATAGCCAATTGAGGATCTGGGCTTGAGGACACAGGTGGTGCCGATAGATGTAATGGAAATGGTGGACAAGGTAATGCAGGAGTTGGAACTGGAGAGGTTAACTGTAGAATAGGAATCATAGGGACCAAAGGTGTTGGAGGATTCCATGAAGATGAAGGGTACATGGATGGAGCAGTGTAAGATGTGGAGGTTGCACCTGTATGCTAGTATTGCGAAAGCTCGGGAAAAATGGGCATAGTCATTTTTGGAGGCAATTTCCCAATGGCAATAAGATCGACCTCAACCTTCTGTTCCTGGGAATATAATGCAGGAAAGGTTTGAACATTGGACATCCTAATTTTCATACTAATATCTGAGTGGAAAGCCCTAAGAAAGTAAAATGCAGCTTGGTCATTAGTAGGGCAGAGACCATCAGGAACTCTTTGCCAAGTTTGGGCAAACCTAACATTGAAATCCACTATCTCCTCTTGAGGATGCCTCTTGATATTAGTAAATTGATGCAATAAATAAAATGGGTCTGCTTTCTCATTAAACCCTTGGATCAGCATTTTTGCTAATTGATCCCATGAATTTATAGAGTTGGGAGACAAGGATCTATACCAGCACAATAACTTACCTCTGAGTGACAGCACGAGCAATTTGATCATGACATCTTCATTTGTGATATTATGAACTATAGCCAAGGATACCACATTTGAAACATGCTCATACATGGTCTTTCTAGTCCCATTGTATGTAGGCAAATCCTTCAATGCTGTAGTAGGAACTGGATTTTGAAAAGGTAGGTCCAACGCTCCCAAATGGTCCAAGCAAGAAATTAACATGGAGGAGGTTGTTGACTAGCCATTTGCGCTGCTGTATTTGGATGTGCTAGCAAGATCATAGCAGTACTGGGAGGAGTCGAAGATGGAACAAAATGACCCACAACCTACGAAGAGATAGAAAATGATGGGTTCACAAGACTTACCAATCTTGAGCGCTCCCTCCAGTTTTGAACATCGATCTTGAAGAATTCGACTGGGTCTTCCGATTCTTTGGCTCTTGATATCGTGATCATGAAGCAAAAATTTTCATTAGATTCATGATTGGAGATTTCTAGGTACTATATAGTCGACCTTAGCAGAGTCACCATATGAACTTACAATCTTCACTTTAAGGACAAGACAGTTCATCAAAATCTTGATTCCGTCGGGTGTCAAAATATGAGACTTGTGTGTCCCATCGGGCGTGCCAAAAATTGTTGGTCATGAATCTGCCTAGTCATATAAAATGTGCCCTAGACACGACCAACATTGAAATGCCGATAGAAAGAGAAGTCTCCCGGGCCAATCTCCAGAGAGGGTTGGCTCCCAAACTAATCTAAACTAGTTTTAATGTTAAGGTTTAGAGATAACAGAAAGAGATGGAAATAATAGAAAGAGATGGAAATATGGCTAAAGCCAACATTTGATAGGGAGAATGATGGTGGACAAGAGATTACACTTTCTCAAATTATGCTTTTCATTAAAATCTTCTATGATAAATACATACAACAAAATACAATAGCCCGCAAGTAAACATATGCCCGATGCCCCTCTTCTCCACAGTGGAAACATGTTCCCCGAAACACTCCTCTTCCATACCCATGTCCAGATCTACCTCTTCCCCTTGGGTAGCCATTGTTTTGAACTTGGGGTTTGGGTTCCCCATCTTCCTTCTGATCCTGGCTGTTGCTAACCTCTACTTTCTTCTCCTCGTTTCCTTCCTCTTTTCTTCCACCAATCTTTCCTCTCCCACCAACCAAGTTTCTTCTCGAAGGCATTTTACTCACTTTATCACGAGCCGTTCCACAGATCCTGGTGTAACTGCCTCATGTCTGGCGATCTATTACATACTCAAGAACTTCTGGCTCTGATACCACTGATGGCAGACAAGAGATTACACCTCAAATTTTGTTTTTCATTAAAATATTATGTTATAAATACATACAGCAAAATACAACAGCCCGCAGGCTTTACAAAGGACCAAGCTCGACTTGGTCTTCTCCTTTGCACTTTGTCTCCCCTTTCTCTAATCTACCACCCCCTTTTCATTTACAAAGCTCAAGTTTTTATCAAGGCCTTGACCCTCTCCCCATTAATGACTCACCTGCACAAATCAATTAACAAGACCTACCAAAATTTGCTTCCCTTGCCGAGTCATCAATTTTCCCTCTTTAATTGGCCAACTCCCTGATCCACCATGAAAGCATGCATTTAATTGGTCCTTCACCTACAACCGTCACTTTGTCAGAATGTTTATCTGCAATAGCTGTCTCTTTTCTCGGATGCGTAGCCTATCCACGTGTCCAAAATTTAAATTGTCTTCAACCGACCACGAAATCATGACATGTCATGATATCATGACCAAACTGATGCCTTGCCTTCCTCTGTAGATAACATCGTGAAATCATGACCAAAATCCCCTCCATACCTTAGCTACAAAAATGTCATGATGTCGTGATACCGCGACGTCGCGATATCGCGATGAAAACTCCCCTTCGTGCCTTAGCCGCAAAAACGTCGTGACATCACGACGTCGCAATATCATGATGAAAACTCCCCCTCTTGCCTTAGCCGTAGAAATGTCATGACATCGCGATGTTGTGACATCGCAATGCCATGATATCATGATGAAAACTCCCCCTCTTGCCTTAGCCGTAGAAACATCGCGACATCGTGATGTCGCGATATCACGACGAAAACTCCCCCTCTTGCCTTAGTCGTAGAAATGTCGCGACATCATGATGTTACGATATCGCAACGTCACGATATCACGATGAAAACTCCCCCTCTTGCCTTAGCCATAGAAATGTCATGACATCATGACATCACGATATCACGACATCACAATATCACGACGAAAACTCCCCCTATTGCCTTAGTCGTAGAAACGTCGTGACATCACGACGAAAACTCCCCTTTGCCTTGCTACTGCCTTTGGGGTCGCGATTTCGTGACCCCCTCCCCAACTTTTGCTTTGGTAATTAAAACAAAACACATAACACTTAGAAAATTTTCGGTTGATGCGAGGTTGCTCTATTGCCACCGGATGCTCCTGCATCAGACACCTAGGGTAAATGGAGAAGTGACCTTCACTTCTATGCTGTTTGGTCCGCATCTTTTGTAACAGCTCCAAACACTCATCTGCCTTTGCAGCCTGCTCAATTCCTGTCTCCTGGAAAAAAAAAATTTTGCCTTCTACCAAACAAATTTTGGCATTGCTGCACACCTTCTCATCCACTGCCTGTAATGGCTTTAACTTGTGGCGCACTCCACCTTTCATCAAGGAGTATGTATTTGCACAACCATAATGCACTGCACTCTGATCAAACTGCCATGGCCTTCCTAACAACAAATGGCAAGCATCCATGGGTAAAACATCACACAGGACCTCATCCTAGTACTTCCCAATATTGAATGTGACTAAGCACTGTTCACGGACCCATGCTCTGTGGTCCTTCCGCAACCATACAATCCGGTAGGGATGCGGGTGTCTCCTCCTCTCCAGCTGTAACTTAGCAACCATCTCCTCGGAGACTAAGTTATCTGTACTCCCATTGTCTATAATAACATTACAGACTTTGCCTAAACTTTTGCACCATGTGCAGAATAGGCTTCTCCTCTGCTCTGGTTTGTCTTCATCAATCAACATGGTCCTCCTCACGATCATTGCTTCTCCTTTCTCAGCTTCTTCAGAATGTTCTGATTCAGCATCTTCCTCTGCCACAATAGCTCTGGCAGGACCCACTTGTTTCTTGTTCACTCTCTCGAGGTGCTGGGGACACTCATATGCCCGATGCCCCTCTTCTCTATAGTGGAAACATGTTCCCCGAAACACTCCTCTTCCATACCCACGTCCAGATATACCTCTTCCCCTTGGGTAGCCATTGTTCTGAACTTGGGGTTTGGGTTCCCCATCTTCCTTCTGATCCTAGCTGCTGCTAACCTCTACTTTCTTCTTCTCCTTTCCTTCCTCTTTTCTTCCACCAGTCTTTCCTTCGTGCCCTCTTCTTTTTTTCTTGCTCTCAAACCTTCTGTTTAGTTTTTCTTCAACTTTCAGAGAAAATTGGTAAGCATCTTTAATGGTGCTCACCCGAACTAAGCTCAACTCTTCCTGGATACTGGGTCTCAACCCATTAATATAATGGGCCACCTTCTCCTTGCTTGCTTCTAAATGGCCAGTTTTTATGGAGATTTTATAAAACTCCTCCATATATTCTTGGACAGTTTTATTCATCTGTCTCAAACTCTACATTTTTCTCAGTAGATCCAACTCATAATCTGCCGAAATAAACTATCTTTTTAATTTTTCTACCATCCATTCCCATCTTGTTATCCGTTCTTTTCCTCTTCTATTTTGTTCCAGCTATACTCCCTTCCACCATATGCTAGCATGACCTTTCAGCTTGGTCTTGGAAAATCTGACCCTCTCGGGATCTTCAACTTCTTCATACTCGAAGTATTCTTCTAGATCATTGATCCAATCGATTAATTCCTCCAGATCCAAGTTCTTAGAATATGTGGAAACTTCTATCTTCGGCCTCTTTCCAATCTGGGATATGGATTTGTACAGTCTGGCCTATTCCAGATCTACAACCTCCTCTTCTTATTTAGAATGATTTTCTTCTTCATCTACTTCGTCTTCATTATCTGCATATCTTCTTGGTTCGTGTCCTCTACGCAGTTCTTCTTGCAGGGCCTGAACTTGCCGTTGCAAAGCCCAAAAATCTTTTGCTGTTGTCATGCCTCTCCCACCAACCGAGTTTCTTCTCGAAGGCATTTTACTCACTTTCTCATGAGCCATTCCACAGATCCTGGTGTAACTTCCTGACGTCCGACGATCTGTTACACACTCAGGAACTTTCGGCTCTGATACCACTGATGGCGGACAAGAGATTACACCTTCTCAAATTTTGCTTTTCATTAAAATCTTCTGTTATAAATACATACAACAAAATAAAACAGCCCGCAGGCTTTACAAAGGACCAAGCTCGGCTTGGTCTTCTCCCCTGCACTCTGTCTCCCCTGTTCTCTAATCTGCCACCCCATTTTCATTTACAAAGCTCAAGTTTTTATCGAGGCCTCGACCCTCTCCCCATTAATGACTCACCTACGTGAATCAATTAACAAGACCTACCAAAATTGGCTTCCCCCATCGAGTCATCAATTTTCCCTCCTTAATTGGCCAACTCCCTGATCTGCCATGAAAGCACGCATTTAATTGGTCCTTCACCTGCAACCGTCACTTTGTCAGAATGTTTATCTGCAACAGCTGTCTCTTTTCCCATGTGCATGGCCTGTCCACGTGTCCAAATTTTAAATTGTCTTCAACCGGTCACAAAATCGTGACATGTCACGATATCGTGACCAAACTGACACCTTGCCTTCGTCTGTAGATAACATCATGAAATCACGACCAAAATCCCCTCCATACCTTAGCTACAAAAATGTTGTGACATCACGATGTCGTGATATCGTGACGTCGCGATATCATGATGAAAACTTCCCTTCGTGCCTTAGCCGCAAAAATGTCACAACATCGTGACGTCGCGATTTCGTGACGTTGCGATATCACAACAAAAACTCCCCCTCTTGCCTTAGCCATAGAAACGTCATGACATCATGACGTCGCGATATCGTGGCATTGCAATATCATGATGAAAACTCCCCCTCTTGCCTTAGCCGTAGAAACATCACAACATCGTGACGTCACGATATTGTGACATCGTGATATCATGACGAAAACTCCCCCTCTTGCCTTAGTCGCAGAAATGTCGTGACATCGCGACATCACGATGAAAACTCCCCCTCTTGCCTTAGCCACAGAAACGTCATGACATCGCAACGTCACGATATCATGACGTCACGATATCGCGATGAAAACTCCCCCTCTTGCCTTACCCGCAAAAACGTTGCGACATCGCGATGTAGCGACATCGCGACATCGCGATGTCACGACATCGTGACATCGCGACATCGCGACGTCATGACATCGCGACGTCACGATATCACGACGAAAACTCCCCTTCGCCTTGTTGCCACCTTTGGGGTCGTGATTTCACAACATGTCATTAAATCATGACATGTCGTGATTTCGCGACCCCCTCCCCAACTTTTGCTTTGGTAAATAAAACAAAACACATAACACTTAGAAAAGTTTCGGTTGATGCGAGGTTGCTCTGTTGCCGCTGGATGCTCCTGCATCAGAGAACAACCTCAGATAGCAAATAACCTCAACTAGATACTGAAGATAAGTAGCAACTAATTCTTAGAATGTACATACAGATATTGGATCAAACACTAACTATAATTTTGCCTTCAATTATATTTCAAATTTTCAAATGAAAACATAGTCAAATTCAGAACAACAGAACTCAACTCATATTTTAACACTGGACTAAATAGAAGTGAATCACACAGAAAGAATCACATGAATAACATTTTGGATCACCAACTCAAAAGACTCTAAGAACAGAGCAAAATACACTTAGGATTTTTGCTTCAATTTTTGCAAAAAGGTCCTCCTTTTCTTGATATATACATTGGTATTTATAGAGGTCTTCCCTCTCTCTTTCGAATTGCAACATTTAAAACATAAAACAGATTTTCAAGCGGAGATCCACAAAATATGCACTTGAAAAGTGAAACTATCCTCATGAATCTGCCTCAGAGAAATCACATTCCCTACTTTTATGGATCAAGCTTGAAAAATTGAACGAAAACAAGGGACTAGATTTATTCATTAAATGACTGTTCTCAGGCATGCTTGAAGCATCAGGAGATCATGAACAAGAGCTTTTAATACTGGAGGCATATTTAATTTTTGTGGCTTTGAAAACTGCATGCTTTAGCATGTTCTTCCTTCTTGCGCTGATTGCCATATTAAATTTTGGAGAGCTTTGATATTAAATTAAATGTTGGGAAACATTTAATTTTGGAGCCTCTTTGACCTTGATCTCAAAACCAATTACTTATGCAATATGAAGAAAAATACAAACAGAAATATACTAGGCCTTTGTTGTCACTTTTGTCACAAAAATGCGACATGTTGCTATATCGTGACATTTTTAACTTACTGCTTTCTCCTGTTGCCACAAATTGTGAAAATGCAACATGTCACGAAATCGTGACATCCTCCTCTCGCTTGGCTTTGTCTTCTTGTTCTTCTGCAAAAATACAACATGTCGTGAAATCGTGACATGTCACGAAATCGTGACAATTTGCCTTTTTTTTGTTTTGTCTCAATGCACTTCCCCAAAAATGTGACAAGTCATGAAATCGCAACATGTCACGAAATCACAACAATATTCTTCCATTTGGCTTTCTCCTTCTTGCTTCCGCAAAAACACAAGTCATGAAATCACGACGTGTCATGAAATCGTGACATCCTCCTCCGTTGTGCTTTCTTCGTTGCTCCTTGTCGCAAAAATGTGACAAGTCACGATTTCATGACATTCCGTACTTGGCGTTGTCCTTTCTACTTTTTCACCGCAAAAATGTGACATGTTGTGAAATCGCAACATCTTTCTCCCTTTGGCTTCATCTCCTCGACATGTCACGAAATTATGACATCCTCCACTTTGTTGGCTTTCGTCTTCATGAAGTCGTGAAATTGCGACATGTATCTATCTTCCCCTTTGTTTTAACTTTTGCCTCGTGAAAATGTGACATGTCGTGAAATCGTGACATGTTTCTCCCACCTTGGTCATTCTTGCTTTTGCCCTATGAAAATGAGACATGTCATGAAATCGTGACATGTTTCTCCATTTTGCCCTTCCGTCGCTTTTAGTCATGAAAATGTGACGTGTCATGAAATCATGACGTCCTTCTTCGTTTGGCTTTGTCTCCATGAAATGTCATGAAATCATGACATGTTCCTTCATTTTGTTCCTTTACTGGTCTAAGTCACGAAAATTCGACAAGTCATGAAATCGCGACAATCTGCCTTCATTTTGTTCTTTTCAGCTTTCTTCTCGTGAAAATGTGACATGTCGCGATATCGCGACAATTTTCTATCTTCTCGTTCATTGCCGCTTTCTATTGCAAAAATTTGACATGTCACGATTTCATGACATTTTTCCTTGGTGCTCCCCTTTGTTGCTGAATTGCGTGAAATCGCGACACCTTCCTATCACTTTGCTTTGTTTCCACTGCAAGTCACGAAAATGCGACATGTCGGGAAATTGTGACAACTTTGCCGTTACTTCTTCCTTTTCTATTTTCTAGCACGAAAATGCAACAAGTCACGAAAATGCGACATGTCATGATATCATGACATTTTCTATGCTTAGATGTTTTTCGCATTGGATTCCATGAAAATGTGACAGGTCATGAAAATGTAACATGTCACGATATCATGAAATCTGATGCTTACTTTGCTTTAACACAAAATTTGTAGAGATTTTTGTATTTTATTTATTATCCCTTTTGAGGTGCTTGGAGGGACAAATAGAGGAGTGAGTATCTCTACAATTTGTGCATTCTTTTGTATGAACAATAACAAAACAATGTGGCAAAAATGCCAAGAAGTTTGTATACATTGCTGTATATTTTTTATAGTGCTGTACAATTTTTTGTTGTTGTCATGTTTTAATGTTTTTGTGTTGTTTGTGTTTTTCAAGTTGTGAAGGGTTGGTACCGTCAGCCGACGGTATTTTCTGACGCATGGGATGTGCTGAATGTGGTGGACTGGGATTGGATTGATGCCCTTGGGCTCAAGAAGGTGACTCAGTTAGAGCCTATGGTGGGGGATTGGGCATATCTGACTGCCCTGATCAATTTATGGGATCCCCACACCAACACCTTTCATATCCCACTAGGGGAGATGACAGTGACTCTAGAGGATGTTTATCGGATTTTGTAGATTTTGATAAACGGGTTGACCATTCAAATGACTTCTCGATTTTAGCGTATGATGGTATTGACACGATGCTTTGGGCATGCGGTGGAGATGGGGGTGGATGGAGTGGTGGAGATTGCAGAGGGGGACTTCTTGAATGGTGGAATCTTGATGCGATGGTGGTTTGAGAAGGGCATGTTGGGGGTGAGGCATGTGTTGCTGATGACCCTCATCTCCAACATGCTGCTTCCTGGTTACTCAGGTGCAAGGTTCCCTTGGAACTTGCTTGAGGTAGTGTTCAGACTGGTGGAGTGCCCGATAGTAGTGCCACTAATTATGAGGTGGGGTCAAATGCTACTGACATAGTTATATGATGAGTTGTATAAGTTCTGCTGCCAAATGCGAAAGGGTATTGGGTTCAGATACCTATTGTAGTGTTGGGGATGGCAACACATAGCTATGGAGCGACCGCAAGGGTTACCTTGGACCACTCAGGGAGAGATGGTGGACAGGGAGATTGGCTATGCTACTCTATGGCGGAGGTTAGAGGAGCAGGGGTAGAGTCGATGATGGTCAGGTGTCATAGGGCACTATGTTGATGCCTTCTCCCATCTTGCTCTAGGGGAGGTGTTCTGGTGGCCATACCGAGACTGTCCAGCCTGGCCTGAGGTTGGGGAGTGGATCCAACAGGTGCATAGGGGGAGGTGGATGATCGGGTGGCACGAGACTGAGTAGGAGTACTTCTCGTACATCTGGGTGACTTGATAGTTTAGGGTGCACTAGGGATTGCCTGGTGAGCCCTTGATCTATCGACATCATGGTGATGAAAGGACTCTAGCCTGGCCGATCATTGAGCCACTGGGTGAGGAGTCAGATGCAGTGATTGATGTCCCCAATGTGGAAAAATTTGGGGTGACTATAGAGTACAACTAGTGGTGGACGATGCTACGATGGTAGGGTGAGGGGCATCTAGGAGTTTCGTATGTGGCGACAGTAGGTGGTGGGGTTGCGGAGGCATCAGGGAGGGTTGGGGGGCTCTATGAGGTTATGCGAATATGGTGGAGGTTGATGACTTGACTAGGGAGGACCTAGGGGTTCTGGAGCAGCCAGATACATAGGATGTTCTGGAGGAGTGGGTTCTAGAGTAGTCTGCCATCTTGGATATGCCCATGCCTTAGGCAATCCCAATGGATATGGAGGCTAGGTATTGTGCTGAGATAGCACGATTGGAGGAGCTACTGCGAAGATGGGATGAGGATCACAACATCAAGAGGGATCGCCTGCGGGCTTAGTTGGCATAGTGGTATGAAGCATTGACTGCATACCATTGGTAGGATGTGAAGTGGGGTCGGTTCTAGGTGGATTTGGAAGCCGAGATTATTTACCTTGGTGGACAGTTATCTGAGCTCACTCGAGGTGGATCTTCACGTCGAATGAGAGACAGTGAGGATGAGCAGTCTGCTTCCTCTCATCACAGGTGGGTGGGTGAGGGTAGCGCTAGTGGGCGTGATGCGAGGGCTAGCAGCATCCACCCTAAGAGGTCCCATAGGACCCACACCACTAGGGGTAGTTCCAGTCGCACCGATCCTACGTGATCATGGTGGCTGACTCCCTAGGCTTAGGGTTTTTGAGTTTTTGATTTTTTTGTGAGGTTCGAGGACCATTTTATTGTAGCCTACATGTATTTTTGGTGATATATATACATGAATTTCTTTTTTATTATACACTTGTCTTGATTTATTGTTACTTTTATGCACATTTATTTAGTTGATGTTTGCATGTGTTACTATGAATGCGATGTTTCTAATTATATGATGTATGCATATGGAATGGATGAAATGATTTGTTGATAACTTCGCTGTGGCACCATAGACTATACAAGATTTGTTGGATTTTTGTACTATGTGATGACTTTATGGAATGAATTTGCATGTGTAATGTTTTTGTTTTGTATTTTATGACGTGATGTAATAATGGAATGTGCTACAGTTGTGTTAAAAATGTAGTTAAGTTTTTTTTAAGATTCAGATGTTTTAACTAACAAGCCAAGACTGTACATTTATCTTAAAAGACTTTTAATCAAGGTACGAATCATACTTGAGTTTGACCAATTTATTTCACATCCCTGTGTATGCGATTGAATTTTTTTATGTGGTATTTTTTAGGATACCGCCAATGCCAGATAGGCTATCAACCAAACCTGTCCTGAGGATCATCTAATTAGCTCCTCTAACTCCTTTGTTGTATTTAGTAAGATTAATCTATGGTGCAATCTAGGATACCATAAGCTAGCTCATCCACATGCAAACATTGATTTGTACGTAGTTTTAATGCAATAGATATATCATCATGTGGGAGGTTTATCGCTAGTGACTAGTAGGCTATCCACCAAACCGGTACTAAGGATTACCTCATGACCTTCTGAATGCTAAGAGTTACAAGGATTCAAGTTTGACTCCCTTATTTTCTTCAATTGTATTGGGATACTTGCTCTTATATTTAGTGATAAAAATCACTGTTTATTTTTGTTTTTTTATTTTGAGTAAGGGATTTGAATATTGAGTGATGAGAATAACTATTGTTTATGCTTTTTGATGTATGCACTTTGTGGATTTTTGATGTCAAACTTTGGAGTTTGAAATTTGACTCTTTGCAACTTTTGATGTTTGCAACCCTTTGAGAATTTTGGGATTCTTGGGGAATTGTGTAGGGAAGATGCTTGTTCTTTTGCCAACTATCAGCATTCTTGGGGTCATTCACACAGGGGGATGAGCGAGATAACCATTTCACGTATGGTAACCTAGCCTGCTATGCAGGTTTCATATTTCATTCACACAAATTGGGAATTTTTATGTGTTTTAACTTGTGTTGGGATGCTACGTAACAAGGTGTGATCCAAGTAAAAACTCTACCTTTGTAAAATATGTCTGAATTTGTACAGTTTTTGGCTAGAAATCTAGTGACAGCTGAATGACGAAAACCCTAGATACATTAGAAGACAACTGACTATGATATGGTGAAAAATGTGGATGGCGTTTATTTTTGCTGGACTATTTACAAAGTGGAAAAATGCAGAAAATGATGGAATTTCCGAGTAATTACAGTCTATGGTGTATTTGACCTGTATGACCAACAAATATGCAATGTATGTTTGCGATGCCTAATGCAACTTATTTTTTTTGTGTTGTGATGTTTTAAGAGTATGCATGCAAGTGAGATTTTATTTTTTTTGTTATTTTTGATTATTTATTGTTTTTGAAAATTCTTTATGGTTGGTTTATCCCGAGTGGGTGTAGACCAAGTGATTCTTTCAAATCATTGGAGGTTTTGACCAAAGGGATTATAGATAGGGTGACCAAGCGGTTGTGGGAATCCTTGGAGCATTTTGTTTGACCAAATGGATTATGGGCACCTTTGGGGCATTTTAGGGTTGACCAAGCGATTGTGAGAATCCTTGGAGCTTTTGGGGTGACCAAGGGGTTTATAGATACCTTTGGGGCATTTTGGGATTAACCAAGTGATTGTGGGAATCCTTAGAGTGTTTGGTTACCAAAGGGATTTTTGGGCACCTTTGGGGCATTTTGGGGTTGACCAAGCGATTGTGAGAACCCTTGGATATTTTGGGGTGACCAAAGGGTTTATAGATACCTTTGGGGCATTTTGGGGTTGACCAAGTGATTGTGAGAATCCTTGGAGATTTTGGGGTGACCAAAGGGATTATGGGCACCTTTGGGGTGTTTTGGGGTTGACCAAGTGATTGTGAGAATCCTTGGAGCTTTTGGGGTGACCAAAGGGTTTATAGATACCTTTGGGGCATTTTGGGGTTGACCAAGTGATTGTGAGAATCCTTGGAGATTTGGGGTGACCAAAGAGTCTATAGATACCTTTGGGGCGTTTTGGGGTTGACCAAGCGATTATGAGAATACTTGGAGCTTTTGGGGTGACCAAAGGGTTTATAGATACCTTTGGGGAGTTTTGGGGTTGACCAAGTGATTGTGAGAATCCTTGGAGCTTTTGGGGTGGGCCATAGCTCTTTTAAATATGGAATGGCCTCAAATGACTGATGTTCAAGGGTTCTAGTTCCTTGATTCCTTCAAGAGAGGCGAGTTGGTATGTTCTAGGTCCTATTTTACTATCGATGACATAAGGACCTAACCAATTTTCTATGAACTTATCGCTTAAATGGGGCGGCAAGTTAGAATTTTGTTGGTTCTCTTTTAAGACCAAGTCACCAACATGAAAGTCCCTCAGGTGAAATTTCATGTTGTATGCTTTATTAAGTTACTCTTGATAGATACGTAAATGATCGAGAGTATTGATGTGTCGTTCGTCGATCAACGTAAGCTGGTCTAATTGGGCCTGCCATGTAGTTTCATCATCGATGAACTCTTGCATTGATATGCTCAGGGAAAGTATTTCCAACTTGAGAGGCATGACTGCCTAGGAGCCATACACAAGAGAAAATGGAGTTGCCCTAGTGGGCATTCGAATACGTGCGATAAGCCCATAGAGAAAGCGGGATTTAAATGTGCCAATACTTATGAATATCTATGACTATATTTTTAAGGATGGCAACTATCATTTTGTTTGACACCTCTGCTTGCCCATTTACCTATGGATAATAGGGTGTCGAAAAATTGTGCTGAATTTTGTACTTTGTTGTCAAAGTATGCACATCTTTGTTCTTAAATTATGTCCCATCATCCAAGATGATCTTTTATGGAATAGAGGTAAGCAAAATTTCTTCCACCCACTTGGTGAAGTACTCTGTGGCCGTTATGATGAATGTGTGATGGCCTAATGATGTAGGGGAGATCTTTTCGATTAGATCTAAGACCCACTGCAAAATCGACCAAGCTAATTGGATCGGCTGTAAGTCCTAAGAAGGTACATGTGTCAAATTAGCATGGTGTTGACATTTCACACACTTCCTTACATACACACAACAATATCACTCTAAAGATGGCCAATAATAGCCCATGCGAAGGATGTGCTTTGTGATGGCCATACCACTAAAGTGGCCACCGCATGTACCATCATGCACTTGGGTGATCGCCCAAGTGGACTCCTGCTAGTCCAAGCAACAGAGGAGGATCCCTTGATAGCTTTGATGGTACAAAATGTCTCCTAAAAAGACATGTTTTGCCACTTTTTGTTTGAATGATATTTTCATGGTGTGCATCAATCCAAGTGGGATGTTACCTAGCTTGAGGTAGTCTCTTATGTATGTGTACCAATCCTGCTGATCAGAAAACTTGATGGTATGAATTGCCAATCCCTCTTGAAGTTCATCCCTAACAAAAGATAAGCAGGAATGAACTTGTAAAAATATTGTTGTGTTGCTATCAAGGGGAATGGGGGAGAACAAGGACCCCAAATTGGCATGATTCAGGATATCATGGATTCGAGTGAACCTATCCTGAGATGGTTCAATATGGATTAGGTGGATTCCTAGTGTTATGTTAGAGCTTGCACACTCCATCATGGATTGTGATAATGTTTTGACTTGAATGGTTGTCATGTCACCAGAAGGGTCTTGTGGGATTAGTGACCCCAGGGAGGCCATAGTGTTCACAAAATGATTCAATGATCGAGAGAGTGTCTCAATGTCATACCATTCAAGTTTTACCAGGAATTTATCCACAAGGGCTTTGTATGCCTGCAGAACTGGGCATTTACGTTGGAATACCCATTTCACTTGGTTGAAGATTAACAATGAATCACAAAAGATATTCAAGCATTTGATGTTCATGGTGATGGTTGTTTGAAGACCTATGAGCAAGGCTTCATATTCAAAATTGTTGTTGGTGCACGAGAAATCAAGTTTAAATGATAGAGGCATTGGAGCCCCTTGCGGTATGAAAAATAAGATTCCCGTGCCACCCCCTTGCTCACATTTAGAACCATCGAAGAATAAGGTTATGTCAGCCTGTGACTTAGGATCATCAGAATCTAGCAATTTTAAGACATGGAAGACCCTATCATCGGGCAACTCTATGGTCAGAGGCTGATCGTCTTCGAGAGGAGCCTATGCTAGTTGATCAATGATGACTTGACCTTTGATGGACTTTTGTCCAATGAATTCGATGTCAAACTCTATCAATAACATGATCCATTTTGCCATGTGACTACTATGATAAGTATGACTCATCATGTACCATAATGGATTCTCCTTAGACACAACATACGTCATATTGCTCAACATGTAGTGGCATAGATTTTTGGTTGCAAATACCATCGCTAAGCATAGATTCTCAATGCATGCATATTTAAGTTCGTAACTGACCAAGGTGTGGCTAAGATAGTAAGTAGCCTATTCTTTATGTACATTTTTCTAGGCTAGCATGGCACCCAGTGCCACCTCAGTAGCTAAGATGTATAAATAGAATGACACTCCTACTCTAGGTGGTGCCAATATGGCGGTGAAGCCAAGTATTGTTTAATGTCATCGAAGGTTGACTGGCACTCATAATACCAGTGAAATGCTACCCCCCTGTGTAATAATTTATTCATGGGTCAACACTTGTCAGATAACTGTGCTATGAAGCACTTGATTGACATGACCTTTCCCTACAAGCTTCTAAGCTACTTGATGGTGGTTGGGGGAAGCATTTCAAGGATTGCCTTGACTTTATTTGGATCTACCTTGATGTCTTGTTTTGAGACTATAAAACCCAAGAGTTTTCCAGATGTGATGTGAAATACATACTTCTTGGGGTTTAGTATGAATTTGTGTTCAATGAGGCGATCGAGGATCTTGCTTAAGTCATTGAGATGATCTAGGCACAAAAGAGATTTGGCCAACAAATCATCCATATAGTCTTCCAAAGTTTTATGCATGTGATCATGGAAGATGTATGTCATAGCGCGTTGGTTGGTGACACCAGCATTTTTAAGGACAAAGGGCATGACCTTATAACAAAATGTCCCCCAAGGTGTTGTGAACACCGATTTTAGTTGATCCTCAGCATTGATACAAATCTAGTTGTATTCTGAGAAACCATCCATGAGGGAAAGCATTTTGTGGCCTGCTGTAGCATCTACCAATGCATTAATGCTAGGCAAGGGGAAATCATCCTTGGGAATAACTTTGTTTAGATATCAAAAATCGATGCATATGTGAATCCTCTCGTCAGGCTTCTTGATGGGTACCATGTTGGACAGCCATGGTGGGTAATCCATGCAGATGACAAAATGTGCATCCAATAGCTTTTGTAGCTCTTTTTTGACCATTAAGGATACTGTTGGGTGCATCTTACATAGTTTTTTCTTAACTGGCTTGACTGTCAGATCAAGAATTAGATTACGCATGACTAGCTATGGGTCTAGCCCCAACATGTCTTTGTTGGACCATGCAAAAACCTCCTTCTTCCCTTTGAGAAGGGCAATGTAATTGGCTTGCTCTTTGGGGGATAGGCTTACCCCTAGCTTGATGATTTGTGGGTTCATTGGATCAGAGCCAATGTCTACGTCAGTTGTCTCTTCTACTGACATGTTGGACCTATCCTCCAATTGGTGTGTAGTTGGGATCAGGTGGATATCAGTTGCTAAACTTAGATCTATGTTTGGAATGTCAGGTTCCTCTTCAGCATGGAATATATCTTGAGTTGGTATTGGGGTGAAATGAAGCATCTCACCATAAGGCCAATACTCTTATGGGTATGGTGGTGAGTTAGCATGATACCAGTCTATGGCATCTAGGTTTAGATACAATGGTCATGTTGGATCAACTGGATTATGGATGGGGTCAGTTAAGTTAATGGAGATCATGTTGATGAAGCAAATTTGGTCTCCATTAGCATGCGGGTGGTGACTCAGACATCCTTGGTGATATTTATGCTCTGGATCTGGCTCTATGGGTATTAGCACAAATGGATCGGACCTATGTGTAGATAACAGGACAAGGTCTGCCCTTGGCACTGATGGCTCTATAGGGTCTTTGGGCGGAAGGTGCTCTTTGTATGACCAAAGTGGCAAGTGTAGCACTTGGTCCAACTGTGCTTGGTTTAGGTGCCACCTATGCCTTGGCTCCATGTTTAGTTGTTCAAACATGTCATCAATGTCCATGGGGTATTCTCATTGTTGCTACCGCATATGGTTGAGATAGGCCATCTCAGTCTCATCTTCATAATAGTTGTCAAATATCCATAGACATTCATTGGCTTTGACAACTATTTATAGCATGTGGGGCTCACTCTGCATGAGAAAATTAATTTGGTCCCATCGGAGTTGTTCTGATCTCTGTGGGAGGACCTTATTATCTCAATCGAAGTTGCTCGATTGGAGCATTCACGAGAAACATTGCCAAGAGGTTCTCCTGATAGTCATCTATGGGCGTCACTTGCGAGTGATTGCTATTACCCTCTAAAGAGTCCCAAGGTGCTACCTCAAACTCTGACTCATCTTTTGAAGATCCTTCTTGGTCTTGTCTATATCCCTTTTGGAGGCATGTTCTTGAAATTTCCCCTTTCTCGATCAAAGGTGAGGAGTTGTTGAGGCCCACAAGGTTGGTTGTTAACCATGGGAGATAATCCCCCAATGTGTATGCTATGTTAGGATTGGAATATGGATATTGTGCCAACTCATCCTTGTTGCATAGACCTAGGCCTTGCATGTTCTCTACCAATATGTCAAGGGGAAGAGGGTGGTTGAAACCTACTCTTGATTTTTTGTATGGCATCTGATATCTTGGTTGACAAAAAACTTGCACTCCTTTTTCATATCTGCCCAACCCATATCCATGTCAATTACATTGGCCAAGATATTTCAAAGCAAAGTCTGGGTTGGAAAAATAGTTGACATTCTTAGCAAAGGTCTCTTCATCCTCTTCCTCTTGCAGGTAAGGTTCAATGCCATTATCTAGGCCCCCATATACAAAATTTGTCTAATTTGGTGGGTAGCCCAAAGAGACAATAGTGCTGATGGGGAGGCGAGGTCTCCCCATGTCCTGAATGGACTCAAGCGTGGGTGTTGCTACAATTTTCTACACTAGATACTCCCCCAGGCCCGTATTGTCCATCTCAATGGTGATCGTTGGTGGTTGAGGGGGAGGGAATGGGAGTTCTTCCTGAGTCCACTCCATGTCATGTGAACTAGGCATCTCGACTTCCATTCGACTAGGCACATCTTCGATAGATATGGTTGAGACTGATGGCGGTGCCTCTTCTAAGGGTTTCTTCCCATTGTCCTTTGGTTTGGCCACTGTAGGTGGCATCGTTGGTGAAGGACTAGATGATGAACATGGACCCAACTGGGGATTTGAAGGACTTAACAGTGGGGACGTATGTGGAATTGGACCCTATTTGGATTGATTCAATTGAAAGTCCAAATGTGTTGATGGAAGGGTCGATTGTGGCATCAGTTGCACCGCATTGCAATACTTGAAGGTCTCTATGTATGCCATGACTACATGCACTTACCATTTGTATGTGTACTTTAGGCACTGATGGGCTATCAAAGAGACACACTTCATGTCCCTGATCCAAGGCCGACCCAACAAGATATTATAGGCCATCTCACCTTCCAAGATATGCCACAACCTAGGAATAGTCTTTTATCCCACTTGGATGGGTAGGGCAATTGTGCCAACCGTCGAGCATGTCATTGAATGCTCGAAGAGTATAGGTGGAGGCTACAATGTGAGATGCTAGCAACTTGAGGTGTTTCAATGCCATTGTTGTCATTATATTACTGGATGAGCCAGTGTCCACTAACACCCTCTTATATGGAGTCTTGTTGATCCGTGTAATGATGTGCAGGGGTGGATCCACCATATCACCAGTCACCAATTTCAATTCATCTTCTCTAAAGGTGATTATTGGCTCTGTACATCATTTTACATGTCCCACAAAGTTGGTGAAATAATTTGCTTCATGGGGTTGTAGCTCGATGGCATTGAGTATCTCCATTAGAGCCTCTCGATGGGGCGATGATTGTTGTATGAGCTCATAGATGGAGAGCCTAGCTGACATGGTCCTTAAACTTTGGATAAATTTAGTCTGAATCATGGCCACTAGTCTAGGTGACGGAGGTTGTGTAGGGTACTGTTAAGGTTGTGACATTGATGGAACCTCTCCTGTATTTTCTGCGAGGGCAACTATGCTTGGATACCTCTTGTTCTGTGTCACTATGCTTATCATCCCTACATACCCCTGCATGGGGTAGTTTTGTGTCACCTCATTGACTTGTAGAGTCTTTGCCTACACATCATGGGTAGGCAAGGGGTCTTTGAAGACCTCCATGTGTTGGTTGTTTAGCGCTACGAGATTATCCACCGCTAGCATCTTGTTATCTATTAGGTCTTGCACTAATATTTTGAACTTCCAATATGCGTAAAGGTCATGTCCTTTTTGTCAATGAAATATATAGTACAATTCTTCTATATAGCCCTTGGGTTTTGGTGCGTTGGGGTCTACGGGTCAAATTTCTAGCAGGTTTATCAGGTTTACCATGGAAAAGCGATCAAACAAGGAGTCTTTAGACTCTGTGAATGGTGTGAATTGTCGCCTAGGGCGATGTTGCTAATTTTGCTCTTGCATATGATTTTTATTTTCATAGGTGTCAAGAGGAACTGCTTGATAATTAGCCTTTGGGGATTGTGTTGCTTTTGTAGGCTTAGGTATGTTTATAGCAACCTAATTGACCATGACAAGTTTCGGTTGTATTGATCCAGTTGTGGCAATATTGTCATATTGTATCTTGATCTCCTCAATGATTCTGGTTTGTGCCAAAGCTTCCTCGAGAGTGGCATATTGCTACAGCTACAATAGCAAAGAGATCGACCTCAAACAACTCTTTAAGAAAATTTGGGTCAGGTCAGCCATGGGAGGGAGGTAAGGTAGCTTTGAAAGCAATGTCCCCCATCGATTTCCATAAGCTACCATGGTATCTTCCTCATACTGCCTAAGGCTATCTAGGTCACTTAATGACACCTTCTTCTTGGTATTGAAGGCAAAATGTTCTAGGAACACATCCACTAGCTAGTCCAGGTTACTGATGCTATGCTTCGGCAACTAGGTAAACCAATCCGAGGTAGGGCCTGCGAACATGGTTATAAATGTTCTTAGAAGTAAAGCATCATTGTCCTAAATGCGAAAGCATTGGCTCAGGAATATTGTCACGTGCTCTTGGGCATCCTCATCCCATCTAAATATTGCCAATTGAGGCATTTTAAAGTGTTTAGGGTATGGGGGTGCAGGTACTAAAGGATGCACAAGGTGACTATGGAGCTAGCGTAAAGTGGGATTTTTGGGCCCAGAAGTCTTGGTCTCCATAGACTCTACGCGCTCTAGAAGCGCTTTGTATGCATCGAAATATTTGATCTCTTCCTCATTGGTTTGTTCCCATTGTGAATTGTGGGTAACTTGAGGCCTATGGTGGGGTAGCCGAATAACACACCCCCTACCTTGGTAGGGAATTTCAGCCCACTCTTCTTCTTGCTCAAACTCCTCATAGGCTTCTTTAGAAGTTCCTAGGCATGACATATAAACATGGGTGGGTGCTCGTGGAGGGTGCCCGTCATTGGCTCTAGGGGTGGTCTCCTACTCAAGTCTAGGAGGTCTTGGAGGCAACACTTGGTAAGGTCGTGGAGACCTGTCTCACACCAAGGGGTTGTGCCTCTCATACAACTCTATCCTATGCATGTGAGGGTTTGGGACCCTCTCAGGCATAGTGTTATAGAGCAACTCATCTGTCTGACGCCGAATGCGCTCTTTGCTAAGGTGATACAGGTGCTCTAACTATTGTTGGTCTTGCTCAAGCTGCATGATTTACACTTGGCAAGAAATATGTTTTGCAAATGCCAAGTCAATTTGTTTTGTTGTATTGAGTCTAGGAGGCCTAGATGCCTCTCCTACACATCTATCTCAGTCGTGGTGATCCAAGATATCTATAGGTTACTTCCCTCGATTGAGGTTAGTGGCATTCATTCGAGGCTATAGCCTCAGTAGGTGATCTTGATAAATAGCAGGTGTGGAGGTGCATTTCTCCCATGTTGTATATTGCTCTTGAGGAATGTAGTGGTTTTCCTCATGCTCCCTTTCATATATGTGAAAGGTACGGGCATATTTGGCTTGCCCTGTTTGAAGAGCCTTGTGCTCTGGATTTGGCCTATTGTTTTTTAAAGTAATTAGGGGTAGAGGAGGGATGATGTAATCATGTGGCCCCTCCTTATGGACCCTATGTTGTTCTAGCGCTTCATCGCATGGTGGCCACTCATAATGAGTGTCTAAGGGAGCCCTCCCATATATGTTGAGTGCCACGTGTATGGACTCCTCCTGAAAGGGTGTATGTTGCATGGGCATGCCCCTTAAAGGGGTGCCTCTATAGTCCTATTTTGTCATGGTATGATGTGGACTATTTTGTGGGTTAGGCCACCAAGGTGGTATGACCAAGTCCTTGGGGCTATAGCGGAGGCGACTTGTGCCCCCTTGTACACTTTTCGTAGCTTCTGCCTATGATTGGGCTTGGCTACAGATGGACACCATGGTGGTGTACCTCTACAACATATGTAGGTTTTTATCTTCTTTACAATTTTTTATGCTACACTGAACAAACAGGAGCCACACAAACAAAGAAGTGATTATCTCATTTATGGATTAAATGTGTGCCCTAAATCTGGTTTAGTGTGTTTTGATTTTGTGGTGAAAACCTTGTAAAGAAAATTTTGTTGTACATGCAATATGAGGGCTCTTATGTCTCCCAAAATGGTCACCCCTTCAATATACCACTACCAGGTCGTTATACCAAACCTCTCAATATACCTGCCCTTACATGAGGGAAACTATTGGTATGCGAGAGTAGAACAGTACATGGAACATAGGCGGTATGAAAGGGGAATTGCTCTATTTTTGAAAACTACCATAGAAGAATTATCCTCATGCACTAGGAATCACCACAGCTACACTTGGTCAGATTTCATTAGGATTTACATCTAGAAATAGTAGTGATTAGGGTTATGTATGCAAAATTCAAGCCAAGGTGATGATGAAATCCACCATTGGTCTTGATCAAGTTTTGAGGTTTTACGACCAACTTATTGATGTTTATATTATCACATGATGTGTGTGGTTATTTTTACTTGCACAAAGAAAGGAAACATTCGATAAAATCTTCCATGCAAGCAAAGAAAATAGAAAAATCATAGAAACAAAGATAGAAAATTATAGAAGATGTTCAGAAAACCTACCTCTTCTCTACCTACACCAAATGCCCCTGAGTTTCTACTCAAAACATGCACAGAGAGCTAATCATCCCGAGGTGGTATGAATAGCAGATCTGTATTCATCACAGGGTGGGATGAATGTCGTATTCATCCCGATGTGGCACGAATTCCAGTCTATATGTCATAGGGTGGCATGAGCAGTAGTCCTGCGCTTGAAGGATTAACACCTGCAAGCAAAAACATAAAATTTTGTTTAGAATCTTGATCCCAAAATTAGGGGATAGCATCCCACCATGATCACCACTGAAAGCATGAGTATACGAAAGCAATGGCATACCAGGTGCGATGCAAACAAAAGAGGATGTAATGCTAAGTCCTACGAATAAATCAAAGAACTAAAGTGCATGAAAAGGGAAAACAAATGAAATAAAATGAGATATAAAGAAAATGTAAAGTTCAGCCCTTTATTTTATTAATTTTACTTTGGTATTAGGTTACAATACATCTCCTTCATTTTTAGGGGCTATAAGCGTTAGATATAGTTTTGTTACACCACAGATGGTACGCTCCCATTTGGGATCTTCCACGTGCCCACATTTGAAATGGGTAGGCCAAACATCACCATCGCTTACATGGATGCATCTTTAGTTCCTTGCTACCCCTCTGGTGTCGATATCCTATGTTCAGAGAAATAGCAAACAATTAATAGCACCTATGGATGGAGGGAAACATGCAATCCCCAAGGCCTTCGGTTAATACATGCATGAAATAATTAAAATGGTAATAAAAAAAAATCGGAATAATATGAAATTTGGACAGAAGCATGCAAACACCATCATGAACACATTGCAAAAGGAACAACAAAGAAATATATTGTAGATTTCTAATCACTCTAGGATGGGACGATTAGGACTGTCATAAAATATCAGCATGCAACCTCCTAAATTTCCCATACATAGGCCTCAAAAACACCTGCAAAGTTTGTTTTAGGAAAAATAGGGCATTTTGAGATGACCCATAATGTCAAATTTTGTATATTCAGCCCCAATCACCATGTATCTGAAGATGCTCCCTATACATTAGTGAAAGCAAAAAACAATGAAAATACAGTCAAAACTCATCAGAATGGCATGAAATTTGAATGGCAGCATATGTGAATGACATAAAATAATATGCAAAATAAAAAATGAAGAAATATACTACAAGTTTATAATCACTCCGGGGTGGGGCGATTAGAACTACAGTAGTGCAGGGGGTGCCAGGGGGCAGGACACCCACCGTTTGGGGCTTGGTTTCAACACCAATCCACTTGGGATGGGTCCAAAACCTCCTAGGGGTTTTTTTTGGCAAATTGGATGGGGTATTGTGGCCAAATATTCAGGTTTTAGGTCTATATTGCGCTTCCAATGTTCACCCAATAACCTCCCTTCCAAAAGAGAGATCAAGGATGTAAGAAGCACAAGTGAGGGGTGAGGATGTAATTTGGCAACACTCCATTGGTCCAAATGTTCCTACTCTATTCATTTTTTGGGTGAGAAGACTCACCATTTTATAGACCTTAGGGTCTCTTGTGCATGAGAATGCAGAGGTGCCACTTGGCCATCATGCCTTGTCAGGGGAGAGAAGATTCCTCCATGATTAAGGGTTCCATGACTGCCTCTATGACTGCCTCTTTGAGCTCAAAAATGCTTACTCACACTCCCATGCATTGAAGGTGGAGTTGAGTGGCAGATATGAGCTGCCATTTGTCAAGGTTTGACATTTTACCCATCAAACCTGCTATTCACCCCACACTGGAGTGAATGCTGCTAATCATATCGGGGTGGGATGAATACCAGTTTGTAATCATCCCAGGGTGGAACGAATAGGGAGAAGAGTGCCTGAAAAGTGCCAAATTGACCTCTGACCTTCCAAAACTACTGTGGGAGTGGTTAGGACCATTGTTTAACCTCTAGGGGCTGCCCTAGGGGCTATGTATGTCAATTTGATTAGTGCTTGTCATCACATAATCAAATTGGTGCTATTTTGGTGTCTACAACATCATTTGGAGCATATTATAACAATAAAGGATAAAGGGGAATATGATTTCCTATGCACTAAATAAGAGATATATCTATATATGCTCAAAGATAAAGTACACACTTAGGTTTTAGATGACTAGATGGATGAGTGGGATGTTGGCACGCGGGGAGTAGATCTATACGAAGAATTCAAGATAATGAAACTTGAAGTATATCCAATACAATGATATGATATTAACACATAAAAACCACTGAACCTCCAAGTACACACCACCCACTAGAACCAAGAGTACACACACCACTACAACCATACAAATGAGAAAAAAAACATTTCATTATTGTCTAGACATTACAAGTTTTGATGAGGAATTTGTGCAAAGAGTGGATAACATGTGAAGACACATCAAACCATGTACTTTATTGCACATAAGTAGTTTTTAAATAAAATAGTAACAATAAATGTACTATAATAATTGGATGATGTAAATAGACGACATGTAAATATAGAAAAGAAAGTCAAAATTCCCTCAAAATATATTTTAGGAAATGTACCATATGGCTAGAAGCATGAAAATAAAAAGTTACATGAAATGAAAGGAATAGTAATTGGTGAGAATGGCTTGAAAAAATCATTTGTAATGTTACACTCAATGATTTTCAAACAATGAAGGGACATCTCCCATGGCCAACAAGTGATAACTATGCCATCACCAATTTAGAAACATGGACAAATTTAAATAGAGAGATACACAATATAAAGATATTCAAAGCTTTAATAGATCTATTAAAAGTCTATATAAGAAGGGATCCCATTGGTACATCTTGACAAGCCTAGTTTTTTCTCTTAAATTCAAAAGATTGTAAAGTCTTCCCTAGAGACTCTAGTTCCAAAATATAAGGCTATTGTTTGTTTGGTTATTTAACTCCTACAATTAGAAGTCCCTTGTGAATTACCAAATTATAGTGAAAATTTCACTATATGAAGGTATACCTTTACCTTAAGATAAATATAAGCAAATCCATATTAAAAACTAATCAAATGGAGGGCCTTGAGTCTTCATCCACAAGTCAAACAATTTATTTGAAGAAGACACTAGTGGAGGACAATCTATGCCATAGACTACTAACATGTCAAAGCTTCTCCCACAACAAGGAAAAGTCATTCACCCAAATAATCCTAGTAAAGGATAATAACCGGTGGTGACTAAGTTGAATCCCATCATCAGAAGGATCCTTGAAACCCTTTTTGTGAAGACTATAAAGGTTTTATTTATTTTAGGATCTCTAATAGCTTGTTTTGTTGGGATCTATTTGCTTCTCTAGTATATGGGCCCTAAAACTAAGCTACCCCCCTGTGGTCATTGGGTTGCAACATTCCATACACCTAGGGATAATTGCTTAATGACATGAGAAAACACTTGTTACAGGAAACCCAAGGACCTTATAGGGATAGAATAAGGAGGGTCATACAAACCAAGTAAGGAGTTAGAGGTAAGAAATTCTTGTTGGTCTATGTATGAATCACCTAAAGGCTTAATGGTAGGAGTAGTTATAATATCATTAAAAATACAAATAGGATAGAAAGCATGTCCATAAAACAAGGTCTAGTGGAATCCTACATAGAGGTATATTCCAATTGAGGTAGGGGATAGGGAAACTTTAGATGTAGTACCGACTGAGCTAAGGACTAGGCTGAAGTTCAAGAGAGGGGGCCACTAGAGTAACTAGGTAATTGAAGGATATTTCCAAGACCAAAGTATTACTGATATCTAGTGATATAATATGGGTAAGAAGAAACGATCAACATGGCTTGAATATTAAGAAATACCAAGATTTACCATTAGAGTGGACCTCCATCAATAAACACCACCACCCAAGATCAATTTTCCATGAGATATGTTACTACATCAATGAAACCTTTAAAAAATGACTATGCTTCATGTGGAGATCTTTATGGTGATTTAACCCTCAGTCATATCTAGATATCCCATAATTAAATGCAACACAATCACTCTACTCTAGTAGTCAAGAAATATGTAGGTACTCCTACCACATTTTGGAAGGACTTTTGAATTTCAAATTTTGTTCCAAATTTTAAAAATAGTCATATCAAGGGGAGAGGAAAAAGGTTGATTTTGTGTCATGTCTAGCATTTTAGCTTGAGTAGTTATTCTTTCCTTTTCCATTTTATTTTTTAGTGTAGAGTTGAGGCATAGTCCAGCTTCCTGTATAGGGCATTGAGCCTCTTTCAATTATGTTTAAACATAATATGATTTAATATGAACATAAGGAGCTATGAATATAATATTTTGGTCCTAGTTTGAGTGTTCATATAAATTTATATGGGAGACTATGAGTATTTCACTATTTTTATCCTAATTTCCATAGGAAGTATTTTTATTTGTGTTCATGTATAATTGGGACTTTGTTCAATTTTTATGTCATGTTTTTTTTCATGTTTTCACTCATACCACTAAAATATTAAACGGTAATTGTAGTATATTGGAACATCACAAATCATATATTAGGCTAGTTAGGCTACTTAGATTTATTTTTTTATCATTTAATTTCTAGTCATTTCCTACTTTTCTTTTTCTTCTTTTTTCTTGGTAAAACACTGGTAGAATAGGATAGCTTAAGAGGAAGAGTTTCAAGATTGCACCCAAGCAACGATATTTTCTTGATAAAAAATCTCAAAGGTAATTAGAAGGAGATACGTTCCATGCTCCCTAGACTGCTTAAGGCTATTACCCCAAGTGAGGTGTAGGGCACTAGATACACTCACTTAGAAAAATACCGCATTCATGAGGGGTCATGGTGTCCTATTGTGTAGGGTTTTTTTCTAGCCCCAACACCTTGGAATGGTAGTTCCAAAATACAAAGGTATTCCTTGAAAATATTTAGAGACCTTGTTGAAAACTTTATCAAGCAATTATTTATCTATATTAAATAAAATGTTATTATTAGTGACCTATACCAACAAAGATAATGCAAATATGATAATGATGAGTCCTAGTGGGAATAATTCAATACATCTCTCAATATATATATTTTAGACATCTTCATTTGAAATATTAATCAATAAATATCATTCTATATAGATCCAATCAATATATTTCTATAGACACACAATTAACATGGACAAGACAATAGAAACCATCCTTGTCAAAAGAGGTAAACTAAATATTAAATATCATAAAGAGGAAGATAAGTTTCCTCTAACCTAAAGGGGTAGTATAAGAAAAAACATGTTGTAGGTAATGGATTCATAGACTCACGCTAGGCCAACAATATTAGTACTACTACAAACCTTTAGAATCTTGTCATATGGAATCCCCAATAATAAAAAAAATCCTACAAGGAGGTATTTCCCATTGGATGAACCTCTTTAATCCATATTATATCAACTTGTAAAAGCTAAAATTATAGAACTTCCACTTTTAAAACATATATAACTTTTATGGGGAAAGGCTCCTTAGTTTTCTCCTAATGAGCAATGTGCCTTCCACTACATTAATAGTCATGTGGTCGATAGATGCATTAACCTCAAGAATGTAATCCAAGACCTAATCAAGAATGGTCAATTTGTTTTCAATGTATTTGAATGCCAATATTCTTCTAATAGACATCTAAAAATATTCTAGAATATGCTACCTAATAATAAGCAAAGCCATAAAATATCAAATAATATTCATTAAAATAACATACCAATTATAAATAATTGGACGATTGTGATAGTCCATTATTTTAATTATATCTCTCATATTTTTATTGTAATAAGACAACACAAAAATATGTCAACTAATCAACCTTAAAAACCTCTCCTAGTCCTTCATACAAAAATAACTTAACCTAAAGGACATCCTTTAATTATCCAATGAATAAATAAGGACACAGTTCCTTTCAATTTACTACAAAGACATGAGAGTATGCTTAAAAAACCTCCCCTTTTGAACTTCTTAGGACTCCTATAGCTGACACATACATATTACTCAAAAAAATTAGTGAAAAATCCATTCCTGAAGAACTCAACCTAAGGTATCTTACCCATTTAGTAGATTCCTTTGGTGTTAACAATAAAACTATATCATTCCTTTATGATGATATCCCTCAATATTCTATAGTTAAAGATCTCCAATTATACATTATATGCCATATTTATCAAATTAATTTTAATTGATAATGGTTATAGTCTCAATATCTACAACCTAACATTCATAAACCATTCTGGGATAACTGAACAAGATTTAGAAAAATCTAGTCTTGTTATTAGGGAATTCAACAATGGAAAACATGAAAGCAGTGGTACTATAATATTACCCCCAAAAATCTAATCTTATATTCTCAGCACTCTTTCCTATGTTAGGCCATGATACTTAAAATATAACATTGTTCTTAGATGTAGGCCATTACTTTAATTTTGCACCAATACCATAAAGATAAATATATGGGCAATACTTATCATATTTTATTTAACCCATAACCTTTCATCTATTATAAAATTAAAGAGATAAAAATTGCAAAATATCATATTTTCCTTCTCTAAATTATTTTCTAGAATATTCATCTTCTTCTTCTTCTTCTAAGTCTCCTACCTCTGATGCATTAAGGTCTCTTGTTGTAAATAATTCACCTAACAATGGGATTATGGATCAAAAATGTTAATCCAAAAGTTATTGTTAATAAAAAATAAGTAATCATTAATTTATCCTATACCTATGTGAGTTTCATCTATCTCCTCAAACCTTGAATTTTCCTTGTAGCATAAAGGGTAAAATAGTGCAAATGTGAAGCTACTCCTTCACTTTCATTGGTACCAAGAACTAGGACAAAATCCATGGTAGTAACCCTTATTCAACTTAACAATAGTATTTTTAATTTAATACAAAAATAAAATAATAGTATTCTTTAACCACTAGACTCCAAGTCTCCATGTTCATCTTCAATCCAATATATATCTATTATGAAATCCCTTTGGTGGTAATATTTGACAATTATATGCACATTAAAAATAAGGATGTATAAAGTCCCAGATGTATATCAATTGGTTCATCCAAACCCCATAAGGGGGAGGAGGTCCAAGGTTCAAATCTTGAGCTTTGCCATACTGAACGCTTGTCCCTTTCCTGGTGCTTTAAATGGTGTAAAAGGTTTAAAATTATTGTGGCATGGTGGTTATAGGTGCGGACTGTGCGAAGATATGTGTGACGTCTTCTGGGGTGGACAACACCGACGACCATAAAAGTTGGACAACTTGCCTAGATTGATGGCTGCTATCGATTCCACCATGTTAATTAAAAAAATAAGGATGTATAAAATATTTATTCAAAATATAAGATTCAACAAAAATGTTCTATGAATTTCTAACCCTAATGCAATAGCAAAGATAAATCTTTTAATAAAACTTTTCTTAAAATTCTTATAAATATCATTAGCAAAACTAGTAGTAATTGGCATCTCCAGGTGTATCATGCACTATGGTCTTCCTGCACTAATGTTAGAAATATTATGGGTAGAATGCCCTATGAATTGGTATATGAACTAAATTCACGTTTCCTTTCTTCTAAATATTATATCCTTATGCATTTTGTTGTAAGAAACCTCAATTAGAGATGAATATTTTCTTTCTTGTCTCATTTGGTTGGACATATTCAATGAAAAGTGGATCCACACCTTCCAAAACATAATGGTCTACTATAAAAGGCTTAAATATACCTAGAGAAGAAAGTTAAAATCATGATACCTTGGAGTTGATGATTTTATCCTGAAATAGGATTATATAAACATCGATGCCAAAACCAAGCTCTAAGGAATATTTGATTCAAATTGGCTAGGCTCATACATCATAACCATTGAGTATGGTTCAAGTGCTTATTCTTGCCACACTTGATGAAAAAAAACTTAATACAACGATGAACATAATGCATCTAAAAAATATTATATTTGAGCTTGTATCAACTACCTATTTTTTTAGTTCCTTGTTGTTAGTTGCTTGTGTCTTCTTATATTCACATGTATTCCTTTGTTTGGATTGTCTATTGCATATTAATTCAATGATTTTTAATAATATTAAAATGATGATCATGGTCAGGGTAGTTTGTTTACCTTTTACTAGGTGACTGGTGCAAGTGGATCCTCTCAATACCATTATGTGAATCAATCATTGTTTGACCAGTAAAATATCTATTTTATTTTATGTCAAACTTTTGCTCATCTTTTCAATATTCTATATCATTAATCACTTTACACATGATGAATATTATGAATTCCATAGGTTTGGATGGAATGATAAATCTTGTATCTTAAATATTATATCTCATCAATCACTTTTTACATGATGAATACTATGAGATTCATAGTTGTTGATGCCAAGATCAATCTCATATCTTTAATATTTTATCTCATAAACCAGTTATTGCATGTGAATCGTATGAGGTTCACAAGTGTTTTTGGTAAGATTAATATTATCCCCTCAATATATTCCTACAATATTAATATTATGGGGTTCATAGGTTTTGATAGGAAGGTCAATAAAATCCAACACTCTATTTAATTAAATATTCAATTTGATCAATTCTTTAGTGCATGATGAATACTATGAGGTTCACAAGTGATGATGGTAATATTGATCATATTATTTTTATCATCTATGTGTTACCATGCACAGGGGAAATATGTTCATAATAAATTCATCCTCCCAAAAGAGGATATAATCTATTGTCATAACAAATAATCTCTAACTAGTAGTCATCTATGGCATTTTTGTATTACACAAACTAGTCCAAGTAGAAGTACTCTAATTATTTTTATAAAGGTAAATCTAAAAAAGTAAATTATAAGTCCTTTAGGGAAAGCTAAACTAGAATTCCTCCAAGAAAATATAAATTAAAATTCCTCTAGAAAATGCTAATTTATAAGTCTTTTGGGTAAACCTAAATCAAAATTCTTATGGGCAAAACAAAATACCTATAGGAACTTGCTTAAAAGTAAATATATATTACAAAAATAAATTTTTTTATAAATCATCCCTCTTATAGTTTCCTAGGGGTATACCAAATAATGTAATTTATCTTTTTAATCTTACCTAAAACCCCCCTTTAGGCAAATATTTTGAATTTATTTGTACATGTTTTGTATCATAGGAAGTTAACTAAAGGCCCTTTGGGAAAATTTTCTATATATAGGTATTTATATTTGTATACAAATCAATTGTTTCATATTCAATGTCCCCTTTAGAAAATTTGTTATCTAAGATAATGTATCCTTTAGAAATTATTTATTCACATACACACACACACACACACACACACACATATATATATAGTTTATAATATACCAAGACCTCTTAGCATTATCCATAAGAACCATTAATTGCATATCTTTGTACACTTATTTATACATCTATCATCCATAATATCATCATATAACTCAATATTTAATCATTTATAATCATCAAACATTCATCATTGTATCCATGCAATATCATTTAATCTTCTTTAACTGTTAAAATAGTATTGCATTTAGTCCTAATAAAATTATATGTCACTCATTTAATGTAACTATTAAACATAATAGTGTAATCAATAGACATAATATAAGTACTAATAAATCATCATCATAATATTAATCAAATCATAATAGCATGACACATCTACTCTTTCATGATAAATAAAGTAAAAAATCCATTACAATTCAAAAAATTAAACATACACAAACAAGTCATCACATCCATATCTATAACAAACCATTATGGTTCCATACACAAATATAAATACATATATTACATATATGTGCATATGTGTGTGTATGTTAGACGTTAAATACATCAACAAAAACTACTATGCTACCTCAATATTGTACAAGAAACAACTAAAATTTGCCCTTGTATGGGCATCTACCTCTATAAGATCATGTAAGGTACTCCTCATACTCCTTTCCTTCTAGTTAGTGGTTGCATATACACTACCCTCTATGAATGATGTATCATAGACCTATGTGTATTTATATCAATGTCCATATCCATATAAGTTAAGGTAAGCAATGATCCATTAGGACTACTACATGGTATGCAATCCAATAGTGAGTCACCCACTTGATCTCCATATTCAAGTCTCTCATTACCCAAGGTAGCTTTATTATGTGTCTCTACTAGGTAGTAACCATATAATCTAGTAGGGTTTGAACTAGTTGGTTATTATCATTCCCTCCTATTATTATATCCTTTATCCCATTGTATATTTCTTTGTACTCATACACTATATGATATATTATATCACCATGAATTACCTCAATAGGTGCTCCCTCTCTATCATTTACATTGCCAACACCATCTACAAGATTGAAATATATTGTACTAGGTTGTATTTTCTTACCTCCATGATAGATAGAGAGGGTCTCTAGGGGCCTATAGTGCCTAGCATAATCCTTGATAGTGGTGAAGAAGGTGTTATTTATACTATTTTTTGCCTCTATCTTTACTAGTGGTACTCTCTACACCACATCACTGGTGGTGAAACTAAGTTTTGTGCACTCCTATCCTACTTTCCTAACCTTATTTTCTCCCCTATTGATAGATGAATACTAGTTAACATCAAAGGGTGAATGGTTTAGTGCCATCCCTAATAACCATTAGTCATCCTAGGATTATCATACCAAGATCTATTATTACTAAATAAGAAATATCAAGCTTAATATAGGAGCTTAGATTTGACTATGGTCTCAACCTCCTCTTTTGTGTGCTTCTTTTATGCCACATAAGACCCTCTAGGATACACTACTGTATTCCAAAATTGTAGACAATGTTGTTAAAAAAAGATATATCACTCTCTCCATAGTCCTACCAATCACCTAATTTTCTTAATAAAATCCAACTAGAATTCATCCTCATATAATCTAGGATTTATTTTGTATGATTACTAAATTACTTGATACCTATCCAAGTTAATCATGTTCCTCTTTGATACTCTAAAAATACTCCTATGAGGTCTCCCATGTGTAACCTCAATATATCTCCTAGATCTGTATGTTATCAGAACCTCAAGGTTCACTATCAACTTAGCAACCCTAATGGACTCATAATGATGATATGCTCATAGGACTACACCTACAACAATGTTTAGTAAGTAAATCTCAATTGTCCTTTATAAATAACCTGACACAAATATTTGTATAATCATGTCAATACCATTGGAAAATAAGAAAATACTATTTATTATTCCATCATGACTACCACTAATGTCACCCATATATAATGCACCCTCTAGTCGTTGGTACCACCAATGATTAATCTTGACAGTAGGGCACATACAAGTGTATTCTATCTATCCAATTATCCCCTTGGATAGGCAACATTGATGTCAAATCTAGATGTAACAATAGGGATGTTTGTGTCCCCCAAAGGATAATATAAGCTTCTCCTCTAGTCCTAGTTGATTTGGTCCAACACCACCCTAATAGAAATATAAAAAATATACCACACATGCTTTAGTATGATAGTGAGCTCCCAAATACTATCTCTCATATAAGGACATCAAGAGAGCCTTATTAGACTCAACCTTTAGAATTAGGGTCACATGGTACAACCCTATTGTTGCAAGCATTGTATGGCCTACAAACCCTAATAATCTCTAAATAGTCTCTAATAAAAGTGGCCAAGTCTATACAATCCATCTATTAGCCTTGATTCTTACAAAATTAACTAAAAAATAAATTTAAATTTAAGAAGCAAAAACACCATCACTCACCAAAAATGTCATTAGGTAGAAAAAGTACCACAAGATAATGAAATCCCACATTCAAGGCTATTTTTTTGGTTTATACCTAGACATGGATCTCCAATTATCTATGGACTGTCTCACCCAGTCTGCTTAATGTAGTTCTCATGCATGGTATACCATTAAAATTATAGTAGTAAATAAGGCTCTAAAGTTATTTTTTTGTTCTTCTCTATATTCAAAATAAATTGGTTTTTATTACCTAACCATTGTATCCCCATTCCTTCCTAGTCAATTTCTATTGTTTATCCTCATTTTTTTATCACAACACCATTGTGCATCATGGTCAAGTCAATTTTATTCAATCTAACTTGATTTTACCTCCAAAATGTTAGGGGACACATTGGGACACCATAGAATTTAATGTTGATAAAAATGCAAAAAATCAGACTATCTCTAATAAAACAATAAAAATCATCAGTCATATTACATCATGGACCCTATGCAACAACAAATTTATTTACCTCAAAATTAGGTATTAATGTTAATTTAATGATACAATCATCATTCAACAAATGCACCAAAAATAGAAAATGTGTAAACCTGATGTTGAGCATATCATCAACCTCTAAATATACCAATATCCTTATCAATCATCCATTTAAATATCTAACCTAAATAAATCATCTTCATCCAAAAATCATGAGCATTTATTGTTTCAAAAGTGAAAGCACCAAGACATTAGCAAAAATGTTGGTAGTGCTTTTGTTCCCTAGTGATGTTTTTGTGTAATTTGAAATTTTTACCGTTTCTCATCCAATTTGTTTAGGAAAATTCATATTGGATATAATAGTAACACATCAAAACTACTATTTATATCACACTATAACACTATTTCCTATAAAATACGAAAAAGGTAAAGTTTTATAGTTAGTACATTTTATGATGCCCATAAAAAATGGACCTATTCACATAATTCTAATCCACAACCCCAATTTAAACCTAATGCCCAATTTTTAAATTTTATTTTCAATATTCAATCAACTAATCACACCTTGACCCAAATTCAAAATATTAACCTTACCAATCATATCATATTCAATGCAGCCTTCCACCAAGGAGCCATGGCTTCCTATAAATCTCGAAATTGGGAATCTCAATTTATATAAGGTTCTTAAATGCAAACAAAATATTGTTAAAATTCATAGCAATAACACTTCAAGTATGGAAAGACTATATGAAAATCATAACATGATCTTATAGAAGTATTCAATATCTCAAGCTATGAATCTCTTAATCACTTCAAACACTCAAGCATCTCATGCACATCAAGCACTCAAGCATTTCATGCTCTTAACCTTTCAAACATACTTAAGAAAGAAGTAGGATCCAATCAATGAATCACAACAAAAAGGTAAAATCATGCTTATCTTATTAGAGCTACAAGTTTTCTTGGGTTGTGCTATTTTACCTTATTAGTTTTGTTAGTATCTTCATTTTGTAGCTCTCTAATATCTTATCATAGCTTAATGAATTTGCTTTTGTTCATCATACTTGCATATAATGGTCATCTTGTATTTTCATAATTAATAGCTTGCATTTTTCATAGGTAATATTTTTGTTCTACTGCATCCATGAGGTCTCTACAAATTTTGGTTTAGGACCCTCATTTTATCATATACAAAATTCATCAAGTCATCAAACATTATCATTTATTAGCATTCCTACATGAAACTAATTCCAAATTATAGGTAGAGTGATTATATTGTTCTATGTTTTGGTCATAATAAAAAATGGCAAAAGCATTGTTAGACAATAAAAAGTGTTGGTAGCACTATCGTTCACATAATAGTCACTATTTATAATTTTAACTTTTAAATTTCATCTATGAAAAAGGGTCTGATGTTGGTCCATGAAGCCACATACACTCCTCCAACTTAAGCATACCCCTTTAACAATAATCTATCACTTTTCTATCTATTTTAAAAGTGAATGAAACTGCAATAAGGAAGTAGTAGCATAGAAAATGCTTCGTAAGACAAACACCACCTCCATATAATTATATCACTTCAAACTCTATGAAAAATACTAGTATTTTCTAGTCTAATATCCTCATTTTAATATTTATATCTTACGATTTCTTGTTATTTTCTTTGAATCTATTTTTGTTTATGTATTTTTTATTTTTTATTAAGGATAAAAGGGAGTAAAAGGGAAATAGTTAGTGCTAATCATTTAGGGGACCAACTAAATATTTCATCTCATTATCATTGAAATCAAAATCACATATTGTTGCATTAGGTTAATAGAATTACTTATCACATTGTATGATGCATTTATATGTAAACTAGGACTAGATAATGTTTAAGCTCTATCAAGGAAAATATTAGGAGAAACATATTATTCTCTAACTAATCCCCTAAACCCTAGATGTTAGGCTCACAATCTACCATTACCCTTGAGTTGAGGAAGGAGAGGGGAGCATTACAAAGAGGTTCTTTATGATCATATTTATATCTCCACTTTCATATCCTAATAATTAGAAAGTATTTCATTTTATTTGAGATAAGCATCTTTATCCATTTCATTAATTTTCACTATATTTTAAATAATTGAAATTCAATTTAACATCCATCATTTCTATAACTATTTTCCTTCATTTGAACATGTTTATCTATTTTATATTTAAAAAAAATTGTATAGTGTTAGATCACATATCAAAATATATCGTGTATACAAATATATTTTTGTTATTTGATCATACTTTCCATAAAATATATGAATATGTTATATATTTTATTTGTAGCCAACTACTAAACATTGATAGCTTGTTCATTTTTTCTAGTATTGTAAGTTTCTTAATGTGTTTATTATTGCATGAATATCAAAATATTGAAGAAATAACATCCAAAAGACCAATTAGAGTGATAAAGAAATTAAAATACCACATTCATCTAGAATATCCAAAAGTATCAATATTTTTTCAAGGAGATAGAACTATACTAAACTCCAACCCAAGAATCCAATGATTGTAATTCATAATTTAATTGGATATGAAAAACTTAGATCCCTCTTGTGTTTATCTAAAATAGTGACTATATTTAAATAATTTAGGAAACCAATTATTATATCTTCCCTTATCCTATAAATAATGAATAATCCAATTACTTATTTCTTCTAGGACTTGTCCATTCCAATCCCTCTTATGCTTATCTCAAATATTGAATATATTTAAAGCATCTATGAAACCAAATATTATATCTTCCCTTATCCTATAAATAATTAACAATATAATTACTTCTTGCTTCTAGGACTTATCCATTCCAATTTTAACTATCCCATACTATTACAATAGTTCATTAATATACCATAATAAAAATATATATTCTCCCATATTTCAAATACTTTATTACATTCCTCACTAATTATTTTTATTTTATGTACTAAAATAACATATCCGCCCATGTAGGGAGGGGGGGGAGGTAGAGGGTAGTTAAACCTCTCTAGTCTTGCGAGGCCAGGTTCTAATCTCTTGCCTCACATGTTGCGGGATATGTTATGTAACGCAGTCATGGTCATCTGTTTTACCCCGGCCAGCCACCAAAAAAAAAAAAAAAAAAAAGTAAATACTAATGATTTATTAATTTATTTATAGGACTTCCTTTAGAAACCATTTTCATTTTGTGAATATTCCAAGGTACCATTATCATCATCATTTTTTATTCTCATTTATGGTCTTAGCGCAACTTATTTTTAAGACTTATGGAAATGTTTCTATTTTCCCAAATTAATATCCATTTATGTTTTATTTAATATTTTCCTCTTATACTAAGCATCTTCCTCACCTTTTGGCATTCTTATTGATGCTTTTATATCGATCGTCTCTTTTATTTTTCTATACTTTCATAAATTAATTTATCATTTAAAAAAATATTTTATATAAGAGACCTAGAGTAGAAGGGGTAACCTTATAATAACCTATTGTTTGTATTTTCATTGAAATGTAAATTATAATGAATAACCTCCATAGTATTTACTTTCTTAGATTTCTGTGAAAAACCTAAAATCAAATACATTTTATTCACACTCCTTCATATCACTACCTTCAAAGGGTTTTCATTTTATTTTCCATTTAATGAGGTAGAATGACCTTCTGTGTTACATTTTGGGATTATTGATTTTTTTCCACAATATTTTTCATGTTATAATATAATCCTCTTGCTTCACATTTCAGTTTATCTCATGATCTAAATTTTTCATATCATTTGATCATTTTCAATTCTCATTTATCCTTTTCATGTAACTATTTTTTATAGAATTTCCACCATGTAAGCTCTTTTACTATTTTTATAATGCACCTATTGATAGAATTCTTTTAGTTTAAGTTTCATATTATTAGATTTTGATACTTGTTTTTAAATACTAACATATACTTGAGTATATATAGCCTTCACTTAGTTATCAAATAGTCATCATTCATACATGAATCCCCTACAATATTACCAATATTACTCCTTAAATTCTTGTTGATTAACTAATATGGTAGTTAAGGAACCCTAACCCATATTGGAATCCATTTGATCATATATTTTTTGAAGAACACAAGCTTAGACTAATATGGGGGGGGGGTGAAAAGTATAAGACCAAATTTTACTTTTCTTTATCAAACAATATTATCCAATATATCAATGGCAATATCAACAGTAGTAATCAAAGCAATGCATAAATCATCACACACAATAGAGACACCAATTTAATGTGGTTCACCCAATGTGGGCTACTCCACGGAGAAAATATTTCACTAAAATTTTCTCAAAAAATCTCTTGGGAATCCTTCCATATTACAATGTTTATGTACCTCTATCCAAAGGAGACACCAATCTCCTAATCAAGTTCATAGACACCAATCCACATGATAAACCAATCCCCTCTACTGTTTCATGGATCTATATCCATATAAGAACACCTTATCCTTTGTTCTACCTGGTGATCATACAGAACACTATTGCCTCCACTGCACTAGCTTGTGGATCTCTCTCTAATGAAGACATTTATCCTCACTCAGAAGACTTGTATCCTAACTACCCTAGCTAATGTATATCTATCCACTAGAGACTATTATCTTCTACTTTGTCACCTCCAAATATTAGTCTAAGCTCTACTCAATATCTATCTCAAATATGCACTAAACATTTTCCTAGATCTAGCACAAACATGCTCACAAGTCTATATTTAGTCTGGCATAAAACTACCCTCAAATATGGAAAAAATTTTTTCCTCAACTCTATCCTCAATCCTTAACATAAATCTTAATCAAATAACAAATCAACTCTACTCAGATCTTCCTCAAGCCTTAACACAAAGCTTGAAAAAATCAATCAATCAATTCTACTATCAAGTATTCTCAAATACGTATCTCAAATCTATCCATAATTCCTCTTAAAAACTTACTTAATTTTCTCAACATGTCTTCACCAAGACTTACCTCAAATTTTCCCAACAAGTCTTCACCAAGACTTACCTCAAATATTCTCAGCAATTCTTCACCAAGACTTACCTTAAATATTCTCAACAAATTTCACAGAAGCTCACACAAATCTATCCTTGAGATTTCAAAAAATCTTACTCAAATATTTCCTTAAGTCCCCTCTAAGACTTAGTCAAATCTGCCAACAAGCTTTCACAAAATCTTGCTTAACTCCATCCTTAAGTTTTCATAAAATCTTACTCAAACTATTGCAAATATTGCATACAAAACTCGACTTAATATATTTTAGAAAACCTCTTCAATCACACAAATAAGTTTCACTCAGAATCTGGTCTAACCATAGGAACATATAAAGAATGGTCAAATACTAAATATGTTTCATACTCACTAGGTTTTGTACCCAAAAAACACTTTATCATTTTTATACTTTATTTCAAATCAATTCAGAAATAAGGTATAATTTGTTTCACAAAACTTGAACTATCACTCCAATGCTTTCAATCAATAATGCTCATCCAATATCACTCAAACATTTACTCAATGAAACACAACTTGCTTACAAACCCTAACCAAGTGTTTCACTATACTTCCAACCACTCACACTATGGGTCTCAAACCTTGACTCAAGATGATTCCAATGTCACATAACAATTATACTCATGTTCTTTTAACAAACCCTAGTTCAAGATAGTTCTTAATCTCACATAACAATGATACTCATATTATTTCATAATTCCTAGCTCAAGATTTTTTTCAATCTCACATAATAATGATACTCATGTTCTTTCAACATCCACAAATCATGCACATGAAAACTTACTCAAACATTTTCAACAATGCTTATCAAACAATCCTTTTCACTCCAAATTTACATTTCACAACATTCAATCCAACAATATTTCACTCATAAGGAATATGTGTCGATACCTTTTATTTTGATGGAGATATGTATTCAAAACCTATCTTAATCACAATCAAATCGTATTTGCCAATTTCAAGGCTAGATAACAACAACCTATCTCAAAATCTCCACACAAATATTTTTCTTGATTTTTATTTCACTATACAAAAATATAAAATCTCAAGTACACCTTATGATCTCCAAACTTCTCAAAATATAATTAGCAAAGATTCCAATAACTCACTTTCACAATAATTCACTTCAGAATTTAATGCATAAAATGATCAATATTACTTCATTATATCTCCCTACTCAAAAATGTATTTTCAAAATAATTAACACTACATAAATATTTTAATGTACTTTTCAAACCAAAATTTAAATCATTCAACACTTTTAACCATGGCAAAAATAATATTTATTTCAACCACCTTATAACTCCTCAAGTCACATACTATCAACTTTAGACAAAGGGTATTTTAAAAATTAAAAACTTAAATACCTTTTGTGCACACTACATCGATGGGATTCAAGATAGTTCTCAATATCACATAACAATGATACTCATATTATTTCATAATTCCTAGGTCAAGATTTTTTTCAATCTCACATAATAATGATACTCATGTTCTTTCAACATCCACAAATCATGCACATGAAAACTTACTCAAACATTTCCAACAATGCTTATCAAACAATCCTTTTCACTCCAAATTTACATTTCACAACATTCAATCCAACAATATTTCACTCATAAGGAATATGTGTCGATACCTTTTATTTTTATGGAGATATGTATTCAAAACTTGTCTTAATCACAATCAAATCGTATTTGCCAATTTCAAGGCTAGATAACAATAGCCTATCTCAAAATCTCCACACAAATATTTTTCTTGATTTTTATTTCACTATACAAAAATATAAAATCTCAAGTACACCTTATGATCTCCAAACTTCTCAAAATATAATTAGCAAAGATTCCAATAACTCACTTTCACAATAATTCACTTTAGAATTTAATGCATAAAATGATCAATATTACTTCATTATATCTCCCTACTCAAAAATGTATTTTATAAATAATTAACACTACAAAAATATTTTAATGTACTTTTCAAACCAAAATTTAAATCATTCAACACTTTTAACCATGGCAAAAATAATATTTATTTCAACCACCTTATAACTCCTCAAGTCGCATACTAACAACTTTAGACCAAGGGTATTTTAAAAATTAAAAACTTAAATACCTTTTGTGCATGCTGCATCGATGGGATTCAAGATAGTTCTCAATCTCACATAACAATGATACTCATATTATTTCATAATTCCTAGCTCAATATTTTTTTCAATCTCACATAATAATGATACTCATGTTCTTTCAACATCCACAAATCATGCACATGAAAACTTACTCAAACATTTCCAACAATGCTTATCAAACAATCCTTTTCATTCCAAATTTACATTTCAAAACATTCAATCTAACAATATTTCACTCATAAGGAATATGTGTCGATACCTTTTATTTTGATGGAGATATGTATTCAAAACCTGTCTTAATCACAATCAAATTGTATTTGCCAATTTCAAGGCTAGATAACAACAACCTATCTCAAAATCTCCACACAAATATTCTTCTTGATTTTTATTTCGCTATACAAAAATAGAAAATCTCAAGTACACCTTATGATCTCCAAACTTCTCAAAATATAATTAGCAATCATTCCAATAACTCACTTTCACAATAATTCACTTTAGAATTTAATGCATAAAATGATCAATATTACTTCATTATATCTCCCTACTCAAAAATGTATTTTCAAAATAATTAACACTACAGAAATATTTTAATGTACTTTTCAAACCAAAATTTAAATCATTCAACACTTTTAACCATGGCAAAAATAATATTTATGTCAACCACCTTATAACTCCTCAAGTTGCATACTATCAACTTTAGACCAAGGGTATTTTAAAAATTAAAAACTTAAATACCTTTTGTGCACGTTGCATCGATGGGATTCAATCCCCTATCGCACTACCACTAATTCCCTAGCCGTGACCTAACCACAACGTGATCTAGGTTCTTACTTGAGACACAAAAGTGCCTTGTGTGCTCTTTTCATACACTCGGTGCCAAAATTCAAAACCAAACCTTTGCTCCTTTTCTGCCATTGAGACTCGAACATGGGACCTCCGCTCACCCAACGCCTTACACAATGATGCCATACCACTAGCCCAACCATGTGGTTGGTGATAAGTCTTACAACCTTAGTTGATTTAACCTCCACTTGTTTTCACTGCTTTTAAAAAATAAAAAACCTCTTGCCTTATGCGCTCATAAATTTGTATCAAACCTTAGCCAGTATTCACACATGCATAAATTCGGAGACTTACCTTAATGTTGGAAGTCTTATGGTATAAATAT
This sequence comes from Wollemia nobilis, assembly GCA_028583015.1. Lineage (NCBI taxonomy): Eukaryota > Viridiplantae > Streptophyta > Pinopsida > Araucariales > Araucariaceae > Wollemia > Wollemia nobilis. The sequence goes on along the minus strand of JAQPPZ010004600.1, from coordinate 6,201 downwards.
CATTCTTTTTTTCTTCAAATGTCGATGGGGGGATATTTATTTAAATATTTTTGTGTGCAACCCTAACTTAGGGTTTAATTAATTTATTTTACAAATTAATTTGTAATATAACTATTATAAATAATTTATAAATAACCTTAGGCATTATTTTTAATCTTTAATATTATAATAATAAATATTATAATATTATTTCCTTTGGGCCTAGGTATTTTTATTTTTCACCCTTAGACCTTATCTTACCACCTTTAATATTATAATAGTAAATATTATAATATTATTTCCTTTGGACCTAGGTATTTTCTTTTTTCACCCCTAGACTTTATCTGACCAATTTTAATATTATAATAATATTTCCTTTGGGCCTAGGTATCTCCTTCCTTCAATGTATTTAACCAACCTTTTGACTAATCATGTGATGCTTTAAACCAAATATTTTGGGTTCAAAATAAAAATATTTTAACCCTCCTTTTACTAAATTCTTGTACTGATCACTGACACTGACTCTTGACATCAATGACAACACAACTCCTCAAAATTTCCAACATTTTTTCTCTAAAAATGGTCATTGCATAGGCTATAATACAAGCTAGTTGTCCTCTCAACCATAGGATACCATCCATTACTTTATTCCTAATTTTTGAGCTAGATAAAATGTTGGAAATTTTACTTTTGAAACAAAAATCATTCAATAATTTGATCTTAATCCTCACTTCCATTTAATCCACTTCAAATCTTTGAAAAATTGTCTACTATCCCTTAAAATTATCTATTAGTGAGCTTGCAGGAAGTTAGTGGTGAAACAGTTACTATCCATCATGAGAGGATTGGCCAATTTTTGGACTTACGATGTCTTACGTGTAACTTCTATTTTGCTCATGCCTCCATTATTACCCATTGAGGCTTCGTATTTTATCCTTATGAGGGTTTCTTTATCTGTTTTTGTCTTTCTTCTTGGTTGTTTTGACTAAGGTGCTTCCTTTTTGCTTCAGATGGTTGGGAGCATTTTTGCTAACTAGAAACTTTTTGAAAAAGGTTACAGGAACCTTTCAAAACCCCTCTTACCAATAAAAAAAAATAACATGGTTATTCTTTAAATATTTTTTAATTATTTTTGGTCTAGTATTTTCTTCCTAAATAAGGATTAATATAGATTCATTCATCCTTTTGTTCTTGATAAACAAGTTATGACTTCTACCAACTATGTAATTCTTGCATCTAGAGGTTAATATTGAAAAAATATTTAATCTCCAATCATCATTTTCTCATTAAAATCCTTCTTTTTTTAATTTCTAAAATGATCTAGAAGAAGAAATTTGAAGACAATACTTGCTTTGTGGTCACATTCACTCTTCTAATAGTTTAATGATAATATTATAAAACCCATGATCTATTTATATACAAAACATGGAGTGATATTTTTTAAAACTCTCCAGTTATCGAGAGGCCCAGGTTCAAATCTCTCCCCTAACGTGTTGCGGATATGTTGTATATAAAAGGTTCCTCATCAAAAAAATAAAGTATAAATAATAATAATTATAATGCATTGCTTTATTTTTCCAATTAAAAATTAAGAATGAAACAAAAATGATCTCATATAATTTCAACATGATATTTCACTAATCATATTGTGCTATTATATTAACTCTAATAATTGGTTTTACTACCTTATGTTTTAATCACTTGGGCTAATGTACCATAATATTTTATATTATAATCATTTTCTTTGATACATAGAGAAATCAACAACTACCTTTCCTTTTTGAGCAACTGCTACTAGGATCAAGTCACATTACCTTTCTTTGAACCTATCTCCTCTTGGTAAGTGCCTAACGTCTTACCAATATATTCTAATACATATAATCTTGTAATTGGAAAATATTAAAGTTATGTTAAATATAATTATCTCACAAATTATGTCTCCTCACTCAAAATAATAATCCCATATTAATCAAGAGAAAAATCACTAAATTCCTTTTTGTCATTTACACAAGTTAATGTCATTCTTTAATCTTTTTATTTTAAGACATTATGGTAAAACATATATGTTCAACAAACAATTTTATATAAATGATATTTTTTAATGTGAATTATATAAATATTTTAAAACATTATTTTGATCATATAATGGTTAAATTTTCTATGAATATATATATATATATATATATAAATTGAGTGAAAATCCCTTGCAGGGCCACCTTGGTCTGAGAAACCACGACTAGGGTGTTCTACATCAAAATCACCCGAGAGTCACGCTTGGTCCTGACCGCACCAACATAATCAATTGAATTTTGGGTATTTAAATGTGCGTTCGAGAGGGTGGAGATTTGAACTAGCGACCTCCCTTGGAGGATTGCCCTACCCTCTCCAAGTTACCTACAACACGTGGGTGTAAATATCTATTTTTAATAATATATTTTTTGTGATTATATTGTTTGGTATTCTTGATTATCAAAGATGTGTTAGTTTTTTAAGCATATTCATTTTTATTTTAAAAAGATATCTAGGTTTGATATATATATATATATATATATATATATATATATATATATATATATATATATATATATATATATATATATATATATATATATAATTGTAAATTTGTTTTAATACCACTATATGATTAATGATGTAATATTATTGAGGGGTCATATTTTAATAGCATAAAGTCTATTTTAAAAAGAACATAATAACTATGGAAGTGAAATACTCTATTACAAGGTCTACTATATAAATAAAATCAAATATAAAGAATAACCATCACATAATAAAAATAATATTTATTTCAAAATAAAAATTAAGATAGGAAGGGGTAGTGGCTTTGGAGGGTTTTTAATTCACAAATGATTTAGATAGTGGTGTCTCTAGAGGGTTTTTAATTCATAACTAAGTCCAATGGTAGTGGATTTCAAGGGTTTAAAGCTAAGCAATGATAACTCTGGAGGGTTTTTAATTCACAGATAAGTTCATTGATGGTGGATTTCAAGGGTTTGAATCTAGATGGTGGTAAAAACTATGGAGGTTTTTCAACTCATAGCTAAGTTAGGTTGTGGTGGCTCTATAGGGTTTGAAATTAGATGATGATAGTTTTATAGGGTTTTAAATTCATAGCTATGTCTAATAGTAGTGGCTTTTGAGGGTTTGAAGTTAGGGGACAATAGCTCTAGAGGGTTAAATAATAATATTATAATAATTATCAAAGGTGTATGAATTAGAGATACAAGGGTTTAATGGAGGAGAGATATCTAGAATTTAAATGGTAGTAATCAAGGTGGGAAAGGGTGGAAGTGGGAGACTTTAAATTTAGTTTATGTAGGTTTTCAAAAGGGTAATATGAGCTATTATAATATGTAGAGGTGAAAACTAGATTGGATATGAATATGGTAGTTCTAGGTCAACCAGATGCCATGTTTACAGGAGGTCCTAGTAGTAGCTTCACGGGTCCCTCAAGAAGCCATGGGTTATCAAATAGTAAGCTAGACATTGGATCCCCTTCTCATGGCCTACAAATTTTTCCTACAATATTAAGCCTTAGTATTTTGTATGTTGTAGTGATGTCTAAAGGTGTGAGGGAGACCTCAAAACCTATTTGCAATATATCCCCTATGGAAAATACCATTAGCATATTGAGTGAAATGGTTAAATTCACCATGGGTGATGGCAGTTGTGTTATTGTGGGAAGGTTTCAAATGATGAGGCCAAAATTAGATTCAATTTGATGAAGGATGATAGCAAAGTGGAAACCTCTAGGCTCCATGGAAATTGTAGTGGCCCCTAAGACATTTTTTTTATATTATATTAAACTACATGGAAGATGCAAAATGTATCCTAGGGAGAGACCCTTGGTTCTATGGCAAAAAAGTTATACTTTTATGAAATTTAGAACCTAATTTTAATCCTCATACGTAAAGGATTAACATTGTGCCTCTATTGGTTCATCTCACTACCCTCCCTTACAATATTTGGCATGAATAGTGTTGAACGTATGGCCAAGGTTGTGGGGGATATTATTCTTATCAATTTAATAACTAGATCCAAATCAATAATTACATACACAAGAATGTGTGTCATGATATATCTAAAGGTGGATATTTCCTCTTCTATCAAGCTTATATCATTCTTGGATACTTGGGATCAACCTATTATTTACAAAATTAGGCTAATACAATGCTCTAACTATGGAAAATTGGATCACTAGGTGAACCAATATCCTCTCAAAGCATAAGTAGAGAAGGAAAAGAGATCTAGAATAACATAATGGATATATAAGGATAACTCCGGCCAAGTCCCTTTGAAGGATTTAAAAGGTAATTCCTCAAATATGGGTGAAGGAGAAGCTCAATCCCAGATGGATGAGGTTCAAAAGGTTCTAGCATAGGAGATTTCACAACCCTCAAAATTAACCCTAGCCAACCTAGTGGTGATTGAGATGGTGTCTAAGGAGAAAAACATAGACTTGAAGCTTGGTGTTACTAAGGTATGTCAGTGAGATATCATTTCTAAAACCATTGTTTCTAAGGCTCTTATTCATAATTCCTTTGATGGGTATTGTATTGGTTCTACTCTTGAGGAGCCTATCATTCAATTAGAAACCCCTAAGGTAGCATCTCTAATTAGTTCCCCAAATACCTATCTAGAGAAAGGTTCTCCAAGTCCTAAAACCTAGAGATAAAGGAAGGGCAATGTGGATGTGGGTGTTGATAAGAATTTAGGAAAGGCCCCTAGCAAGTCTTTCCAAAAAAGGGAAATATATTCTGAGATCATGAATGGATCTCAAGCTCTGATCAAACTTGAAAAAGGGAAGGTTATATGAATTTAAAAGCTAAAGCTGAAAGTTTTCTACTAGAGTAACCATGGGGTGTTTGAGGGAAATAAATCTAATTCCAATTATCATAAATGAAGTGTCTCTCCTGTAATTTTATGGGTCTAAATGGGATTTCTAAATAATGGATAGTTGCTTCCCTGCGTAAATAAAGTTTACTTGATATATTTTTCTTCCAAGAAACCAAGTTGTATGGTTATGATATTAAATCTATTAGAAGAAGAATTTGAAAAGAAGCCCATTTTTCTATAAGCCCAACCAATGGGTCCTTTGGGGGACTCATTTATATTTGGGATGCCAACAAGTTTGAGGGCCTTATAATTTATTCCTTATATAGGATTATTAATATTCTCTTATACAACATAGAAATTAATAAAATGTGGGCTATGACTAACGTATATGCATGAAACTCTAGGTCTATTAGAAACTTGTGGTAAAATTTGAGTTCCATGAGAAGTATTTTTTCTCAAGAAGCCTAGTTCCTAGAAGGGCATTTCAATTCCCCTCTATTTTTTAGATAAAAAAGGAGGGAACTCCCCAATCTCAAAAATCATGGAAGGGTTTATAGATTTTGTGAATGGAAATGAGCTATTGGATGTTGAGTTGAAGATCTCAAGGTATACTTTGAGCAATAGGAGATTGGGTAACAAACTCATCCAAATCAGGTCGAACATTATTCTTATCTCCAAGGAGTGCCTTTAATTGTTTGGAAATATATCTTTCTGTTCTCTACCCAAAATTGGATTCGACCATAACCCATTCTATTTTGAATAGAACTAGGAAGAAAACAGATTCCTTAGGCCATTTTAGGTGTGAAGCAATATGGTGATTTCATCCTCAATTGAAAACAAAAATAAAAAATTGGTGGTCAACAAGGGTCCAAGTCTCTGGCCTTTCCAAAATTATGGTGAATATTGGAGTTGATAAAAATGGCCTTAAATAATGGAATAAAAAGGCTTTTGGAAATATTTCGTAAAAGGAGAAATACCTAAAAAGTCAACTAAAAGCTACTAAATCTAAGATATAACTTGGAAATAAATCTCAAGTGATTAGATACAAAGAAAAGGAGGTGCTAGCCAAATTTCATAACACTATTGCCAAGGAGAAAATTTTGTGGAAACAAAATTCCAAGGTGCTTTGGATAAAGGAAGAAGATAAACATTTCAAGTTTCTTCACATCATAGCCTTGAATCATAGAAGTACCAACAAGATTAGAGAAATTCAAGAAACTGGTGGATCCAATCCTACTCATATTAAGGATATAAGAGCTAAGGTTGTGGATATTTTCAAAAAAATCATCGAGTTGGAAGAGGTTTGTAATAAGAAAGCCTAAAAAAAGTTACTTGGTAGTATTCCTAGCCTTATCATGGTTGATATGA